>CM068837.1:27384515-27857502 GCA_028554795.2 Sinohyriopsis cumingii | reverse complement strand
TGAATATTGGGAAGAATATATATGTCCCTTTGGGTGAGTCTCCTTGTATTGTCAATTTCAGCGGTAATTGAGTTGAAATCACCGCAGACTATTATTTTATATTGTGCATAATCCTTTAGATGATCCATTAAATTAAGAATAAAGGCTGTCTTGCGGTTGCGTCTTGGTGGTAAATATAAATTTACAATACTAATGTCACGTTATAAGTAAAAAAACAATAGCCAAATTGCAAAATGTATATGCTAGACTCTGAGGCTAATTAGTCGCTTCAAAAATGTTGCGAGTGTAAGCCAACATAAAAAAGACGGGATAAAACCAGTTGTATATAACATGGCCATAGGAACTTGTTACTGGCACCTAATGCTGCTGAGAGAGATTCACATGTAAGTGTTATGAATAACCGGTGTTGGCTCAAAGGAACATCAAGTGTGGGTCGTAAATCCACCCTTGACAGACTGCCGGGGAGGGGACAATGTCTGCTAATTATGTAGACCACGGATGAATCGACATCCACGCAGAATTGGGCAAGGCGTGGCCACCACTGGAATAGCAAGTTTAAATATAGTGTCTTGAAACTAAACGTCAGTAGACGCTAAACCGTCTTGAGGAATTACGTAAGGAAGTTCTAAGCTACTCCAACCCCGTTCGAAATTGGCGGAAAACATTGTTATTCTGTGAATTGCAAGGGAGCTACGGAAAGGTCAGTGACTTATTTGCTCGATTGTAACAATATATTACTGCAAGAAAATTGTACTTTAATTATGTGCAGCATGTATACTTCATTACTAGAATCGTTATTAGGTAGAATTACCATTAGTAGAGTTTGATTCATTTGTAGCGTTTGATCGACATACATATTTTGAGATATGAGCAATGTTTATGTAAAGAATTGTGATTTGTGATTTTGATTTTTAACGTAGCTTTAACAATTTTTCAGTCATATCGCTACGATGTCTGCAATGTGGCAGTTTATAGTGATGTCTAGCACTGGGGCATCATACCGCAGACATGTAGCATGATGTCCCACCCAGTCACATTATCCTGATACCAGGCCGACCAGTCCTAACACTAACCTCTTAATGCTGAACGCCAAGCGAGGCAGCTGTTAGTACCATTTTTCTAAGTCTCTGGTATGACTCGGCCAGGGATAGAACCCACGACCTCCCGCATCCGAGGCGGTCGCTCTAACCACTAGGCCACCGGAGCGGTGTCAAGAATTTATCATGCATCTAGCTAGGCATACCGGTATATTTTTTACAAATCATGTTTTAGAAAATTGTTCATGTCATTTAGACATGTTAGCCAAGGTTTACTTTATAGAAAATTAAACTTCGATACATCAACTAAGCCTTATTGTTCAAAATCAGTAAAGAATTAATATTGCAATTCGCTATATGGTTAATTCGTAGTAACCTGGTTCATTTGTTCATGTGATATTCTAGATTAGCAAATGCTGAATTGAATTATAACTTTGTATAAAGGTTGCAGTATGCAACATTAGTTAATATGAGTATCTGACTATTTGTGTATACTTTGTTGGAGTATAATATGTAAGGATATATCATCGCATTGATATATGGATATCTGTGTACGCTTTGTAGGAGTGTAAGGTACAGAAATGTGTCTGATTATGTGATATTGTTCTGTTCTATAAGATTGAGAATCTATATATACCGATGTGATGAAATATATTGATATATGCATGATAAGCAGTTGATATAGTCTATACCATACCAGAAAGTAGGGGTATTTCGATGTGCATGAATGCATGACCAAAGATGGTAATGGCTTATCTGATGATAGATTGTTGTTTAGTGTAAAGCTAGATAGCTAGAGGAATATATTAATGTCCTTGTGTATGTTCGGACAGGAAACTTTTCAGGACTGGAGGAGCTGTAGGAAACAGAGAAAGGAAATACCCTGGTACAGTTGGTCCCGAGTCTCTGGGAGACACGAAAAGGAGAGAACGGAAGTGGAGGAAGTGGAAGGGTGAAGGACGTGGTTGTTGGACTGAAAGGGTACTGGGTACCAGTCAAGAAATACTGCAGATGAGTAGAAACGCAGGACAGGAGGAAAGTCTATCACACTAAGTCAGATGATGAAATAGGCCGTTACTGGATCGAGTGAAAGACCAGTGATAGGGTATTGAATATTTGATTTCATTTGAGGAAGGACTATCTGTAATTGAATGGCATTAAATTTGTTCTTTATTTGAATTTCACCTTTTGTGCATTCAGTAATTTAACTGTCGGCATCGCTGACTTGGGGCTCGCAGCTTTGCATCTCTATCACTAGTTCAATTTCTAAGAACATCGAGCCAGGGTGGGTCTTCTGAAATAATGAAAGATAATACTGGGAGCACCCCACCCCATCATTAGGTGGTCTACTACGAGACACCTCTAGAATGAATTTCGTTTAGTACTAGGTGTATGTGTCGTCCCTTCAGAAATTCTGGGGTTGGTAGTATTGTCCAGTCTGATTTGAGATCTTTTGCAATTATAATAATTCCTACACCTAATCTGCTGCATATTGGGTCTTTTTGGATGATTAAGACTGCGTTTATTATGTCCTTTATATAGTTTGTAACTACTTTTTCTATGTTATGTATTTCCTGAATGCAAAATTATGTCCAGTGTTTTTGCTATTTCAATCAGTTTTTTGGCCTTTTCGAAGTTTATGCCATTTGTGTTGACTGATAGTATTTTAAGAATACCTTTTTGTACAGTGTGGCAATATAATAAAAGTGGTCTTCATGTTTGTGTTTGCATTATCTACATGTTTCATTAGTTTAGGTTTGGTGTGTTAGAGTCATTTTGTGTGTGTTGGTTGTTTTCGTTTCCCTTGTCGTCTTTTTGCTTGTTGTTGTTGTTGTTCGTTTGGTAGATATGGTCTGCTGTGCTATCGTTCACTGTGTTGGGGGCCTGGTCTGTTACGTTGTCTGCGGGTCCCTCTGGTGGTTCCAGATGTTCGCTGTCTGGTGTTGTCTAAATTTGTGTTGTTGCTTCCGTTCCTTTCAGGGTAGGGATATTGTCGGGGGAGGGGGGTTGCCTGTTTTTCCTTCCGTCTTTTTGTTGTTGCTTTTGTCATGGGAGTTTCCCTGCCATCATCCGTGTTAGTATCCGTCTCGGCCTTAGTCAGGGTCGAGGCTCCCAGTTTGGACTGTTACTTTGATCTGTGCTTGAAAATCGTTCTCTTTGCTTTTCAAGTTTTACTCTCTGGAGATCCAGTCTGTCTGCGCTTGTTTCATGTTTGTTTCAGTAGTAGTTGTGTCATTATTGTTAGCTGTGAGAGTGTTAGTGATGGGCGATGTTATTGCTGCTTCTCCCATCGACTTCGCATCTGTATTGAAGGTGGTCGGTATTTGTGTTAGTGGCACATCGGCTTCTACAGTATCCGGGGAAGGCTCTGGATCACTGACCTCCCTTATGATCTCAATGGCTACTGCGTTCTCATAGGTTTAGTTTGGTCTAACAGTACGGTTTAACAGTACGGTCTCTTTTTTGTGGCCTGTATTGCCACAACTTCCGCATGGCCTCACCAAGTGGTAATTATAATACCATGATTGGACAAAAAGTCCGCGTATTTTGAAGAATTCGGGAAATTTGTATAGATCTTTTGTCTTAGCCTTTACCATGATTCAATTGTTTTCCAATCCTGGCCATGCTTTGAAACTGGCTCGTCATCAGTCATGAATTTTAATCTGTAGGTGTTCTTCCAAGGATTTTGTTAAGTCGTCCAGTGGTATTTCGTACCAAAAACATGTAAGGTACAGGTCTGCATATTTTCCGCTCTGCCATTTTGGTGAGGGCAGAAAGGGCGAAATGCGTACCACCATGTCTTTAATGATAAAGATTGTCTGTTTTGATTAGTTTTTTCTCTTTGTTGGGATAGAGGATAATAATCTCTCTACCAGTTTTGTAGAAGGCTGGTGCCACTTGCAGCCAAGGCATCTCCTGGGCCGGGATTCCTGACAAATCTAAGGCCTGGGCCCATTTATTTATGTGAGCTGTCAGTACAGTAACTCTTTCAGACTCCACGCTTTACACCTGAAAGTATTTGTGGAGGAAGGCTTATCCACTGATTGCATTGGTAATAACCATGGTTTTAGTAATATGGTATATACGGTTAAAGGAAATAGCCTTTAGAAGAAATTTAAAGGACGGTAGTTAAGGACAATTATTTAAATAAAATGGGTGGGATTTGGTCTTAAAATTAAACTAAATTTAATTTAATTCTTATATTTAGCTATCCTAATTTTAAATTGATGATGTTTATCAATTTAAACAGAGCGCGTGATAGAGTGAAATAATACCTGGCTCCCGCGGCGGGCTGTGTGACGAGTGGCAGCAGTCCGCCTCTCTGGTTCCTGTTGATGAAACCCGATATCCTGGGGGGAGATTCTGTTAGCTTCCTGCTGCCTGCTAGAAAGCTCCCCGGTAATCTTTAGTAAAAGGCGAAAGATAGTACAATGAAAGGAGAAACCAGAGCAAAGAAGATGCATACAGTTCATTTTCTATGCAGCCAACAATATGATAAATATCATAGGGTTTTAAAGTCTCAAAATGAACACGAATTAAATTTTCTTTACATCCAGCCGCCTTCTCCAGTCTGAATAGAGAACAAATATGTTATAATGTTAACTGGATTTTAAAAACAGACATGTAGCCTTTAAGCTATCACCAATTAATGGAGACGAAGCCTTCCATAACCTGTGATGAACGAGCTTATAACACTTGATTTTAACTGGTCAACCATACTCAAGTTATTATGTGGATTTCAAAAGCTTTACTGTTTTTGAAAAAGTTTAACTCTACCACAAGAATCATATAAATCCTTCTATCTATATTTAAATAATGATATATAAATTAAAAGCAATGAATACGTATATTTATAATTGAAGTGATGGCATCCTTTATGGAGAGGTTGAAACCACCCATTATTGTAGGAGTAACCACTTGGTTTCCGTAGTGAATTGAAATTATACCGTTTGAAATGAACAGGAGACGCGATTTTATAAGGATTTCAGTGGTGATTTACGCCTCTTGTCTGAAGAGTAATACTTGGTTATGGAGAAAAGCTCTGAAAGCCATTTTTTGAGATACGAGTTTTTTCCATTTAAACTTGTTGTAGACGTAAACATGGGTTTAGAAGGATGGTGTAGCGGACTTTGCGGAAGACGGTTATTTTGGATTTGCCAGAGATCACTAAAACGGGGCTTTATTTTATTGTTTTCCAAGGACTTAATCTGGAACATATTAGTTTTATTTGTTAAGCAAAAAAATAAATCTGCATTAATTATAAACGACAAATGTGATCATTTTAAATGTGCGAAATGCACTGCAAATATACGAACTTGAATTTGATCATTTTAAATGTGCGAAATGCACTGCAAATATACGAACTTGAATTTATGTGATTCGGGACTATGTATTCTCTTTTAGAGTCAACAAAACTCTATTACGACAGAATAAATCCAGCATAAGTGGGCTACCAAGAGCACAAAAGAAACTGAGTTTGGTTTCTATATGTAATATAATTTGTGCAGAGTATAATGTTTTACTAATTCCCAATACCTTTGGTAAACTTTTATATAATAATAATAATAATAATAATAATAAATAACTTTAGTTATTAACATATTTAATTAAAGGATGTCCCACTCATATCGTTCTTTAAATGATGCCCATTACTGATAATTTAAAATGACACCCACCACTTTTCAGGCTTCACATGGAAATGAGATGGAAACCCAAAACATTTTCCCATGCCGCAAGCTAACTATTGTTCCAGGTGTCAAGCTAAAACATTTTAGAGGTCTAGCTAAAGCCTAATTATAAGTGTAGCTGAATTGCGTATTTAGCCTCAAATCCCACCTGATTTACGTCTTGCTTCCTATTAATGTACATCTTAAATCAGATAGTCTGTATTAAATCTCACACTTGAAAGTGTTTGTCCTAATTGACGCTCCATTTTCATTGGCTTGGTATAAAACATCACAAATTAGTTTCTAAACCTAGACCCATGCAGAACTTTTGTTTTGCTTAGAAAGTTTCATCCCTTGATGATATTTTCTGTTCCATGCTAATATATGCACGAAATTATATATGTCCTCAGTCATCATACAACACGAAAGTATATATGTCCTCAGTCATCGTCCAACAAGAAATTTTATATGTCCTCAATCATCGTACAACACGAAATTATATGTCCTCAGTCATCGTACAAAACGAAATTATATATGTCCCTCTCCTTCCTTAAATACTCTTACTCCTCCTCAGTCATCGTACAACATTCATTTTCATCATCTGAAACTCTTCATCGTTATATGCACCAATTTACCACATTCAACTTACGTGTTAAATTTGTGTCACCTAAATTTTATATTTTGCACCAGTTTACCACATTATACTTACCTCTCAGTTATGCCACGTGCTTCTTTCATCCTTGCTGATTTATCATTTACATCGTTTTCAATATTCGTGGATTTTACTGGCTTTGCATCGTCTACAGACTCTGGATCTTCCGGAACAAAATACCTAAGAGAAAATGAAGTAGCTTCCATTATCTAAATACTTCGAACATGTTAAAACCCTTTCTAAACATATAAATATCCATTTAAATCATGATTTGTTGCTTCTGACAGACATTGGTCCCTGTGTATCTTAATGTTTCATACTGACTACATTCTCACCAAGCCAAGTAATAATTTGATATATAGATCGCATGGTGTTATGCCAACAAAAATCAACAACTAGTGTTACAATCACAAAATGGAATTAAAATGTTATCTTAAACCTGGATCTACTATTGCATATATGTGTAATATTAAAACTTGGTCTCTACTATTTAAGACACAAAACAGATCGTTATCAATATGTAATATTAAGATAGACCAATGAATGTTGTATAACAAGACAATAATGGTATTGCAATGTTATTAACTAAAAATAATGACATAATATAAAACAATCTGAAGGAATGAACATTATGGCCGATTTGGATCTATACTTTTCTCATTAAAGTATGAAAGAAATTTGGTGACACTAATATTGGTCACACATAAATCGCAACACCCCATTAAAAAATGTATATCGAAGCATACAAAATTCATAATTTCCCGATAACTGGCAAGTTTAAATTTATTCCTTTCGAACATTGTCAATCAAGTTTGCTCTAGCTGTGCTGAATTTGAAAAAATTAGGCAAACCTAACACCACTGGGTAGCCACATTTTGGAGATAAGTGTAGATTACGTCTGATAAATACGTGACACACCCAAGTGTAAATTTATTTTAGATTTAGTGTAGATTGAGTCTGATACACAGGGCCTCCTGAATAAAACAAGAGGAGAATAATGGAGGCAGAAACCATGGTGGAATTGAGGTTAGTCTGCTAGAATCTTGACCGCACGTGTGTGGATTCAAATCCTACGATTGGAGCAGTCTCTGTCAGCTACCAGAATATGTCCTTAGGAAATTCAATTTACTCAAGCTACTTCCAGGCGTTAAACAATATGGTTGTGTTGCTGTGCCACGGAACACCAAATCCAACAAATCTTTCAAAATTTAGTAAATAAAATATGGATTACCTTTCTACGACCTTGTCAATTTTTGCATTTCCTTCTGACTTGCAGTTTCCATCTGGCTTTGACTTTGAATCCAATGGAAAGAACGGCTTTTTCTCTCTTTCCCGTAAAAATGCAAACAGTGATCTCTGCAAATAAGCTTATATATTAATATTTAGATCAAAGTTAAGTTCGATAGCGATTAACATTATGAAAATAAATCAGAATTAATGTCTCCGACATACAAACACATTTATTTGCATGGATAATAAAATCGACGAAATAAGTTTAATCATTTTGTTTTTCTATAACAGTAAATAGGTCATTAATTTCAGATTTCAATCAAATTTATTTAAAGTCTGTAGTCAAAGACCACGTTTAATACACGCGTACACCATTTGTTTTTGATGCCTATTAATAAATGTTATCCATGTAAAGTTTATATACATGTCAGTTACTATTCTTCTAATAGTGCTAGCCAGGGTAAGTTCAATTATGAAAGAACTTAAATATTTACATTAACAAAAGTAATTTGCATTCATTTGCACATCAGTAACTGTTTCTTAATACAAATTCTTTTTAAGTTTGATATTCTGACACCCATAATAAAATTGCCAAACCCAATAGAGTGTCTTTTTTGCTTCGAGAAATGTTATATATCGGGTGAGGGGCCTGTGGGCTGCGTGCTTTGGTTTAGATTTTATGAGGTTTAACACCACATTATATCTTGTATTTTGCGGCTAGTAGATCTGGTGGGGAACTAAATCCCGAAAGACCCTGGTAATCATTCAAATACAGTAAGCTGCTGGACGTTTTCTCACATACAGTTACATGTAGGTACATCTGGGGGATACTACATTTAGTGCACATTTTTAACTTTGAAAAAAAGTAAACCTTCGATGTGAAACCTCAAGAAAATTTATGTTTTGCTGCAGCATACCTGTCCCTAGAGTATATAGGTTGATCTCCCTCTATCCCAAGAAACAACCTTTCATAAAAAATATGGAGATGGGGTCTTTAAGATTATATTGTAAGCAACTAAGGCATACGTTAATGCAGTCGAATAGTGGCATTATAAGGTATTTAAAATAAAATGGTACTTTCTGATAGATAATTTAATACTGATTTTTGTAATAATCACATTAATTTTATTAAATCTATATGGAAACAGAATGATATAACGGTACATGTTGCATAATGTCAGCTCCATATTTCATACTCAGTTATAATCCGATAGGCCTTATGAAAAAATTAGCGTGATAAAATACTGAGCATGTGTATTGTTTTAGTGTGCTGTAATCAACCCATTAAAATAGATTAAACCTTCGTGTGGTTTTTCTATGGGGGTTTTTCAGTTGTCTGCTTGCCATAAATGGTGTTAGATCAAACGTTTGTTTTGTGTCATTCTGCAAATAATAACACAAACCGAGTGCAGATATTTGACATGGGATTTTCAGACAATGAAAAAAAGCAAACCCTTATAAGTGCTAGATATTTGTACTCGGAATGAAAACTTGTGACTGTTTTGAGACTGTGTCTTTCAGCCCGTGAGAGTCACTTTGAACCCTGTTTGTTGCACATTGAGCGTTGATTGTGGATTTTCTGCAATAGTTTGGAATATTTCCTACCAACCTTGAAGCTAAGGGCGATTTTTCGTACAAATAAAAATGAAAAATACGCCTGTAGCATTTATTAGTGGATTCAGGTCATTGTTGCCACTCGCAATGTCCAAAGTCAAGAAAGGTGAAAAGAAACTGACAGATTGCAATGAATACCTATCTTAAAGCAAAGTATCTGGTAATGGAACATGCACGATGTGTAATAAATGACTGCGTTTGGCCTTAAAAAGGGGTGGGCAACAGTTTGTACAATGTATTTTCGAAGTTACGATCACTCCGACAGTACGGAAGATATAAATTATTTTGTGTTGACAATAAAGACAAAAATAATAAATTTATGCAAATACACAATTTGTGATTTAATTATTTATTTATATCTTTGGAAAGATGTTTCCATATCATTAGTATTTTTTATGATAAAGTTTCGAAAGGTAGTGAGTGCACACTAAGGTTACAGGAGAGCAAGATCTGGAACGGAAATTCCATGGAGCAGCTCATTTCAGGTTAACTAGATATTCGAACCTGTTATTGTTTTATTGAGTTAATTGAGTACCTGCTAAAAGTTATATTGCAATATTGTAATGATTGTACAGTACTGACCAATACATGTAATGTAATGACTGTATAATGAAGACCACATAATTCAAATTAATTCATTTTTATTTAGCATCATGTCCTACTAATTATCTTTGATGTAACTCCTAAAATATTGCGTGTCCCCAAATATGTAGGGTGGGTGACACAATTCCCCATGGTCCAGAGATGACAGTGACTTTATTCTAAAATAATCAGCAAATCACCGATGTCAAAAATCGTCTAAACTTTAAACTTTTCTAACGTATTTGGGGGTGGGGATATTCTACTGTGGTGGAATGCATTTTAACAAGATTTTAAATGACTAATTGTATAATTAAATTAATTAAATTAGCATTTACGGTAAGTGATTTTATTTCTGAGTGTTTATGTCAACTGGCTTTTCAAAATATCTCCAGTATTTCTTATTTAGTAAATGCAAACAAACACTAATGTACATTTGTTTTAAGTTTATTGTAATTTTATCAACGTCTGTTTATTTTTTTGTTTGTGATCTGCACATTAAAAACCAACCATTTTCCAGGTCTCGAATATCTCGAAAGAAAATATTCATGCTGATAATCTAATAACTTATAAAATGAGTTAATTATATCCATCGTATTAATTTGAGGAAGAAAATAATTTCTCGAGATAAAAGAAAATCTTGTTTCAAAAGAAAACTTGGGAATAAAACAATTGTATCCCCGATGTACTAAATTTTAATTTCGAACACCCTTGTGCATAAAATTCATTCTAGTTTACCCCCTCTTGTCTCTCCTCGTCTAAACATTCACATGTACTCTAACACTAATTTTGCAGGAAGTATTTACCTAAATATTCTATCTGCTCTTACTCTCAATGAACAGTATTTCATCAATTTCACCAAGTCAATAATCAATATTACTAATCTTATTTACTGTTTGTTACAGTGTCAATAGTTGTCTCTATAATCAAATCTACAGTTTTGAACAAGGTACCTATTTGAATCTATAATCTAATCTACTGTTCGGAAAAATGTCTCTATTTGTATAATATGCTTATATACGTTTTATTATCAGGTCGCTATTTCTATCCATAATTTAATGAACTGTCTGTTAACTTTGTTAAATAACAAAGTTGTGGGTCTTTTTAATACAACAAACTGTTGTACATAAAATTATATGCAAATAGTTAACTAAAAATTCCAAAAGGGATACTATCTACCCTATATTGAAGTAGATACAACAAAGTTACACGACGATCCTGCAAACAATATATATATATATATATATATATATATATATATATATATATATATATATATATATATATATATATATATATATATATGTATTCATCGATGAGGTCTAAAGTCAATTAATAAATAACCATTTAATGGTCTTTGTAATAAATGTCTCAAGAGTGACACCTATAGCTACATTAGTTGGTATTACATGGCTACATGGTTTGTGTGATCTAAATTTCATTCAGTGTTATCATTTTTTGTAAAAGAAGGACTGGTTTTTTTAACCTATATATCATGTAGGTATGTACTTAAATATAACAACAGTTTAGGTGTTTGCAATAGTTTTCATGGGGCGAGTCAGGATTTTTTTTTATTTGCCCCGAGGACATTAATTTTCAGAGTTGATTCACGTGTGTAATGTTACTGTTTATTGCACTCTATATCATTCGCATGTTTTGCATATGCAGTTTGATAAATTCCAAACAATTAGTAAAGTATCTTTATTAGTTATCAGCACGTGCCCTATCCAAGAATACACAAACACACTACAATCCATCAAACCCTTGTTGATTAAAATCCAACACACATCCTACAATGCAGAAGACACACACAAACAAGTATTCAACACTCATTGTTTGAGTCCCTATAACACCTACGATTGGAATACTACCCAAAACCTAAACTTGGAATACTACTGAATACTACGTACTATCCAATACTTCATGTATGTATGTATGTATGTATGTATGTATGTATGTATGTATGTAATTTACATGAGCATAGTTTGTAAGGGTAATTTACTTGATAATATTTTCAATACTAATTTTCATAAGGATCGTAAGTGAGGTGGTGTGTCTCAATATTGTAGATCATGTCGTACTTGTCACATGGTAGGAAGACCCGACCAGAACATACCAAAGACTCATTAGCAAACTATAAAAGAACCATTTCAATTTCAAGAAAAAGAAAAACAATATCATTCGGACTATCTATAAGCTATACATTGTTTTAGCTGTATAATATATTGTAATAAGTTACGAATTATTATTTTTGAAATGTTTACGATTTTTATTTATTATATAAATATTAAGATTTTGCCAAAGAAATTTTATTTGTGTCAATAATGAAAATTTTATATTTTCATTTGCGAAGTTTTTATACATTATTTGGCTTTATTTTATTTTGTACACCTTTTCATCATGGGCTACATACAAATGCATTATATACATTTTTAATATCTCTACATTATAGAGAACACATTTAATTATATGCTTATACATGGATGACTTCAAAAGGCAAACAGTCGTTCATAAGTATATGTGGATACACCGTAATGATAAGATACTCAAAAAGTATATCAGATAATCTACAGCCTTATCACGTGGCTACGATAGCATCCGGCAGATTACAATACAGAGAAACTAAAATTTGTACCTGATCCAACTTTTATAAAATGTGTTTGTGATGGACTAAAACTCAAAATAATACAAATTTCTGTATTTACAAATTTTGATAAACCAATGGATTATTTAATAAATGTTCCGGCAGAAACGTTTCTTACGATGAGCTATAATTTTCCTTTTTACAATATTCAATGAGTACAAGCGTTGACACGCCTTAAAATCGTCAAGTTGAAATGTATGAATATTATGATACGCTGCATTGTATTATACCTAAGTTATTCAACAACCAGTATGATATAGTTATTTCACATGATAATGTAATCTACGTAAGCCACCACTTTCAGTTTCATTTTCATTTATGCCCTTTGATATAAATAACAGAGATTGTGTACATGAGTAAATGAAGTCAAGTTCATAGAAACGTTGCACTCTGTAAGCATTCTGCATTAACAAAACGGTTGTAAGATATACTGTTAACAATATCAAATATATGCAATAATACAGCCTACCGGGTGTTGTGTGGGAAACGACAAATTTCTGCCATACGAGATCATCACTTCCACTTTATATATATATATCATACGTTTACATTTACGATTTACAATTACTGAACAATAACATAAAAATGAAGTATCGAGTTTACTTAATAACATATTATCAATGTTAGACGTACGTATAAGTCCCAGTCTGCATCTTGTAGATAGAACATGGCTAGGTCTGTGTCCGTGTCAGTGACTTCAGCAAACTTTCGGCACCTTGCTATACATTCAGAAACTCTTGGCGGGTTCATCTTCTCGTCAAGCACATGGAATCAGTTCACAATTAATACTTCCAGTTCAGTACCCACGAATGTAGTTCTAGTCTATTTTTAGAACATTTTTTCCTCTCTCATTTTGGTGGTGATAGAAGAGTTTTATTTATGCATTTTTGGTAGGGATTTAAAGGTAACTGTTTATTCTTCATAATATGAGCTCAGGGTGTTGTTGTATGTGTGTATTTCGGCGACAGTGCACAGTGAGTAATAAGGCCTTGGTGATGCTCCGGAAGTGAAATCTGTGTTCTGTTTACATGGTGATGTGTTGACAGTTCAGCATCTAAAAAAAGAGCAGGTCAACCTTTGACGAGAACTTCACCGTGAAGTCATCTTTGAAGGTAGTTTAGATTAGCATATGATTTGTATTGATTGTCACACAGTGGAAAGGTCAGTACTGAGAAACCAATGTAGATAACATATAGTAAAATTAATTGTGTCCTATGTCCTGTCAGGGAAGCATTGATTCAACTTTAAATTGCTATAATATTTTTATTATTAATGATAGACACATGAGATTTTCACACCTTGTGTATATTGACTGTAGCAATCCGAAAATATAATTAAAATTTTAAAAAATTAATTAATTTTTTTTTAAAGTTAATTTTAAAAAATTTAAAAATTAAGAAAAAAAAATTCCCTATAAATTCAAAGAAATGGTATCTGTTGGAGATGACACTCATTATTATTAGCAGCAATGTATTCCTACACCATATTGAAGTTGCAATGGAGGATTTTTTTGAAAGCCTGTCAGCACAAATTTCATTGAATTCTGTAATAGCACATAATAGTGTTTGTAAAATATGGACAGGAAATGTAACAGCCAATGGATTATATGGCCTATTGTCATATAAGGATCCCACAACAAACACGTGGAAGAAAAAACATGTTCACAGACTGGCACTGATGGTGAAGTTGAGAAGTCTGACTATACCAAAGGAGCTAGATGCATCCCATTTATGCCATAAAAGTCTGTGTGTGAATGTGGATCATCTGGTTCTAGAGTGTCATTCCATTAATAATAATAGACAGTATTGCAAAGGTTATGGTCATTGCATTGGCCATGGTGACTATCCTGACTGCATGTTGAAGTTGAAATTGTAATATGGAATAAATTCAGGTATCATGATATATCCTTTACACCCACCCACATCCATATCAATGTATGTCTGGCATGGAAGGAAGGAAGGAAGGATGGATGAATGGATGGATGTATGTATGTGTTGAGTAACAAGGAGAAAGGAAAGAGTGTGGTCTTTATTTTAGTAGACCATGCTGGTATGACAGTGCTTTCTTAAATACATTCCTTCCTTCCTTCCTTCTTTCCTTCCTTTTATTCATTCATTCATTCATTCATTCATTCATTCAGCTAGTCTAGTAAGTCATGTCTTGTCATGTCATGTTATTTTAATTTTGATTTTTTTAATCTTTATTTATTTTGCTTTTTAATTTCTTTATTTGTGTCTTCATATTCAGAGAAAACTGTTTCGACCTCTCCATAGGTCTCATCAGGTGGTAGTAAGTAACACAACTGCACATAACATGCGTTGTGTTACCTACGGATTTCCCCACTACAGTTTTCCCTTCTGTACAATGTGTTATTCATGGTGTATTTGAGCGCTTTCATTTTGCACATGGAATTAAGATAACTTTTTCTGTCTGCAGTGTCCATTGGCTCCTGCTAAACCTTTGCATAGGAGTGATCGCCCTTGGTATCTAGCAGTCCTTTGCAGTAGTCAGACTTCCTATTGCCTTGCTGTGTCCTGTACCTCAGATGGGCCTGTATCATATTTCCTCGTCTTGCTAGAATACGTTTCCTGGTTTTGGGATGCTTTTGATACAACTGATGGTAAGTGCAGTCTTTATCCATTGTCTCCAGTGATCTCAGAGTCCTTGTTGAAAGTTTACCTCCCAAGTGTGTTACTTTTTTTTTCAGTGATGATCCCAGGCTGTTATTGAGTCTGTGTATTGTTGAATGCACTCTTGCTTCAAAGTTTGTGGAATAGTTCACATTCTTAGGTAATGAAACACTGATTGATCTGTTCACTGCCTCACATTTCTGTGTGTTTGTGTTCATTCGCAATCTTTCTACAACATCACAGGAGAGTTTCATTTTCAGAACTTCTAGCAGGATGTTCTTATCATTTTCTGTCATGTTGAGATGAGTCATTTGATGAGGGCCCAGGTATGCTGATCGCATCCACCAGCTGTTAGTACTTCCTCCCCCACAGACCTTTGAATACTGCCGGCATTTGGAGCAGTCCCCTGAATAACAGCGCAGAGTGGCATCCAATACTTGGGGAAGTTGACATTTAATTTTTTTAACATCACCACTATTGTCCTCCATCATTTGTTTGAAGATTAAACCGCAACGTGCTTTAATGTCTTGGCTGAAAATTTTCTGTTTGAGCCTTTTTCCTTCTCTTGTTCTTATTCCTGGAAACATGTTTTCACTAAATATTGCAGAATTACACCGTTTGAACTGTAAACGACCCAAATGGATGGGATCCGACAGTCTTTCTACTTTCCACATTGGATGCAGAATGGTATAAGCATTTTGGAAGCCAGCAGCAGCCTGTGCATCTCCATCTGTTGTTGCATGTCTGATGAGAATCTCTTGCAGAACAAATTTTTGTCCCATTTCTCTTGCCATTTCATACTCTGAATGTGGTGCAACTGGTGACAGATTTGCTGTGCAGTCAACATGGCCTCCTGGACATTTCACATCAAAACCTTTTCCCTTCAGCCATGCTCCAGTCCAACACAGCTTGTTTTCTATTGTAGTTCCCACAATGTATCGCTTCTCTGTAACAGTTTCGCAGGCAATTCCAACAGCTTGTGATGAACTTTGACCAGGTTTCTTTTCATGTCCAAAGCTAATGGCATTGTATCTCGCATCAAAAGCAACATTTATTTGCTCAGGATGCTGAACACCACGCATAACATTAACTTGTCTGACTAGTTTCAGCTTCTCTGTCATGTCCATTTCATTCATCTCCACAGTTGCTTTGCCTACAAGGTTGGAGGCCCTTTGCATAGATGTTCTGCTAGGTGGCGGAATGTCAGTGGCTGCAAGCAAGTATCTAGCCCTGGTGTTGCCCATTGGTGTATCTTGTAATCCAGCTTGAAACATCATATTTACAGCAGCAGGATTTGGCCCAGGTTTATTTGTTTTTATCTCATCATACAACTTATACTCTGGTGACTTAAAGCTGCAGTTTTTACACATCATAGTATGCTTCCAAGCAAGTCCCCATTTTATTTCATTAGCAATTTGGAACTCTGGTCTACCACATATGTTGACTTGATTGCCATGGCGATGAATGATATCATTCCACATTTCAACATTTTTTTTCATACAGATCATACGTGTCCCATCATGCTCATTCAAATTTGTCTCTTTCAGGTCCAGTTTTGCTTTGGATGATGGTTGTAGAATGTTTGCAGTCCCAGGTGTGCCATTACAGTCTGGTGCCTGAACTGACTTGAGACCCCCATTTGTCGGCTTTGTCACTGCTGTGACAGAGAACTTGTCTGCATCCATTCTTCTTGTCACTGGAACAGATGCAGCACTGGAACTTGGTAGAGTATTATCAGTCAGATATGTGACTCCTTTGTTATGTGGAATATATCCAGGTTTAAAAAAAGTTGTCTTCCTCTTCTTGTACCCTTTCATGGTTTCAGTGACGATAACTGCATGTAAAATACAAGAATCATCCTCTCTCTCTCACTTATATAGTTAGGAGAAGGCATGCTAGCTTGGTTTCAGAGAACTTCACCAACTCTTCAATACTACTGGAAGCCTGACATCTGAAGACTCCTCCCCTTCATGGGTGAAAATGATGTCATGTACTTGGTTAGACCTAGCTTGCGTATTTAGATGCTACCAGATTTCAGGTGTTACCTTTCATTGACAAGCTTTGGTTTAATTGCTTCACACCTGATAAGGAAAACCATTGATGTTTATGACAAAGGATTGGAGAGACTTTGCCATAGAACAAAATTTGTCAACTTCAGGTTTTAAAATTTCATTAAAATTTAAGTTAAATTTAAATTTTCATTTCAAAATATGTATGATTTTTTAAAATTGAATTTTCTAAGAAAGTTAAACAGTCTAGTTTAATTTCTAGTAATTTCCAGATTGGTGTTAGAACTAAAAACTAATTACAGTTTATTTGAAGTGTTTATCTTGATTAGCAAAATCACAATTAAACTTTAAGTTTTGTGCATTTTTGAAATTCGGCCATTTGGAATTGAGTTGTGTCTGTGTTACAGTGGTGTCAGCTAAAAGCCTGTATCTGTCCTATTCATGGATGAAAGTCCTTAAAACTTTGCAGCAGCATTTAAGAGACATTGATTTGATCATGGATGGAAGTTTTATCCATGGAGGTGAAATTGTCTAACCCTGTCAGGAATCAGTTCACAATTAATACTTCCAGTTCAGTACCCACGAATGTAGTTCTAGTCTATTTTTAGAACATTTTTTCCTCTCTCATTTTGGTGGTGATAGAAGAGTTTTATTTATGCATTTTTGGTAGGGATTTAAAGGTAACTGTTTATTCTTCATAATATGAGCTCAGGGTGTTGTTGTATGTGTGTATTTCGGCGACAGTGCACAGTGAGTAATAAGGCCTTGGTGATGCTCCGGAAGTGAAATCTGTGTTCTGTTTACATGGTGATGTGTTGACAGTTCAGCATCTAAAAAAAGAGCAGGTCAACCTTTGACGAGAACTTCACCGTGAAGTCATCTTTGAAGGTAGTTTAGATTAGCATATGATTTGTATTGATTGTCACACAGTGGAAAGGTCAGTACTGAGAAACCAATGTAGATAACATATAGTAAAATTAATTGTGTCCTATGTCCACATTAGATGAAAGCTCCCAATCGGAATGTCCTCTGCCTTCTCCGTAAAGTCGAGAAATAAATCCCGGATGTAATTCGTCGGGTTTATAACTATATTCTCAACTATTTTCGTTCACATTGAGCAATATGTTAGCGGAAGGACACCGTCATAATCAGAACTATCTCGACCCTACTGTCCTAACATTTGGGGTTCTATCCGCCAGAGGGACTCATGCCACAATAATTACTTCCGTAGTTTAAAGCATTGGATTCCTCTCTTATTTTGATGTTGATACAAGAGTTAGATTTAAACATTATTTGTTAGAATATGAGCATTACGGTGTGGTTGTTTGTATATATATCTGACTACAGTTCACAATGAGTAATGAGGCATTGATACAGATCCATAATTGAAATCTGTGGCCCTTTGCATGCTGCGTTGTTTACAGTCCGGCCTGAGAAAACAAAATGCCTTATAACCTATGACTAGAACTTCACCTTGAGTAGACCTTTGAAGATATTTTAGATTAACATCTGATTCGCTATGATTTGGACACAGTGGAAATGTCATTACTGGGAAACTAATGTAGAGAATTCAGAAACTTTGCATAAATACTTGGCAGTGACAATTTTTATTTGAGTAATATTTTAGTAACATGTGGATATTTTAGTTGATACGTTTTGTATGATATATGTGTTACATGGGTGAATTGTCTCAAATGTAATTCGATCTTGATAACCTTGAACTAGAAAACTCAATGACACAATGATGACAATGTAATCCATTTGGAATGAATGATTCACCAATAAACTTTTATTTCAAATATTTTAACAGTAGTTCCATGGGGACGAGACACATAGCAACAATTTTGGGCGTAATATTTGTATTCGACTCGCAAAAGAAAATTGGGAAAAAATGGCCTCGTCTGTTTCAATATTGCTAATTTACCCAAACAGGGGTTTATTATGTCATGTATAACATAGCATGAAAAATGGCAAAACCCCAAAGACAAGAACAATAACAACAAGTAAAACTACCTGTATTGCTTAGAGGATAACGAGAGTGGGAGCGGGGATGGATGGGCGGTATATATGTAGTATGGAATCCACCCTATACACAAGCTTGGTTTAAATGTGAACTTACTGAAGTAAAAAAACTCACCTTTGGTCACAGAAGAATATAGACATAATCCGAGCTCCCAAACGGACAGAACTTATCCAAACACTGCATATTTAGGCGGTAAGTATGTGATGCAAGTCCAGCTTTAAAAAAAGATTTGTTTACGTCTTCTGTACAATCTAATGTTCCAAATCAAATATTGCAAATATCCGGTCACAAATACATTACAGTAAATGTGTATTTATGCATCCAGTAATCTTCTTTTCACAAAAATATCGCAACAATGTAATGATTAGTTGCGATGTAGAATTTCAAACACTGTATTGTGTAGGCCAAATCAAACGGGTATTCTGCACCGTATAAAAGAATGTGACATCACATGCATTGGACATTTTGTGTTGATAAATGTATTGTCTTTTGTAAAATGATCTGTTTATTTGGATAGACGCTTATTCTTTAATTTATAGTTAGCGCCAATGTATAATAAACTTTTGCTATTTCAAATTAATTTGGAACTATTTTTACGCACAACAAATGAAAGGTACAGCATCTGTCAGAATGAACGAAATTTTTCGATCACTTTTCCAACTAAAAAAATTTCTACTAAAATAAAACTACGTGATCAAAAGAATCTCAAATGGTAATGATTTAATATTAAATTTGTGAAACTCGTTAAATAATGTCCAGCTTTTCCTCTCCAAGGCCCGCAAAAACTGGACATTATTCAACTCGTTTCATAAATTAAATTTTAAATCGTTACCCATTTGAGATCCTCTATATATCAAAAGTAATTTGCAGTTCAAAGACATGATTAGCAAGAATTTATCCAGAGGCCCAACAAAATTCCATGTCAAAGTTGCTTTAGCCACCAAAGATCTAATGATGTGGGCGGACGAAAGTTGTATTCTATGTGCGATCGAGGGTGGTTGATCCCAAAACATGGAAGATAGTTATAACGTTGGGATTTGTATTCTCGTGTGCAGTCCATCCTACGGCATGTCCAAAAGTAATAATTTAGGGCTAACACAATATGTTTGTTTTTCTGTACATTATTTCGCCGACTGACATTCGGGCATATTTTTCTAGCAGACATACTTCATTGTGATATCTTCCCAAGTGCAATCTTCTAAGTGGGACCTACAATTTAATTTTCGACGGGATAGTGGATGTTTCGAGAAAACATATCCGGCCTCGAAAGGTATATATGAAAAAACAAATATCTTGCTCAGATTTTAGACACGTACACACACACATACACAATTATCTCGTATTACTTGATTTTCTTTATCTTGAAAAAGACGAGAAAACAAAATACTCTGGTTAGAAAGAAAATCCCATCGACGAATCTTCACTCCATCGATGATTAAACGGTAATCAACCAAACGCAGCGCCGCTGTCAGTCCACCGGAAGCTGCAATTAGGACCTACAAAGTTAGCATTGAATTTTATCAAAAGTTAGTTAATGGGGATACCGTAGCGTCAATGGAAATCCCAGTCAAAAAGATCGTGGGAACGTTTAGCGTCAAGACTTTTCAGACCTCTGGAAACGTTTAGCGTCAAGGGGAATTGGACATGGGGAATATTGGGTCTGTATAGCGACAAGGAAAGTTGGGTTGTTGTATAGATACAATAGCAATGGAACAGGTGAGGTGATGCCACGGTACTGGGCATTGGTAACAATGTAGCAAGGGGCTGACCTCAATTGGGCGGAAGACCGGCAACAATGGTGCAAGTGGCTGACCTGAATACGCGCTACCCTAAGTAGAGACATATACAGTATCGACATAGACATATACAACACATATACATAACTTATATACAGATAGATAGGTAGGTAGGTAGATAGGTAGATAATGTTATGATATGAGTTTCTATCATAACCTTCTTCTCATCTCTTGCTATGAGAAGGGATTACTCATAAGTTAAGAAATGTCTTTACCCATAGTTAGAGAGAGACAAAAGAAGGAATTCAGGCTTTCTAACAAGGGTGTCACCAATAACCGTGGTGATACGGCTACATCTTGGGGAATGAGGTACGGAATCGCTGTAAGAAAAGACAGAGCTGTTCTGACTCGAGCAACGAACTTATATATATATATATATATATATATATATATATATATATATATATATATATATATAATGCTAAATTCTAAAGATACATTTATAAAGCCTTTATATTAAGAATACATATCAAAATTTGATTTCGGTTTAAAAACACCTTTGTTTCAATTTTATTCCAGAACATTGGATTTTCCCATGAAATGCCTGGTCTAGCTATTATTTAACAAATCTTGTAGTATAATTCTTAGATCTTCTTAATATAACTAATATTGTATTGATCGTGAAAATGGACACAGAAGCCACAAGAGACAGCCTGGGAGCGTCGCCACACGTACGTCTCCATAACTGCAATGTAATACCAATGTCCCATCTGTCATCGACTATGCAAGCAATGATTTAAAATGCACAGCCACAGGTAATTGCACAGACTCGTTTCACTTTTGATTGGACTTACAATTAATGTTAGCTAGACTGAAATTTCATTTTTAGTTTGTGTTATGATATGAGTTGTATCAAAACCTTCTTATCATCTCTTGCTATGAGAAGGGATTACTCATATGTTAAGAAATGTCTTTGCCCATGGAGAGAGAGAGAAAGAAAGACAGAGACAGAGACAGAGAGAGAGAGAGAGAGATTGGAGGAACGAACTTTCTTTATTGATATATTTATAAAGCCATTATACTCAAAATACACGAAATACATAAATTTACACTTTCCCATCGTGCTTACCAACTTCATTGCATAATTTCTACCTTTTAGAATGTAATACAGATAGTTAAATCTCTATTAACTTCATGATATCCAAGGAGTATAAAATTCAATAGTTGCGATTAATGCAGCAATCATTTTGAAGAAATGTATTTTACTAAATTTAAAACAGAATACTAATTTGGAATAGGTTACTAAATATTACTCAATATTACTTAAACAATATTTTATTTCCAAATTAAATCTAAACATGAAGTTGGTAGCGAAGTCATCTTTTCCAATATTACATACCACAAATACAATTAAACATTCCATTATAATATAAAATATAAAGAACTCACAAAAATGTTGAAAAATATTAACTTTACCGTTAAAGTCTCAAATATTAAAAAGTGCAAATTCTTTAAAGAAGTTTGCGAACACAGACAATTCTTACCTGTATGGAAAAGACAGAGCTGTTCTGACTCGAGCAACGAACTAGTTCTTTGTAAGCCTGCTTCGCTATTCATACAGTTTTTGCGTTCTCTCAGTTCAGTGAGAACATGACCCTTGAACTTTTCCATGGCGATCATGTGAATCATCTGTGTAACGCATCCATTATTGATATAATTTGTTCAGCAGCTTCCTCCCAAATCTAAATTGCTGACATTTAGATATGAGCGAAATGAATTTTATGCTGACAATTGTTGATATTTAGTTTCGAGCAAGATGTATTGTATGGGTTTCTGCACCTGCTTGTAAAGCGCAATCTTTATAAAATAGCATACAGTTATATTACACAAATATATAAATTTTATCTCAATATATTTTAGTGGAAAATTATTTTCAATATAAATAAATGAAAAATTACTTTTAATACAATTTAGAATAAATTTCAATCTTAATACTTTTACTTAAAAGTTCTGTCCTAATAGATAGATAGATAGATAGTATCATGTAGAGTAAACACGTTTACTGTCTTTGATTTCTAGGTACAGCATTGATTATGAACTTTTCTATAAAAAAAATTGTTTGTAATTTAATGGAATTTCCATTAAGATGGCCCTCATCCTGGTCCTTAAATTGTGTTTTAAGCTTTTATATTAATGTTATTTATATTAGAATTACTCATTCATATCTTAGCAACAGTCTTAGAAGAATCAACTTAAGTCGTGTTTAATATGTGGAGGAGAGGATTAATATATGTAAACTACTTCAGTGTATATAAGGAACTGTCAGAATGATTTAATTTATTCGTAACTAAGAAATAAAGTTACAACTTGCTCTGTATGGTACGCTGCTAAACACAATGTGTAAATGTCGCATTCTCCTCTTTAATCAGTGAATTATTTGTTATATGTCAACGATAAAATTTGCAACCAGTAATTAATAGCAGTGTACAATAAAGATATTTATTCAGAATAATCTAGACATCCAAAATAGTAATTTCTGTTTATTGAGGTTATATTGTCTGTTGGTCTTGCCATGTTTCTCATACTTGTTCTAGGCCAGAAAGCATGTTTCCTTTGATGCATATTTCACTGCAGGATAAGCGATACACTTTCCATCATAACAGGCCATCGCACGAAGAAGTGTGGGATAGGTTTTCTGTCAATGACGAATTGATCATAAAAGAGCCTTGCTCGTTCTGTTTGTCTTGGCCTCCAAAACACATCCATTACGTGCATTTGAGTTGATAAATGAAAACATACTGACTGTGCACATCTTAGAGAAATATTTACCAAAAGTTATTTTAATTAATAAATAAAACCACCGAGAAGTTGAGGTTTTCTTTACTTACAAAGCCGGGGCCCGAGTGGCCGAGTGGTCTAAAGCACTTCTCCATTACGGATCACTGCCATCTCACCTCTGTCTGCATGGGTTCGAGTGTCGGATTCGGCCAATGTGGGTATGAGAGAAAGCTTGCCAGTAGCTTCTCGTGGGTCGGTGGTTCTTTCTGGGGTTTTCCCGGGTTCATCCTCCACCATTAATACTGGCTGCCATGTATTGTCTATCGTGTGCTGAAAAATGGCGTCAAACCACATAACAACAACAACTTACAAAGGCCTATGGTCACACAAGTTCCTTTGGCAGACTGAAACTTAAACCACTTTGCACAATAACTAGCATTATTTTTTAGTCGATTGCATGGTATATGTCAATTAATCTTCATACAAATCAGTAACGTATATTTACAATGAAGTTGTTTATTATTATTATTATTAGTAGTAGTAGTAGTAGTGTGTTTGTTGTTGTCGTAGTTAGCAAATCATCGGATCAGTGGATGTCCGAAGTTCCTGTTATTAGAACTAGATTATTTTAAACATCTTCGTAGAGATCGCAAACCACAAGGAAGCAATAGAGCGGGCTGCTGCAGCTAAATTGGCCTTTTAAATCAAACACTTTACTGCACATCAGTCGATGTTGTAAGAACATTTTCAAAGTTATTCAAAGTTTTACTGACATGACGAATATGACACATGCATACGATATATTAACATTTCTATTAGGATCATATCAACAGTTCAATAAGACAACCAATGTAGCCAGTTTTATATAATAAGTTTGTGACACTGTGAGTCTATGCAATGAAATATAACAGCTAATGAAATAAAAAAGTAGGAAAAATACATTTAGAATTGATATGAATTTTATATTGGAGATATTATGCTTGGGTTTATTACCTTTTTGGTATACATGTAAATAGCCCATTCTTTGTGAGTGGAAAATAGTTCTCAAAGTTTATAATCACAGTTCATAGTAAACTGCCTAATATCTTTCCAAAATAGCATCTTAGAATTACATGGTCACATAATTTGCTTTGTTACTGACAGTGTACCTATTAAGGTATTCAACTATTTTGCCTTTAATAATTGTAATACTATTTTCATTAAAGCTATCCATATGGCTGTCGTGTGCCTTACGTGGGAAATACTTTTTTGTACGGTAGCAGTGTATCGAATCTGGAAAAGTGCTCTGCAATACCATTGTTTAATCCAATCGCATATTTAGTTTAATGTATGGTAAACTTTCGCATTTAGGAATTGAAGTTATCACAAATTAGTCTTTTTACCTCATTAAAATATACCCACATTTGCTGATAATTACCTTTACTAACATAATGACAAGTCAGTGCGGGCAATATTGGTACACTGTTACACTAGTGTTTTATGTACACTCGTAACAGATGCTTTGATTGGGCATCGCTAAATTCTCATTCCTGAAAGCATTTTGAATCTGATCCTTACCGTAAAATGTTTTAAGGTCATATAATGTAAAACACATAGCATGTAATCCACACCATATTATGAAGCTTGTGCAATATACAAAATTGTCATTTTGCCACATCATGTAATAACAAATGTGCATTTGGTATAAATAGATATAAAGCAACTTCATGGTATAATAACAACATCAACGATAACAAAAGAAATGCGCATCAAATATAATAGCAACAGCACATTATACACTTCAAAGTGTTTCATTTAGCACAGGAATGTACAGCTTATTATAAAAAATTAAAAATATTCACTCAGAAGTCCACATCATATATTGCATTCTCAATTAGAACAATTAAGACAGCTTGGCATTCTATAAATTTTATATAAATGCACATGTACATGCATCCCTATATGTTTATATAAAAAGTAATAACTAATTATTCATCAAAACTTAAACTATTTTCTGATAGCCCTTTGAACTGGTTAAATTGTACAAAATGAAAAGCAATCCTTTCCATATGTTGTTTATTTCCATATGCTAACAATGTAAATAATGCCAAGTAATCGACCCACATACATTAAAGAATACTATCATTAGTTTAATTTGTTCAGGGAGTGATACTATTTTTGACTGCATTATTCAGTTGTATATCTCATATCTTTGAAAAAACGCAAGTATTTCAGTATCAATGTTTGAAATTAAATGTACATCCAAACCAGTCTATTAAATGAAATCAATCTTCGTATTTGATGCTTTCCCTGTTTTCGTGTCTCTGGCTTCCACTTGGATTTCTGTCCCACCAAACTTGAAGATGACTTCTAATGCATTTTCCATCCTTGAATCTTCCAGGACATCCACTGTGATTTTTCCCAGTTTACTACACCCTTTTTCCGTTACATACATGGTATTACACTCATTTGAGGAATAAAACTCGAAACTGATATTCTTTTGCCCAGGCCTCTGAGGTTTATACACCATCCGGATTTGTTCTGCATTGAGTTATACAATTTGGCCCTTCTCAATGTAGATATCAAATTTGTCCACACACAGATCAACATTTCCCAGTGTCTTTTTCTTGTCTTCTCTAAATTTGCTCTTTATAAAATTCACAGATGTTTTGACGCCATAGCTAAACCTACGTGTCTGATTATTGATGAGTCATGGCCAAACAAAACAGCTCCTTTAAGAACAGCAAGACCGGCCTGTGTCGGTACAATGACCTTCTTCTTAGGAAACTCATTTCGTACCATTTCCTGCAACATTTTCGAGTCTGAAAATCCACCAACCATCATAATTATGTTTATATGCTTCAACGAATCGACACTGAATAATAAATGGAGTTGGTCTCTTGTCTTCTGCAACACGTCGGCAAAGAATGTCTTTATAATATCTGCATCCAGTATCATCTTCTCACCCACTAGTTCTACACTTTCAGACCATTTGGCCCTTGATTTGAGGGATGCTGTTAAGTTTTGTTCATTTTGCTTTTCAAAATGTTCATATAATGTACTAGGTACACGGATTACTACTTTCTTAAACGATTGTGGTTCAATTGTTTTCATCCTCTGTTTAAAGTGTCTACGAAGGTAAAGATAGTCATCCATATGTTTCTGCTTAAAATGTTTGTATACCGATCTTCCAAAGAAACCTTTAAGGAAACCAAAGAATGCCTTGTCAACTTCTGTACCACCCATTGCATTACCGTTTGATCGGTATATTTCATTAAATGATCCGCCACTTATTACTTTATGTGCAGTAATGTCGATGGTATCGTCTGTAATGACAATGTATATTAAATAATATTGCATAGGGAATGACAATCTCTTAGGAGTGAACCAGGTATGTATGCATGTATGTTTGTATATATATATATATATATATATATATATATATAGTGTGAGAGAGAGAGAGTACATTGCTCTCACATAATCCGGACTCATCATGGACATAAATTTCACCAACATAATCGGGACGATCAGATTCTAGTCAAAACATAGAGCGGTAAATGGAAGTATCTAAATTAAGTTGATCTGGTAATCGGACATTCGATTGTATGTGTAACACGTTTAGTGTCACATGGCTGTGTTCAAGTAGACTTTGTTCAAACGGATTATCTTAACACTTGAGCCAATACATTGCTACCATTTACCACTAGCTGAGAAATATTTGGTCATTATTTATGGCTATTCGCGTCGGTTTTGGCTTGATATTCCTTCTCACAAACCTAATTCATTAATTCTTATTAGCTTGATATATTATTACATGCAGCCACTCATTCAGTAACAGCCTAGAAAACATAACTGGCCGTAGCAGCAAAAAGTTCGAATTTTATTCGATTATATTATGTTGTGTCAACATATGCTTTTTTTACTCTGTTAGATCTTGGCGTCGCAATTGGCAACTTAGTTAAAATTATAGAAACATGTGAGATGAGGTCAGCACACATTTCGAGGAAACAACAGTAGTCAGCACCAGATAATACCTCTGAAAATGGGAACCTGAACTTGGAAAATCGACGTTTCACGAGATGGAAATACGTTGTGGATACAAGGATTTGTGAGTAAAAGACACAATCTTATGGGGCCCAGCAATTAATTCTTTATATATTAAAACGAACATTAAGTAATTCAGAAGTTTATATCTATGTTTGGAATAAATTAATGGTATCTCATACCTTTATAATATTTTGGTGTCAACACACACACATACACACACACAGACACAGACACACACACACACACACACATATATATATATATATATATATATATATTGCTCCGCTACATCACAACTTGAACATTTCTCAAGATGGGTTTTGTAGGTCAAATTAAAGCCCAGTTGTTTTAGAACAAATGAATTGCTTTTGGTAAACGTGTGTTCATTACAACTGAAAGCCTGCATAACCTTTATATGGATAAGATTGAACAGAAATTACCAAACTGTAACTCTATGCCACACTCAAGTTACCTGAACATATATTTAGTTTGTTCACGTTCTTAATGTTAAGGAATTGAAACTTCATACTTCATACTATATTCATTCTGCGTGACCATGCAGGACATAAAATGGAAAGGATACTTACCTCCAGCATCTATCAGGATGAACTTTGCTCCCTGAAGTAACGGGAGCGCTTCACCGTTATAGGTGGACACTAAAGGACTAATGGCACAATACAAGGCAGCGACCTCCGGCTCCAAAGCTAGAATCAGCTGATTACTTGGAATTCCAGCCTGTAAAACGGAGTGCGAGACTATTAATACCATATTTGCCAAGGAAAGAAAGTCCATGAAAATTCATAATTCTTTTTAAAAATGAAATAATTACACGGTCTAAAGCTCATCTGACATTTTTAAGCAATCCCAACAAGCATGCTTGTTTGTTGTTTCTTAAGTCACACGTTATACAGACTATGCATTTCGAAAAGTAATCCTGAGTTTAAGCGTAGTGCCTATTTTACCTTCTACATGCTAATGAATCTTAACTGACAGGTACACATCATTTCGCTGTGTTTGCTGCATTACCGAGTTTAGACACATACACACAAACTCACCTATATATATATACATATATATAAGGTGAGGTAATTAAGAGCTAAATCTTTAATCGATTAAAGCGTTTTATACATTGCAAAGAACCGCTTCTGTATCTCCGTGTTTATTAGTGTTATACAGGTGTTAAATCAACTGTAATTTCTATGTTTCATTCACGCCTTGTGGTTATTTTGAATCATTTTGTTTTCTTGATTGCTGTGGTTTACAGCCCTCTGTGTGTTAGGTTTTCACGGATTACTTTTATTTTATAGACTAATTTATACTTAGGTGATTCCATTCTCTTCTTAAATTTATTAGATTTTCCATATTAGCTACTTGCGCCGCCCTCGAATTAGTATTATGTCACTTAGCAATTGAATTTACCGTAACTGCAGCCTCTCGCATGAACTGTTTGGCAGATTCATCCCAGATGGTGGGAACTGTAAGAACCCAACGAATCAGACTTTTGTCCAGGTAATCCATTCGTTGCTCGCAGATGTGTACTAGAAGATCATTCTTTAAATATTCGATGGTCAGTGCAAAAACTCTCAAGGCAGGTAGAACTTTACCATTCTCGCTTTCCAATGTCATATCACGTCTGATTTTCTAAAGGTAGGGAATTGATTATATGAGACAATCATTAAATTTGCATATCAGTGTGCAGAGCACGGCTTCACATTTAATGTCTGCAATTTAAATGGTAGTGGGATCACGTCTTTATGTAATTCCTTCAGTATCCATACTTAGAAGGCTAGAAGAAAGTATAATAATAATAATAATAAGGATTTATACTGGTCAGCAAGTATAGCGTTAAACCCTATAACAACAAGAAGTGTCAGAAGAGGAATGTAAGTTTCTAGATGTGGAGTACACGTGGTAGAGGCCAGATAGGTATATTGGACTGGAGCTACTAAATAAAATGGACAATAGTGAACAGATTTTGCATTTGATTCTGGATGGAATTGGTAGCCAGTCAACACGGGGGAGGTTTGCTCAGCATTTTTAGACTTTGAAGGATGATTCAAGCAGCCATGGTTTGAACTTTTCAGTTTCTATAGTAGATACTGAGATGAACCATATAGAAGTGAATTACAGTAGTCCATTCTTGAAAGTACCAAGGAAAACAAGTTATTTTGTGGCATCAGCTGAAAGAAAACTGTGAATATAGCTGATGCATCTCATCTCCACATCTGCGGCCTTGCATATGTTCATTATATGTTGGTGCAATGAGAGCGTACTGTCAATAGTGACATCTAGGTTTCATACTGACTGTGTGGATTTAATGTTGGTTTTGCTGATGCTTATTTGTTGAGGTAAAGGATGTGAATGAGAAAGTTTTGTGTGGTGATCAGGATGGTTTTAGTTTTAGCAGCATTCATTTGCAGCTTGTTCTGTATCGTCCATGACTTCACATCGGAAATGCATATCTCTATGACTTGGATAGTAGCCTCGACTTCATTTGGGCAGGTAGATTTGGATATTTGACAGTCATCAGTTTACAAATGGTGCGACACCAGAAGTCAATTCATAACACTTGAGAGCAGATGAGTGTATAGAATGAAGAGAACAGGGCCGAGAAAGAGAGCATTGTGGAATACCAAAACATCGATCATCTGGGCTGGAATGTTTTCCATTTATGGACACAGATTGTGTAATTAAGATCTGAAACATAGTGAGGCTATATTTTGAATGTCAAAGACGTGTTGGAGATGGTGAAGTAATATATCATAGTCTATTGCGCTGCAGACAAGTCAAGGTGGATGATGATACACAGTAATCTTTCCATCTATCCAGAGCAGATAGATGGTCATTAACTACTCTCAGAGGTGAAGTTTCAGTATTATGGTGAGGGCACTATTCAGACTGTACATTGCTAAAAAGACCATTAGCATTAAGATGAGATACAAGTTGGATTAAAACATATAAAGCATTGACCTAGCAAAAATATTTTGTAACAATAACTTTTTTGCTAAATTTGTAATGGCTTGGTCTAAAATTCTTCAAAAGACAAATATACATTGATCTCAAGTACTGTCTGAGTCAATCTGTTATAATGATAATATAATGATTGATTATGGTAATTCAAATGAGATACATGCTGGGATAGAGTAACTTTTTCTGAGATTTTTTAAATGAATGAGAGGTTAGAGACAGGGTGGTGGTTTTATTAAATCATTAGAGTCAATTGTCAATTTTTAACACAGGTTTTACAATGGGATTGTTGAAAAATGATCAGAATTTCCTGGATAAGCGAGTAGTATTGATAGCAGCGGTTAGTGAAAGCAATTCTGAATCATAGTACTCAAGCATTAATGATCTCAGAGTTTGATTGAGTTCACATGACTTTGGGGCACTCTTCGTTGAAAGGCTTTGGAGTGCTCTTCATCGCAACGTCAAGAACAAAAGTGTGTTTCCGGTAAGGTGACTGTCCCTGTGTTTCACTGCTGACACTAGCACTTCCCTCCACCGCGGTAAAAAAAATTTCCCGAAATTGATTTGTGCATCTAATTAAGCTGGTTTGTCCCAGTATTTGAATTTCCTAGTACATTAGATATTCTAATCATTAATATATATATATATATATATATATATATATATATATAGTTTTAAAAATCTTCCCCATAAAACCAAAGAATTGTTCGTGCTTCTAATTCAACTGGTTTAGCCCAGTACATGAAGTGCTTAGAGCATTACATATACTAATCATTATAAATATTTATAAAGTTTAAAAACAAAAAACTGATTTGTACATCTAACTGAAATAGTTTAGCCTAATAACTGAAGTGTTTAGTACGTTATAGATTATAGATACTAATCATTATTATTATTATTATTATTGTTTTATAAAGAAAACTACCTATCTACCCTGATTTTAAAAACAGTGCAATAGGAAACACATACTGGTAAAACCCATTTTAACGCGATGCTCGGGGTCCAAAGAATAACATCGCGATACACGTGGGATCGAGTTAACAAATTTATCGAAAAACTTCTCCATAAAAATGTGCATTGAAATTTCAATGTCATCAGTTTTAACTAACATCTTGATCATATATTGTTTATTCTGTTCACCGGGTTTCATCAGAGAGCAAATGTACATCGGTTTTTGAATTGTATACATGCCAATATGGCGTAAATGGTGCATGGTGAAGTTAAGGCAACATTAAACGTAGTGCTGGGATTAAAAATGTGTTAGAGATAAATATAAAAGGCTTTTCCGAGAGCATGTATTTATGATGTTAAAAATATATGTCACCTTAAATTACAAAATGGGAGCCATGCTGTCATTGCGTTATAAGCGAAATTGTGTTACAATATATCGCGTTATAACTGGTCTTTTTGGCCAAACTGAATGTACTATTCTATATAGACAGATTCGAATGCTGTTTACGGTTGCTGTGTATATTCTGTGTCACAGCTGTATGGTGATTATGATTCAGCTGAAATTGTGTTATCAAGCTTATTTGTAATAGACTGACCTTTGTCATGAATGAAATGTGCCAACATGTCTCGAAGGTCGACCAGAGAGAAGGTACATTTATTCCTTGACATAATCTCAATGTATACATAGCGTTTGTCAAGAACTTCATTTTGATAAGTATTGTTAATACTAAGCTTTAATAATTTGTTGTGGCACGATTTGTTGGTGGGGAATAAGGGATGCGGTGGAGTTCATTGTTTCAGTGTCATATAAAGTGAAAAACCAAATTCTATAATTATTGCAGATTTCCTTGGAAGCAGAGCAATATTACAAAAGGATTTTGAGATTAACAATGTAGAAATGCTACATTAATAAGTATTATTATAGCATAGCAGTAAATTGTGGACTTATAGTAATACATGTGGTACCAACTATTGGTTTTGAAGGTCAAAACAATGGTACTGAACTATTACCTTGGAAAATTGGTAATATTACTGCAAGTGTTTGATATTAACAAGGTAGTAAAGCATCATCAGCAAGACATATCACTACAAGATGGGTTTTTATTAGTAACAATGTCGTAATTTTACTATATTTACAAAAATCATTAATGCATATCATTAAACGTCATGCTTGTAGCATATTACTACATTAGGTTTTGAGAAAACCAAATCAGTGTTCCGCTCTCGCCTGGAAAATTATATGGTCATGCTACTACATGGATTTGAGGCAACGTAGTATGATTACTATATCACATTTGGAGATCACATACTCAGTGATACACTGTTAACTTGGAAAAAGGGTAATATTACCACATGAGTTCTATGATTACCAATATAATGTTGTCACTACATCAGGATTTTGGAGGTCACCAAACGAGTGGTATGCTTTCAAGGGAAATAGGGAAATAGTACTACATGATTTTTGTGTTTACCAATGTAGCATTCTTACTACAGCGTGGTTTGGAGATCACAAAAATCAGTGTAACACTGTTCCCTGGGAATAGAGTAATTAGTTTTACATGGGCTTGGTAATTAGCAAGATCAGGTTTTGGTGATCACCCATGATATTTTCACCGTCACCTGGAAATGCATAATATTACTACATGGGTTTGGGGTGATTGCCATGTAGTATTGTTACTACATCCTGTTTTTGGTGGTCACAAAAGCAGTTTTACAATGCCACCTGGAAATCGGGTTATGTTACCACATGTGTTTAGAGGATAGCTATATAGTATTGCTACTACATCTGGTCTTGGTGATTACAAAATCAGTTTTACACTGTCATCTGCAAATAGGGTATTATTACTACATGGGTTTAGGGATAAATGTAGTATTATTATGTAGTATTATTACTACAACAGGATTCAGAGATCACAAATCAATGCTTGGAAATAGAGTAATTTTACTATATGGGTTCGGGGATAGCTATATAGTTACTACATCAAGCAATTGAGATCACAAAATCAGTGTTTTGAAACAGGGTAATGTTACTACATGGGTTTTGGGGGATGGGTATATATTATTGTTACTAACAAGTTTTGGAAGTCACAAATCAGTGCCTTGGAATAGGGTAATGCTATTACTTGGGTTTGGTGGATAGCAGGAGAGCTATTTATTATTGTTACTACAGCAGGTTTCAGAGATCACAAATCAGCGATTGGAAATAGGATAATGTTACTACATGGGTTTGGGGTATATCAGGAGATCTATGTAGTATTGTCACTACATCAGTTGTAGTATTGTTACCACATCAGGTTTTAGGGATTACAAAATCAGTGCCTGGAGATAATGCAGTGTTACTAAATGGGTTTGGGGGATGCTATGTAATATAGTTACTACATCAGGTTTTGGAGATCACAAGCATTCTGTGCTTGGAAATATAATAATGTTACTACATGGGCTAGTAAAATTCCTTTGAAAAGGACAAGCAAGCAATTCCATTTTTATTCTGACAGCCATTATATATAAACTTATCACCGTCGTATAATATTCAGAAACAAAGAGTTTGATATATCTAAACTTATCACTGTCTTCTTATATTCAGAAAAAACGAGTTCGAATTGAAGTTTCCCAAAGTCGCACAGTAAACTAAAAAATAAAATCTAAGTACCTAATGCATTATACTGACCCGGTCCTGTAAGTGTATCTTGAATCGTTTGAAGTAGTACCATGTATGTAACTCGACTGCGTCGTATTCTGCAAACTGAGCATACTTGTCCTCTGCCTCGTATCCAAACTTGTCCAAAGTTTTCCCATCCTCCCTGACAAGAATAGTTGTTGGAGCTTTCAAGGACACGTTTAGGCTGTCGTTCCAAGTTCGGATCAATATATTCTTCGGGTCTTTATTGTACTCGTATAGGAAGGAACAGGCCCAGTTTGAGAAGTTTGTGCCCAAGTCAATGGCAGCAACGAGAATATACTCCTTATTTTCTTGCTATAATAATAATAATAATAATAGTATATTTATAAGCATGCTTGGTAGATGCTGATCACGCTTGTGTAGGTGTAGTTTTAAATGTGGAACAAGAGTAGATGGATTATGAAGTCTTTAACTGAAAACTGATGGTAAAATTCTAGAGAAGGGAGGACAGAGTGAAACATATATGATACAATACTGATTATATATATATATATATATATATATATATATATATATACATACATATATGTGCATACGTGTGTATAGGCTTTAAATTCACCGGATCATGTTCATAGGGTTCAAACCTCTGACGTTTCCCTCAGCCTGTTCTTTCTAAGGATAGAAATATCTTACACATCTTTTACATAATATGGATCCAGAGCCCATATATCAGAATGGATCTGTATATCTACGTACAAATTTAGACTGTACATTTAATCGGAACTTTAAAATTGCCAGCACTTTGTAGCATGAATATACACATGGGAATACAGTAGCAGTTCATGAACCAATGGGAAAATACAAAATACTGGAGGATATTTTGAGCATTATACATAAAACACATATTTTGACATTTCTAAGGCATGTATCCATCACAAATTCTCAGCAATACTTAAAGTGGCATAATTGTAAAATCATAAAGAAAATATTTTGCGCATAGCATAATGGAGTGTGGCATATAATGCGGAATGCTGAGAATAGCTGGGAATGCTTTTTCATGAACTGGGCTACTGAAGCAAAACCGAATTATATCTAGTGTTATGGACTGTTTAACTCTAGTTCAAAGCTGTTAATGCTTAGCCCAATCTTCCCTAAATCTGGTGTATGACGGCAAAGTCAAATTGTACCTAACTTTTGGGACTATTAAGTCTGATCCAAGTTTTAGCTAAGGTTCTTGATTATCGGGTTTGAAGTACTTTTTGACTAGAGTTATGACTTATAAAGGCTTAACTAATCATTTGTAAAAGAATACCATACTTTAGACTAATCCAAATCACCCTATCGTAGATCCTGATTTGATAACTTGGAAAAATTCACATCAAGTATTAAACTTTTTCTACTCGTATTTCCAGTAGCGATCATTATTTGTTTTACAGTTTAACCCTCTTGATGGAAGGTTGTAATCTGTGAATTTTGATCTAGCTATCCTAAGGTAAGTAAATAAATCGAATAATGAATGTACGATCACTAGGAACATACTACAGGCTTCTGTTATAATTTGTTCAGATCCAATTTCAGCAACCAAAAAGGTTTCAATAGCTATTTTTTTAATATTTTATTCGTAATGCAATAAACCAATTTAATGAATCAACAAAATGACTTCCTTCTATACGTCACGTCGACACCAATGTGTAATTAGGATTTTCAAATGGATAACTAAGAGACAAGCAAATATAATTATTGACCTTATCCTGGTTTGGACGTTGTTCATTCATTCAGTTAAAAGTAAATCATTTGAGCTCTGGGACTCGGGACACTGTCTTAAAATATATCCACGCTAGCATTATGAATGTCAAGATACACAATTTCTTAAGGGCATGTATAATATCAAGTAGTAATATCTAGAAGGACTGTAAAAAGGTTACACATATTGTCTCTTTTTCACTGGTATATTCGTCACTTCCTTGTTCTGTATCATCTTTGTCATCCACATGAAGACGCGTAGTTCTAGGCACCAAATCCACCTAAACAAAAGGAAAATATTATATTACTTCGTCGTATGTATACCTAAATAATTCAAACGATGCTTTCATCCAATTGCATCCTTGCTGCATCCACTCATTGTAACAGTTACCACCAAATGGCCAACAAGTACCAGCCTGTTAAGATTATATTGGTTGTAGAGTTTTAAAACAAATATTGTACATCGTAGGCGGTTATTTCAGAAAGCTCTTATAATTTGAAATGTTTGATGAATATATTTTCAGTATATATAATACGAAGACTTCCGATATATCGAGTCATGTTGCTAACTGTGTCTGCCACACTGAAATAAAGTAGCTTGTGCACATAAAATATAAAATATAATTTTTCATGCTTATTTTACTCTTCATATATCTCATGCACATTATTTTGGTGATGTAATAATGGACATAAAAGGGAAATAAAATAAGACAAGCTCGGGTTTACGCAATTATTTCAAAAGCTGCAAAGAGTAGCGAACGTCTACATCATAAGAAGTTTCTGGGCATGTGTAATTTAAAGAAAGATTTTTTTTACGTTAAATTAGACTCATGTTGTTTACCTCTCCAGAATCAATGCTTGTTTGCACCATAGTTTACATGTTGCCGCATCGTTCTGGGAGCGAATATAATCGTACAAATCAAAGATTATTCTCCAAAGACATTTAAATATTCCCGTATGACTGGCTGAGTAAGACATCTGAATGTAAGGGCTACGATGTACAAGTGGAGGATATAAACCATGCACCTGAGGCACTTGAAAACCAAAGAAAGAAAGAAGCCTCAATTATGTGTCAGTGTAATGCTCTCATCGTCTGCAGCGGCTGAAACATTTGTGATAAATCCTGGACTCCCGTTCATATGCTGGTCTCCCACACCACCGTACAGGACAGTACCGAGCAGCTGATGTGTGAGCGCCACAGGAACCACCTTCCAGAATTGCCATTGCCTCTCCTCTATTGAACTCATTTTAAACGGGTTCAGCATATCTTGGTATCAACACCCAACGTGATCGAGGAATACCGTTCACAGGTTCTCAAGGACAATATCGAGGTACTCTAGTATAGGGTTCTGAATTAACCCTTTGATACTCTGAGATCGACCAATGGCAGCTCAAATTGATGTCTGGATTATAGACACCTCATTGCAGTGAACGGTTCGTACGCATCAGGCTTTGACCGGTTAGAATATACGTCTCAACTCGATTGTGTCAATGCGACACCCGTTAGGAGAACCGAGGTAAATCAAATAGGAGAAAACATAAAACAGAATCTATCAGGACAATCTCACCAGTGAGGAGGTGGATAAATACATTGGTTACGCTGCAATCCGCGCACGACTAGCGAAGGTCTATGACATGCTCCATCTCAATTAGGCCCGCACCATTAGTGCTAAGTAGATAAATAGTTCGTGCCCCATGTTCTAGCCTGTAGACCTTTACGTAATGCACGAGTCTGCGTTCTAGTTCTCCAGGCGCATATAAGCAACGCAGACAGGTATTTGAAGGGATGTAGATTTTCTTCGAGACGAGTCACGCATCACAGATGATGTAGGCGTGGCATTTGCAAAAAATGCCATAAGTCACTCAACACAGGTGCAGTCACATGTTTCACTTTGTACACTCAGCCGCGCTAGTGGAAACCAGCATTTGGAGTACTGGTGCCCAAACAGCCACTCATATAGACTACGGTTGAACCTCTCCACAATGTTCCGCGCAAGGTGTACACCAGGTACGATGTTTTTGGCCAAAACATGGGACATGACGCTTTTTATTTTAAGGTGCTTCTTCAAATACATCCTAGCAACATTGTCTGACACTTTTGCGGCTTCTGTTGGAATGCTGATAGTTGCCATATCCTTCCAGTAACATCGCTGTTTACAGTTAATATGCTGCTAACTTATTATTGATTGCCTTTTCGTAGTTTTAGAAATTACAGCAGTCTATTGTTTATGTCAAAACCCGTCCTAATTTAGTAGAGTAAAAAGCAGCGAAAATAAAAAATACTTGCACATGCCAGGAGAACTGTGTCTCTAATCTGTCTTATTATATGCCCATTGTTCTCTCCATTAACTTTACATGGTCACAATCGTGCAATATTTTACGATATTGCACACCTTCATATTACACTCACGTGGACGACACGTGTGCCAAATGGTGTATTAGGAACTATTTGGTAAGCAAAACATGTCAATCATGTAGTAGACGCTTTGCATTTCGGTTGATTAAGTTTGATTTGAATGAACTAAAGCAGCTGTTTCGTGGACTGTCACATATCAGCTGCTTTGCGATATTCCGCGTTAACTTTTTTGACACAATGTTTCGGATTTAGGCTAGTGATAGACGACAGACAGGTCATATAATTGATGGGTTTCCTACAAATGTCATGTAAGTGACAATGAATAACGTGTCTTCTTTAGATGATATTACGAACACAAAACATATCGTTATACATGTGCATCTTAACTTTCCTAAAAACTGTACCGGTACTTTCTTAGTTCCTCAAGTCCAAATTACATGAACCATGTCATGGGTTGCGAAGCATGATTACACATTTCGAACTTATACTGAAATTTGGACTACATTCTAAGTGCAATAACATCCTCCTAATTGCATTCAAAATGAAATGAATACTATATTCCATAGTGTCTTTTTAATAATTGAAACTGAGAGAATTAATGTTTACCCCATATTATAATTCCAAATATTCAATGGCACATAATCGACTTTGGACCTCATCAACGATGGATAGGACGTGTCAGTTAATAGCTGGATCTCGGTCAAAGCTAGATGGCAGTGGCCAAGCATTTATCTGAAGACAGGCCCAATACATTAGAGAAATGGAGACCCGTCTTGAATCAATCCCATATGATTATTGAAAAACATGCAGTGGCAGCACGAGTCCCGAAGGAACTGGAAGGAAATGGCTGCGGATAGAGTGTATAACAGGTCTACCTCATTCCGCCTCACAAAATCGTCCACCTAGCGTTTCAACCTCACCAAAAGTGCACCAAGCCGACCTGTTACTGAAAGTCCAACGACTAGTTATCACCCACGCGACGATACTCTGGATTATCATATCTGGCAGTTTCTCTGTAATGTTGGAATAAAATTATAGGCCTTTATGCCATGAATCAAATGTTATAACTAAAGGGTTATATAATTTTAAAAATATTGGATATGATTGTTTTTGGACGTTTAACTTCTATTACAATGTGTGTCTGACTTCAGTGCTACTCGATACTTGTGAATTAACTCCTGTTTGAGTCTTTGGGTTACAGGATGAAAATTATAATATTGCTTGTAAGAGCCAACAATAGTATTTGACTATGAACTATAGATTTAAATCAGACTGAATCAAATGTTATTTACCTTGTTTTAATGAATTATTTATAAGTATGCATGGTAGATGCTGATCACGCTTGTGTAGGTGACATTTTGAATCTGGAATAAGAGTAGATGGATTATGAAGTCATTTGCTGAAAATTCAATTCACAAGCTGGATTGTGTGCACCGTGTGCATAGGTATCTCCGACGAACTCAGGGAAGTGGACGACACCAGGAAGATGGCCATCATCGATAGAGAACTCACCAGACTAAATATCAGCATAGCTGCCCTCCAGGAAACCTGGCTCGCCTCTAGTGGCTCCCTCAGAGAAAAAAACTACACCTTCTTCTGCAAGGGTAGAGAACCTAAGGAGCCCCGCCATCACGGAGTGGGCTTCGCCATCAAAAACAATCTTCTGGCCTCGGTTGAACCTTCCACAAGGGGCACTGACCGTCTCTTGTCCATCCGCCTCACCACTGCTGCAGGTCCTGTCAACATCATCAGTGTCTACGTCCACACCATCACGTCTTCAGAAGACACAAAGGATCGGTTTAATGGGCAGCTCGACGAACAGATCAAAGGATGACCCAAACACGAACCACTATTCCACCTTGGCGACTTTAATGCCAGAGTATGTGCGGACCATGAGTCATGGACTATCTGCCTCAGATATCATGGCACTGGAAAGACCAACAAAAACGGTAAGAGACTGCTGGAGCTGTGCACCTGCCATGGCATGTGCATCACAAACACCTTCAAGTGTAAGTCACAACACAAAGTGTCATGGAAACACCCCAGGTCTCATCGCTGGCACCACCTCGACTTGGTCATCACCAGGCCATCTGCCCTTAACAGCGTCCTCTCCACCAGAACCTACCACAGTGCAGACTGCGACTCCGACCAAGCCCTCATAAGCAGCAGAGTGTGATTACAACCACACACACTACAACACTCAAAACTAATAGCACGCCAGCGCATAAACACTGCGGAGATGTCGGTCCCCTCCAAGGTTGAAGAGTATGTATCCGCCCTGGACAAGGTTCTCCATGACCTGCCATAGCACGATGCATCATGATAATAATAATAATAATAATAATAATAATATGAATATCTGTCAAGTTCATCCAACAGTGTATTTTGCATCTTCATTATTGAACTAACTTACCACACATAACATTTATAAACCATATAAGAAAAATAACATGCCAGGTACAACGTTCTGAAAGGAATTAATATCATGGAGTTGGATTATGCTAAAGGGAGGAAAACAATACTTAGGCCAGCATATGCTATGACGTTAGACTAAAACTTCTGATTCACAGTTTTGGGGAATATGGTACCCGTACTAATGTGTAGCCCTTTTTTAATAATGTATTGAACTCTTATTATGGAGTCTTTATTATTCCCATTAAATTATAATTTAGTCATATATGTTGTTGTTGTTGTAGGGTTAAACGCCATTTTTCAGCACACGATAGGCCATATATGGCGGCCAGTATTAATGGTGGAGGAAGAACCCGGGAAAACCCCGGAAATAACCACCGACCCACGAGAAGCTACTGGCACGCTTTCTCACATACCCACATTGGCTGAATCCGAGACTTGAACCCACGCAGACAGAGGTAAGATGGCAGTGGTCCGTAACAGACAGCGCTTTAGACCACTCGGCCACTCGGGGCTCCAATTTAGTCATATATCTTTTTTATCTCTATTTACTTTCTCCTGATTAAAAGAAAACCAAGAAAAAATGGACAAAAGATGAAATGATGCATTCTTGACAGCATTTGAATCATGTTTCCTGGCAGAGAGAAAGAGAGAGAGAGAGAGACAGAGTGCCTCGAAAGAAAGAGTGTCAGGATGCCATGACAAAATTTCATATATTGGCAGGCAGAAGTTGGTGATGTCTTGTTACTGTTTTCAATTGGAGAACGTGCTTGCAACAAAGAAGCTAAAACCGAAAGCATTTTTGTCACAACAATGAATCGAATCTGACAATGAATCCAATGTCATATTGTTTACCGATAATACCTTTTTAGCAATACATCTAATCCTATAGATATGAGCTGATGAAATAAGCATGAATGCCAAGCGAGGCAGCTGTTAGTACCATTTTTGTAAGTCTTTGGTATGACTCGGCCGGGGATCGAACCCATGATCTCCCGCATCCGAGGCGGACGCTCTAACCACTAGGCCACCGGAGCGGTTCGATATAACTATAATTGCAGTGAAAAGGATAACTAAATTGCGATGTTTTACATTGAAACTCACTAGACAATCAGTATGGCTCCTGTATATCACTTAAAAGATACATCCACTATGTTAGAAATAGATCAATACGAGCTGATCAGGAAGGATAGTGGGTCAGATAACAGGTGAATTTTTAATATAAGACAATTATGGATGAAATAAAATAGGAAATGCGTTCAATAGGAATAGACAAACATTTGAATGTAACACTTTTGTAACAAACACATGCAAAGTGGTCTGCAATTCGGAAATTTGAGGACCTTTGTTTCACCAGGCAAAGAGTAAAAGACATAGTGAGTGACTGAACCTAAAACGCATTTTACCAGGAAAAGATCTAATTTGTTTCAACAGTATGGTGCGGCATGGTGTCTTCTCCTTATATAAATATATATATATATATATATATATATATATATATATATATATATATATATATATATATAGAGAGAGAGAGAGAGAGAGAGAACAACTTCCAAAAACATGTACATTTATTTCAGTTACACTTCATTGTTAACCTAGAAAATATTACCAGATTGCTACTCTCAATGTGAAACAAATCAAGCAACATGGTATCTGCTTCGCCGTAGATCGTTAAACAATGATTTATTAAACTTAAATATTTCATTAAATAATAAATTAAATACAGTAAGCAAGAAATCACAAATAATGTTCTGGTCAAAGAAGAAATGAATCTGTTCCAAATATTTATCAGGATATTTTAAGATTTACACACAGCAGACCAGTGTACGGTCGTCACACTTTCTAATTTATTACATTTGCTTATAGAGCGTTTGCCTTTTGCAACTTTCTGAACAATTATTCCACATAGTTGCTGGACCACAATATACCAATATGTATGGTTCAATGATGGAAGAAGGAAATTATACACTATTTAAAGTAGTACTGAGGATATGACCTCACCTGCTGTCCATTTATTTGCATTCAGACAAAAATTGAATATCTTCGATGTCTGAATCACGATCAAATGTAGTTATGTACATAGTGAATGTTGCAACAGGCATATATGACATAATCCTTTATATGCATGAATTTATTGATCTATCTTAATCGCAAGAGACATCGATGACATACATACATACATACATAAATAGTATTACTATGTACGTATGCATCTTTTGAATAACCGATTAGACAGATAGAATAACCAAGTAGATAATTATTTTGGTGGTTTCGATGTTTTCTACAAAAAGTTGGCCAATCCCTTGGCCATCCCAAGGTCATCATACCATCTGCATTATCAAAAAAACAAACTCGGCCCCTACATTTTTCTTCATACCTTCTGCATTGCCGCAATCATAAATTGGTTTCTGATCGTTTTCACTTAGTCTCCCTGTGATCTTATGGGTATTTATATTGGTGAGTTTGCGCAGAAGAATGTTTATATTAGTGTTTAATCCTCCTCATGCGATCAATTGTTTTAGTCCAAAATCAATATGTGTATTTAGGGAGTTTCTGACTTTTCAACATCCACGATCGGAGATGGACAGAGACAAGACATAAATAATGATGATTTGCAGACTCATAATAATTTGGATATTTATGATTCATCAAAATCATGTTAACCCTTTGCAGAAAAGTCGAAAACCAGAAAGTCGAAAACCAATCCCATTTTTCGGTCAGTCTCTGTTTGTCGGATATTTTGGGATATATCAGTCTCATCTGATAAAGTGTTGAAAACTTCAGAATCAATCTCTTGGTTTAGGAGGCTTCTAACGTTTCAACATTTATCGTCTAAGATGGACAGGGATAAAAAGAAATGATTATGTAGGATACTCCTTAATTTAGTCATCAGGTGATTTATTCACATATGAGTATCTTCATAGTGATTCCCAGATAGTTTGTGAAATCATTTATATCTTCGAATGCATTATCGGGTGTTGTTCAAAAATAGCAATCTTCACAGAATTGTCTTGCAGGTACTCTGGCCAGGGACATGAGAAACAATCTCACTATTTATATTATTCCAATGGTTCTGGATTTCTCTGTTCTCGTTTGCAGCATTGTAGAATGGATATCTAGTTGGTATGAAGTATAGTCTCAACTATGGGTATTTATAAAATGATGGAAATCACTTTTCTGCTCCTTGATTTGGCATCGTCTCATTCATCTGGGTCAAGTATTTTCAGATACGGCGATCGCTTTGAGATTAAGTTACTATCAGCAAGTTATGTTAGTGTTATGGATCACTAAATCTGGTCTTTTCTACAATAATGACATTCGTACACAGCACAAGCTATTGTCATCGTTTTTCTTCAGCCATCGACCGCCCCGGTGGCCTAGTGGTTAGAGCGTCCGCCTCGGATGCGGGAGGTCGTGGGTTCGATCCCCGGCCGAGTCATACCAGAGACTTAGAAAATGGTACTAACAGCTGCCTCGCTTGGCGTTCAGCGTTAAGAGGTTAGTGTTAGGACTGGTCGGCCTGGTGTCAGGATAATGTGACTGGGTGGGGCATCATGCTACATGTCTGCGGCATGATGCCCCAGTGCTAGACATCACTATAAACTGCCGCATTGCAGACATCGTAGTAATATGACTGAAAAATTGTTAAAGCTATGTTAAAAATCAAAATCACATCGCATCACATCACTTCTTCAGCCATTGCAAGATGCATTTACTCTTGCTTATCCGCTTAGAACTAAGATTAGGACAATTCTTAGTCTTCACGTGTCTAACTGCTGCATATTGGTCACTTTCATAATTGTTGTAGACATATCTTCCATTAAGATATGTTAATATTATATACTGTCATATTGTATACTTTAATGGATTACTTTCATTTCATCACTTATATCTCTATAAGATATCTTCTAGATCTCATGTGTTCTTATCAACATGAGTTTATAAGGAAAGAACGCTATGATACATTTGCCATCCTGATACTACTCGATGACATCGAATGTGTCGAACGTAATCCGTCAGCATGATGTAGCCTGTCGACGTGGCTTTATCCACGAGTTCTATCATATCCTCTTTGCCGGTTAATCCCATATCGATCATATATTCCTCATCTTCAGCAATGGCTTTCAAATCTCTGCTTTTCCTTCACATTTGTCATTTTTATATACAATACCATTCTTTAATTGCGAACATAACCATCTGTTGTGAGCCACACTTAAGACTATTCGACAGATGCACATCATGTCATTTCTCGTTTTATTTCCCAAGAAATTTAATCTTTCCAAACATATAAATATTTAATCTGGTTCCAAATCTGGATTTGATCACGAGGTTGGTGGTATTTGTTGGTGGAACCACATACAAAACTTCTACACACAGACTTACATGCTGATGATCGCAGCCACATTGATCATCTGATGTTCACTCGTGTGTATTTTTGATCTCTAACTGATCATCGAATGATGTACAGAAATTACAGGGGTGTATTTCACAGACATGCCGATTAGAATCCTGCCAGATTCTCAAGAACATTCATTCCATCTTGGAACGATGCCTCGATGACTTCAGGAATTTTAGCTTAACCTGTGATTGGAAACACTTTAACACGATACACCTACACCTAATCTGGTATCATAAGATAAAATAAGTGATGCATGGTAGAAGGAGAGCATAACGAACAGACAACATTGTAAAAGTGGCCGAGAAATTTAAATTGTATGTTCATTGTGGACTGTCAATCCACTTTCTCCGCTTTTTTCACTACGGATCCCATTGCAATTTTTTTCTACATCTAAATTTGAACAGTGTTATATCGATGACATCCGATTAGAATCAAATGAAAATAAAAAGCTAAGCAGCAACTTTCACTACTAATTCAACCAAAATAATAAAAACTAGTGTGTACCCTTCCTTATAGCTTATTACAAATGTTTGATTTTACCATTATTATGATGAAATGCAAGTTTAGTCCGATGTAGAAACGTGTGAAATATGTCAACATGAATAACAAAATAGAAAACATGGACCAAAAACTCAATACCCATTTTAAATGATGCTTAGTATTTCTGTATGACGTATTGGTATTAAAACAAAGTTTAGTTTTCTTAAACCGTTTTATTTCTTTTTTTTGTTGTTGTTTTGTTTGATTTCTATATGTTATGTCCATAATAGCAGGGTAATTGTCACTTGAAAATTTCATAAAGAAACGGTCTCATTACTTCCGATTGAGACAACGCAGTAATTTTCATTTGTCCTGAACGTTTAGACAAAAAACGAAGTAAAACAACTTCATTGTATAAATTTGTTTCTTACATATGATGTTTTAATAAAACCACTAACGCTTCTGCCCTGAACGTCTCTTAATGATTATGCAGTACAATCCGCCTATATACTCTACAGTCTATCTATACATATAAATCAACCAAACACGAATGTACACATATATGCATAGTGATGTGGCAATATTAGACGCTCTGTATATCCACATATGTAAGTACTTATTTATTCTCTCTCTCTCTCTCTCTCTCTCACTCTCTCTATATTTATAGGTTACTGCATTTATATGGGAAAACATGAACCAGTTTTTGGGATGGAAATACTGCACGACCTTGGTAGTGCAGTATATCCATCCGATAAAATGAGTTCATATTTTCCCATACAAATGCAGTAATCTGTTTATTATATGCTCATATTCTTATTCTTCCTAAGGCTTAATTATGTAAACAAAAATACACTACACGAAACAAAATAACTGAATGTATGCCGTATTCCAAACTAAAGACACAAGCGCAGATTCATCTTTACACAACAACAACATTATTAGTGTGCACATAACTCCGCCCAGACAAATGTGAACTTAGTCGCGCGCTAGACATAACTTTCAAAAGAAAATGGCATTTTGGTTTACTTAAAATTGTAATTTGGAGTCATATTATGAATGAATGTGCATTGCAACAACTTTTCCATTTGATCTGAAATTAATATATTTTGGTATTTTTGTCGTTTCTACAAATTTTCGTGAATAAGGACTGGATTTATGTGTCATTTCTACGTGAAGTACATTGGATTTCAGCGGTGATGGGCCAGCGTGTTGACATCTGCAAGTGTGTTTCTGTTTGAAATCATAATGTGGGAAAAATATGAAGTCATTCAATTTCAATGATCAAAGAGACTCTATGGAATATAATGTTTATTTCATTTTCAGTGCAGTAAGGAGGATGTAATTGCACTTGGAAAATAGTCGAAATGACAGTACAATTTCGAAATGCGTAATCAAGCTTGAGAACCCATGTCATGGCTCATGTAATTCGGATTTGCAGAAGTAAGAAAGTACATTTTGAGGAAATTCAGGATGTAAAACTGTAAAACGCTCAGTATATTTTTTGCGATTCTTATTAACAGCTAAAGGAGACAGTTTATGCCTTGTAACTTGCGTTTTATTTGTAGCTACCCACCAATTGTATGAAATCTGGCGTCTATCGCCAAAATCCGAAACATTGTATCCAAAAAGTTAGCGCGTAATGTAGCAAAGTAACTGGTTTGTGGCAAGACATGAAACATCTGCTTTAGCACATTCAGAAACAAATTTAATCAACCAAAACATAAAGCGTCTTCTATACGAGTGTACATGATTTGTTTACAAAGTATTTCCTAATACACTATTGGGCATACGTGTCCTGCACATGAGTGCAATGTGAAGGTGTGCAATATCCTAAAATACTGAACGATTCTAACGATGAAAGTTAACGGAGAAAAAGATGAGCACATAATAAATGTGTGTATCAAATCCATATCACACAGATTGTAGAAGTTGCAGTATATAGAACTGAAATTATATGTGAAAAATCTTAGAAGAGGACATTATATAATTTGAAACTTATTTAGATGTATTTATTAGAAGAATTAGTTTGATTGTGTCATGATATCAAATACAACATTTAGGTTTAGGGATATAAGAAACAGCAAATGTTGCATTGCGTAGAAGTAAGGAAGGTGAATAGTGAATTGGAAAAATTTAACATTGTCCAACCATATTAGAAAACTCAATCAGTAATTCAATTGAAACGTTATATGCAAGCAACAGACTGTGAGGTTAGTAGAATTCAGCAGCAGAATAAAGCATCACTCTACACTCGGAGTATGAACAATTTCGCTACATGATTTCTCAGCTTAAGATAAGGTACCTGATTGCAAAAGAGCAGAATATCTAATGCGTACCTTAATATTTTAACAGGGATAAGCTTGGCAGAATCAGTAATAAATGATATAGAACTTATGGAAATGAATGGTCCATACTTCTCCAAAATAAAATCAGATAGAGGTTTGGTTACCCAACTAGTGCATTGCTTTCAATGAAACACCGTGACCATGATATCTTTGAAATAAAACCAGTTGGAATAGCTACTGACTTTATTATATTGTTTTCGAACCAACAACAGTCCTAAATGACAATCATTTCTTTAAAACTAAGTGCATTTAGGAAAAGATAAGGATTTCTGATCAGTTGTATAAGAAGTTTATTTATCCACTGAACATTGGAAGGGAAGCGAAAGCAACAATTTATAAAATGTTCAACAAACACTTTATAATATATAAGGACCATTTAAGATATGCTTCCATTAGTATGAATTAAATCCCAAATAATTATAAATGCTCTATCACAAATATAAAATAGAGAATGTTTGGTAATCAATTTCAATAGTCTTGAATATCAGAACATTCCGAGAGTCTTGAAATTCCTAACGTACCAAAAGTATTGAATCTCCTGATTCACCACAATATTACAATCCATGATCCTTTTGAATTATTTCTCAACAGGCTGAGCTAGTTGTTTTAGTCCAAACCTTCAATGAAAACCGTGTCTTTGCGTTAAATAACTTTAAAAAATAGTTAGAATTGTATATGAACACAATAGGAAATTCTGATTCCAAATATTGATATTTAAAATTGTTTTAACTTAACCTCCATTTATACATTTCTACCGATGCTTTTGCAACAATAGATTGCTCTGGATAACAAAACATCTGATAGAAAATTCCACTAGGTCTTGAACTCAAATTGTTTACTAGTTATAGTCATGGCAAACCTAAATCACAATCAGGCCAAAAGTCAAGAACGCTATATAAATCAAATATACATAAGAGCATTATGAGAAAATTCCCCAATTTCACATGACCATATGTTCAGCTGGAGAAGCAATCAACAGATTTTACCACTGCAACAGCCATGTTGCATGTCCAAGCAGCACCATCTTCATCAGCGATCAATCAGCTCAAAAGATAAATGTGTTTGCGATCTTTCGTCTAAGTACTTTTGGAAAGGTATCCATGAAAAACTTGAGATATGGGATTGACCACCAGAGGTAATGAATACATTTTTACTCCCTCAGACAGGTTTCCTTCACTTTGTCCGAAACTGACCATGCAAAATAAACATAAAGGGGAGACATTGTATTTTGTTATGTGTTATTAGCATGGACCTAGAGACGTTACTATAGTGTAAACGACACATCATTTATTGTTTACGACGTATAGTTGAGTAGATGTTTCGCAATCAATATATCATACCTTTAAAGTTAGAACACGGGCTATAAGATATATGACTCAGATATTTGATCTGGGAGCCGCGCTTTCTTATGAAATGCCTCATATATAACTTAAGCTTTATTTAATATTTTTGCACTTCACTACTTACAGCCTTGACACACACAGAGGTCAAATTCGACACGGACATGTACAGACATTGAAACGTTAACATGGTAAAAACGTTACCGGTATTTTACAATTAAAGTCTGGACACTAAGGCATGTATCATAATTACATTGTCATGTGTTTGACCTTGCATGTTGTCTTATAACAGACGATGATAAGTATTCTTAGACACAGAATATATGTGGAAAAAGAAAACTTATTTGAATTCTCTCCAAGTCGTCTACAGTTATGGGCCGGACAGGAAGTATGTTGTCAGGATGGACAGCTTGACGGACAATGCCATATATAAAGGCCACCTTGAAACAAGTGTACACTTTATTAGTTTATATTATTGTTCGTTTGAAGAAGGATCATTTGTTTCATAACCAAGTAAATTTGACTTCCTTTTCGAGCAAACACGACAAATGTACGATACTGGAAAGCAGATAAACCAAACATGGGTAAGAAAAATAATCATTCCTTGATAAGCGATATGACAAAACTAGTGATGGGATCAAAAGAGAAGGATTCACATCATTATATCGATCCAGACAATCATACCCAGATGACGATACCTACTTTGGAGACCTAGACCTTTAGGAAACTCAAGGCAATTCTATCGACACCATAATGCTTATTTTAGTAATGCTGCGAGATTACTATCTCTATTCTGCACCCTCGTCCAATATTTTGCACTGAGTTGTAATACAAATATATGTCTTCCAATGTAGAAGATCTCTACATCTATTATAACAATAAACCGGTGTTAGTGGACACAAAAAGAAGAATATCTAAGTATGAGCTGAAGGAAATTATTAGAATAAACAATGTGAACTTAAATACTAAAGAAGGTGGAGACATGCCCTGATGACATCACAGTTGTTAATAGGTGAGGTAAATTTGATGAATAGTTATTTTTAATAAATGCACGCATCATAGCAATCATATAATAACCTTATGCAATTATCATATGTTCCTATTTGATGGAAGCAGATATCTCAACACTTACTCTTTCTGGTTTCTCTCTTTCTTCCTGAAAGAATATGTTAAATGTGATATTAGAAACATTAATATAAACTTCGTTTATATCCTCCCAAATGAGAGGATAGACAGGCATGTGTATACTGGCAAATGCAAATAAAATATAAACCATTATTTTAATAGATTATTCCACAACAGTGTTCGTTTGAATAGATGTACTACTGGGGTTATCTCGTATCAAAAACTCAGAAATTAAGCTTTCAGTCCTTTGCTTGTATTGAAGAGGTAACAACTAACCAACAGCGAAGGTCTGCACCTTATTATACCTCTAATAGTTTAGCTAAGAGTGAATAATTTTATACTTAAACGCAAACTAGTAAAGAAATCGACAGATTTTCAGTGACTGTATCATCTCCCATAACTGGTACAGTGCCCTGCTGACGACAACAGGAAATATAATGGCATAAATGCCAATGAACACTTTCTGCAGCTTACGTTCGGTTTTGTTTTACTCCTTGTGTTCTAAACGGTGCACATAATATAAATAAGACATTACAGTCTAAATAAGAAAACAATTGCAGGAGAGATGAACTAATAACTGTATGGTAGTTGAGGTATATCTGGGAAACAATTATTTTTCATAAATATACACGTCTTCGCAATTATGTAATAACTTTATCAAATGCATGAATTGTACATTTTAAATGAGGGCTGAGATTGAATACTTACCTTTTCTTTTTTCTCCCTTTCTTCCTGAGAGAAAATTTAAAAAAATGATATTGAACATGGTGAAGTAACCTTTGCTTTTTGCTCTCAAAAACTAGAGTAGACAAGATTGCTTGTTGTTGTTGTTGTTGTGGGGTTTAACGCCTTTTTCAGCACGATAGGCTATACATGGCGGCCAGTATTAATGGTGGAGGAAGAACCCGGAAAACCCCGGAAAGAACCACCGACCCACGAGAAGCTACTGGCAGGCTTTCTCACATGCCCACATTGGCTGAATCTTAGACTCAAACCGCCGCAGACAGAGGTGAGATGGCAGTGATCCGTAACGAAGAGCGCTTTAGACAAGATTGCACATATTCGCAAATGAGAATACAGTGCTATATTAACACCTGAGCTGATACAAACAAAGCAAAAGGAAAACACTCCCCCATAGAATACTTCTAATTATTTAAGTCAAAAGGTACAATCCTTTGCTTATTACTACTAGAAATAAAACGGTAGACAGCTCAGCATCAAATACGTACTAGATACACTTTGTGTTTTGTTCTTGTTTCACACCTTTCACAGTTATACGGTACATATACTATTATCAAGTCAACCAACTTTCAACGACATTGTGGGTCTATAATGCAGACGTGGCAATGTGTGCTTGGAGAAGTGGGCAATGAAAACAGATATATTTTTTCAGAATAGAATGACATTTCATGTACAGCAAAACAGTAAAAAATATAGAAATATTGCAAAAACATTGTACCATTTGTGCCACCAATTAATTTCAACTACAGGTTGCACACACATTCTCTCCATCATTTTCACTACATATTTGTCTGTACATAAATTTGAACCCATTTACACTAATAGGCTCATTTCTGATTGAAAAGAAAGCAAATGCAACAAACCACATTTGTTATTACGGACTCAGCCAAAAGAGACAAAAACATACTATATCATTTGTTATCCTTTACTGAATTTGTTCAACCTTTTCCGTAATTGTTCTGAAAAGTAGGCTAGTTCATAAGTAGACTAGTGCGACATCTGTCAATCTAAAAGAATCAGACTATGAAATAGAAGGAAAGCGATGGCCATTATTAATGACGCAAATATATGTATTATACAATTTACCTTTCTAAACCAATTGTATTATATATTATCTGATACCTATATTCTCAGTACGATCTGCAGATTTTTCCAAGGCATTTTTCATTGAACAAATTCAATTAGGAAATTTGAGAAACTCGCCATTTTTCAGATTGCGAGATGAAGTGACTTATGCATTTATCTATTTTATATTACAGACTGTAGCATAGTCGCACATGCTCATGCACATGAAAATCGTATAAACTCTACGTTGTAGATGCACATTCTATGTACTGCACATTTGATGAAGCTTTGGTATATCTGCATATTTAAAACATACATGTGAATATACAAGTATACCATAATATAACTGTGTTGTAATGGTAGCCTAGCTGTATATATATAAAGTTAAATATATACATTCTAGCTAATTGCAAGGATAAGAAATTGAGAATTGAGAATTATTTTTCAAAATATTTCATACCAAATGGTGGAGTTTGGAAACCAATTCAAACTTTTATTGTTAAAATCTTTTTAAATGTGCCAGATGGTCAAGATAAGATACCATTTTAGGTTTATACAAGCCTACAAAGTCATGTCAGTGAATATCGTATTGGATAATAATAATCATAATAATAATAATAAGAAGAAGAAGAAGAAGAAGAAAACGAATAAGAAAAACACTACTATTAATAATAATGTAGACTCAGTACAGCACCTAATGTTTAGAAGCTCAGAGCTCTTTAAAATATTAGATAAACAATACAATATTTACAACTACAAGAATGAAAACAAACAGAACGATAAGAATATAAGAACTAATGATGAAATTAGAAAACAAAAACATGCTGACCACAATTAAGGAAATACACACTATTATGTCTTTAAGTCGGTTGTTGTAGTTAGTCGAAATATGTCATTTTTAGGAACACTCGGGAATGGAAGCAGTGTTTTCACGTCTAAGAACAATTAGGTCCACATAACGAGGCCTTGGTACACAAAAGAACATTGTTTCATGACATCCTTTTAAGAGCAGGAAGAAACATAATACGAGTGCAAGAAGAGGAGCGTAAGGTTCAAGATGCGATGTACACATGGGTGAGGTCAATTGGGTATGTTGGACTGGAGTCTGTCAACGAAATGTAGCATAGCGAACATATTGTTTTGAACGGATAGCAAGTGAAGGTTAATGAGCATGGGGTGGTGCGCTATAGTCTTGGCTCGCTGAGGATAATCCAGGTTCCCGAGTTTTTGACTTTTTGAAGTTTCTGTAGTAGATATTGAGACGAACCACATAGAAGTGAATTATTCTAGTCTTGGAAGTACTAAGGAACACATTCATGTTTTTGTGGCGTCCACGGAACGAATATTGTCAACGGAGCTGAAGCGTCTCAGCTCTTTATATGCAGCCTTTGATATGTTCCTGACATGTTCATTGAAGGAGATACTAATGTCCAGAAAGATAATTAGGTTATGTCATGACTGTGTGAATGTAATTTTGTTGTTCAGGATACATATTGTTTTAGGGAAGGGATGTGAAAGAGAATGTCTGTCCTTGGTGATCAGGAAGGCTTGAGTTATATCGACTAATATCAAGGATGTCGGTATGAAATCCAATCCTACAAAGTCATATAGGTGAATATCGCATTGGCTTGTGTGAAGGATGCTCTCGACAATATCATAAAATCGAAGCAGTAGCTCAATCTACATTGTATGGTGTCTACATGCTCCAGTGGAACGGAAACTGCCTTAGGTCAGGTGAGATGAGTTTTCCCATATGGTGGATAATGTACACGATTAAGTAGCTCTGGTTTAGGAAACCAGTTTGACATCATACACATAACTCATTCAAAGAGGCAAACATTTTGAAGAACTAAAAATGGGTGAATCTACTGGGAACTGTGATCCTGTCGTTATAACTGGACATGTATTGGGAATTAAACCTTTGGGAAAAGATCAATGAAGTGGGTCTTAATGTTCACTCAGAATGATCATATAAATGATTACATATGATACACCCGTGAAATCTGAAATACAACTGAATAACAAAGTTAAACTGATCACTACCTAGACTGAGAAATAGCACAAAGTAAAGCCGCGTCATTTCTGAAATGGATGTAAGTCCAATAGAAGCAAGGGACATACTACTTTTAATTTGTCGGTTAATTTAATGTTATATTCATAGAGTATAAACATGTTTAAATATAAATAAGTTTTCAACAAGATCAAATCCCCATTAACTCTTAGACTTACATCCATTTCAGAAATGACGCGACTTTACTTTGTGTTATTTCTCAGTCTAGGTCATGATCAGTTTTATTTTGTTATTTATCCCCCATCAGTTTTTTTAAGGAATTAAATCAAGTCCTGTATTCACTTTTATATGTAATTATAGCCAACGCTTTGAATTCGGTTAACAAATTTTCCTGCTTATTTACCAATTTTTTAAAAGGCTTGGGACAAGGGGAATTTGATATTGTTGAAAATCAGGAAGCCGATCATGAATGTAACATTGTCCAAGCAGCTATACCACAACATTTGGTATGGTAATAACAGTAAATGTCCCAAAGACAAAGAGTATAAATGACTCGAATTCTTATATATCAAATATGCTAACCGTAATATATTCATACTTAATATATGATATCCTCATACAACTGTCGACTTAATGAACCCAAACTGAGCACAAATCACACTTCAATTTGGTTTCCAAAGAAATAAATCAATCATACATTGTACACTCCGCATAATTTGAAAACCATAATAGTGAATTAGGTTAACAGATAGTAATGTCCAGTTATCGAGTTAAAATGTCTTTTGAGATGATTAATGCAGATCGTGCATTTATTAATATCATGAAACTGATCAATACTGTAAAGATTATACAGGCAAGTAAAGTTATATGTATCACTACAACATGATTGGGACACAATGGCAAAACTCGTGCTCACATTTATTCATTTCACCGATGGTTACTGAACAGTTTGTTCATTATCCTTTATTGTTGTTGATCTTAGTTGGCCCAGTATTACACATACAAATAATAACATCAATGCCATCAGTTTTCAATTTCATGGGATTGGTATGTTTACGCACTTATACGAATATGTTGTTGTTGGTTTCATTTCCTTTTTCTGGAAAGCTTTTAATGGCATGACACATTATGCAATAGTGCGATGTATCTTTCTAAAGAAATTATAAGCAAAACTGTTTTGGAGAAACGAGACAAGAAGTTTTTACACAGTATATATTTCATAAATTTATTTTGTTTAAATTTTATAAAATCATTAAAGAAATGTAAACTTGTCTCACATAAGTTGCCAACTGAAAGCAGACGATAAGATGACACATCAAGATATATCCGGAATGAAACTATTGTGCTTTCGAGAAAATGAATCAGAAAATTGTTCCAGTAAGTTTTTACAAAATATCAATATATTTGTCTCATTGTGCGCTGACAAACGTCATTGGGATAACCCTGTGAGACTTGATACAAATTTGAGCCTAAATATAGAGAAAAAGTGCCTCAGATGACCTTTTAATTTGTGGTGAGAGATGAGATATTTTTGATGACTAGTTCGATAGAATAATAAAAGTGTCTTTGCAATAACATAATATCATTATTCAATGCAGAATTTGTACTTATTGGTTGCAATCACGAATATTATTAATTACCCTTCTTTTTTAAATCTTTCTTCCTGTAAGAATACAATGCACATCGTATTAGACAGTCTGTAGTAGAGATCGCTTATTTGCTATCAAAAGAGAACGTGGGCACATGCAGTTGCGTGTCTTACTCGAACACAGAAATATACAACTGCTGTCGTTTGAGCGAATCTACTATAAGGGTTTCTCATATGTAACTTTCTGTATTTTAACTTGTTTTATGTCATAACTTTGTCACGTAGAGATCGAAAAAACGAGCTGACAAATGTTTCCTGCACACAATACAGGTAACTGTTTAGGTAGAATATAATTGCTTACCTGCAATGTAATCACAAACAAGTAACCGCATGGTCTAGTTAATACCATATGATATTGTCTCGACACAAAGGATTTTATAATGTTCCTTTCCTTATCAAAGTGTATTCATTAAGATACCCTAATGTGACCTGAAATAGTGTCATTACATGTTGTGTATAAAGAGAGAAAAATTGCAACAGACATGTGCAAAATTTGTACGTATTGAACTAAATCACATATATTAATACTCACTCGTTCTTTTCTCATTCTTTCTTCCTGAAAGTATAAAATAATTGTGATATAACACATGATGAGGGTAGCTATGGATGCACATATTTGCAAATGTATTACTTGAACAGACAAATACGCAATACAAAAAAGACACTGTCCGGATTTTCTCGTATTTAAGTCTCTGAATTTTAACTTTTCTTTCTTTATTATATCATGCTGAGATAAACGAACAACACGCTGCAAAGGTTTCCGCCATACCTTGAGCAGCAGAGGGGGCGAATCGGACATTTTGTCCAATCGTTATTTTGCTTAATTATTACTTTCTGCACTCAACGATCTAGTGTCGTCAGCGCCTGGTAAAAAAAAAAACGACGTCGGTCCATCCTACACGATGGTGACGTCATTTGGTTTAATTAACACCTTCTGCGCGCCGATCCCCAGCGTCGTCAGCGTCCGGTAAGCACATCGACGACCGCGTCGATGTCATCGCCCCCTCTGCTGCTATGATCTTACAAACAGAGTGATCACTAACTCCTCCTCTTGCAGATCAATTAGGTTATTTGACTGATCGGTAAGTCTAAAATTAATTCTCGTTAAAAACCGATCATGGCATCGCATATAGACCGGATTAATCGGACTCTCAACGATTAAAAATCCCGGAGGGGCTGTTGGTGAAAACGAATAAAGGATATACCCCTGTTGAGCTTGATTTGATTGCTTGGTATTTACCTGGTAACTCCCTTCGATAACATCATACACTAGATTAATCGCTATCACCGATGCGATATTTACGTTGTACGGGGCGATATGCCTACCACCATCTCCGTTATCGTGTTTGAGGATATTAGTTGATGGACCGAGAAAATCATTAAGAGATTTTCTTAGTTCTGGTGCGTTGTATCCTGAAAACTTTAAATCGGGTAAATCGGCTTCTGTGATATTATACTCGGTTAGGAGTTTTTGTTTATTACCATCGCTGTTATCGGATATTGTTTTAACGATTCGTTCATTGATATATTCCATGTCTGATATGAGTTGATTTAACACCTCAACGTGTTTTCGTGCTTTTGTTTGCCGTAGCTGTTCTAGTTGTGAATGGTAAATATAATTAATCTCGGCAAACGCATTAGTGATATCATCTAAATTAACTGTTAATACGACGATCGATTCAGGGGTTTTGTCATACTGAAAATACCACTGCATGGTGTCCATGTCTTGAAATATAAACCTGCTGGGTAATGACGTGTTTTTCATAATAGACAAATTATCTCGATACCCGGGATTAATCTCATGATACGATTTCTCATTCGTGTGCAAGTCCGCGGGTGGATTCTCAGGCCAACCTAGTATGGTTCTTATTGAACTGTTATAAATATCAACCATATACCCCGGTGTGTTTATTTCAATCGTTGACGATAACGTCGGTTCATGAACCGTAATAGCGATTTTTGATTCTTTTCCTGTGATCGATTTTATCCTGCGTTGAAATTCTTTATTGATTTGTTCTATTTGGTATGACCCAGTTGGTATTGTAACCTCATTCCAGTCTGGGGTCCCATCGGGCTTATTTGTCCATGCAAAAACCAGCGAGTTATTAGGTTGTTGTCCGTTAAATGCGTCTGCTCGAATATTAGGCCAACTGTGATATACTCGCAATTTTGCCAGCGCTATTTCCTTTACTGGAACCGGCGATGGGAAGTTCACACTGAATTCGGGTTTCGTTGATGTTATCGATATCATATTTGTTTGTACCGGAGTGGTGTTCTCCGCGATCCGCTGAAGTAATTGAGACCCTTCGGGGTTCAGCGACATTATTATTATTCGTTTTCTTTAGTGTCTAATTTCAACAACCAGGTGGTTTCGGCTTCCAGTTGAAAATCCTCGATTTTTGACATCGCGGAGCTATACAACTGGACCATCGTGGAGAATTCAACATCGGATACGAACAAATTATCAATCGATAACGAGATCAACCCGGATAATTTCGAGTACGCGTCGGATACTATTTGATGTTTTACTGTATACTCGTTGAGTTTTTTCTGAAAACACGATGATATCTTCCTAGTGATTGCGTTGGCGACTCCAGCAATTGTTGTCATTGCGGAGACAGCGATTGGAACAGCGATCGGGGCTATCGTGGTCACCGTGGATAAAATAACACCGGCGCCAGCTACTATACCCGACACCGAGTACACGACCGCGTCGATGGCGGTTATTTTACGACGGTATTTTTTTATTTTTGCACGGTATTGTTCGGAAAGCGTTTTCAAATTCGCGGAAAATTCTTTTGCGGTATCGAATCGATATTGATGTGACGTCGGTGATACCTCTGATTCAATTTCCTTGGTGGTCATTTTTATTTTAAAAGAGCTAGTGTTTTTAATTACTTAGATTCGCTACAAATTCCACATACCATGTAATGTCTGCCCTAAATATACTGCTATCAACGGCCTTAATCACAAACCGTTCAGTTGCGTCCTTGTCTATAATTGTTGATATTGTATTGTTAAACCCGGATGAACTCGACGATGATATACTAAACTGCATCGCCGAAATCAATGTCAATCGATAAATACCCTTAACAGTTGCGGTGATATCTACTGTATTCTGTGTAGGAGTCCAATCGAATGATCCATGCTGAATTGTGTATACTGTGTTGATGATATTCTCATGAGGGATTTTTATTCTTTCGGATTGCCCTGTTTTCAATAGTGATTGTCTAAACGCTTCAACAATAATTTTGATTTTTTCTATTTCCTGTCTATACGCAGTGATATCATTTATAGTTATTGTGATTTCATCCGGTTTGATATTTTTTTTACCAAAGAATTTATCAACGGCGTTATCAATCTTGTTAACATTTTTTCGTAACAAGGATAAATTGGCTGACATCGCCGTAAACTCCAAAATAGCATTTCTTATTGTTTCAAGATTTGGTTCGGTTATCGTCGTGGTTCCAAAAAAACTATTGATAATGAATTGCATACCGGTGACAGATACTTGTACCCCCTCGAACTGAATTGCTTGTATGTTAAATTTATTATACAAATTTTTTAACGAATCCGACATGGTTATATAATTGTCGCCAAGTGTACTTATTTTTCCATTTATCGTCAAGATGGATTCACCCGGTTTGAGTCGTCCGTCGCTGGTATACAGCGCGATAGTGTCCTCGGCGGCATCGCGCTGTCGTATTAAAACGTCATTCAGTGACACATTACCGGATTTCAATTTACCCTGGCGGTCTTGAAATACAACTATTTCATCTGGGTCAACACTGGTTAAATTCAACGTATCAGCGATTTCATCCTCAATTAGTTTTTTTATGTCATCGGTGGCGGGCGTTTCCGTGGGCTTTTTCAGCGCCGAAACCGGTCGTCCCCAAATATCAATCATTATTATTGTAAATGTTATTCTCTAAAATCCGTTGAGCTTCTACGACCCCACTAGTGTATTCGTTTACAACCACATGAGGTGGTTTCCGCGATGATGAAATCGCCGCAAGTACGTTTAATACCTCACGGCCACATATCGGTGGGTCACTTAATCGCTGTGTTGGCAGCGTGGAATAAAAAACCCGGGCCGAACACGCCCGGGCTGAACACGCCCGGATATACCGCATGAACTCTTTCGGCGGGGCTAACCCGTATGAATCAAAATAGACGATCGCACGCGGATCAATCGCGTATGCAACCCAATGAGTTCCCGCTCCGGAGGACCCATCGAGGTTAATTATGCCTGTTTCAGTATTCCTTGGGGCCGCCGGTAATTGATCCCTCATAAAAACACCTCTGAAGTTTTTTATCGCTAGCGCGTTTGCGGCGTCTATTAAATCAAAATTAGACATTGGAGTCATTAAACGGTTCCCGGTAGTCTTAGACCCTTTCCCGAGTACCATGAATACGGGGTTCCCGGTAGTCTTAGACCCTTTCCGGCCACGGGTCGTTTTTTTTTGTAGCCTTTCCCGGTTGCCTTCTTCAATGCCATCCCCGCCGCGGTACCAACGGCCCCCAACGCCGCCGCCTTAGCCACTGCTGGTGCGGCCGCGGCAATCAACGCTGGAATCGCAGCTAACAGCGGAAATATCCCACCGGTCTTTTCCATGTTTTTAATTGCTGCGGATGAAAAATCTATTTGAACACCCTTTTTATTCTTCATCGCATCATTGAAATGTTTTATTTGACGCGCCGTCAACGATATCTTATGATTACCACCCGCCATCTGTGACGGCTTCAGCGTTATTGTGGTCCCGCATTGTTTAGCCGACTTTGATCGTAATTTCTTGACTTGACCATCAGTCAACTCTACACTGACGACACTATACGACATTTTATTGTAAACGCGTTTATGCTTTCAATTACATGTTTTCCACTGGCGCATCAACGATTCTCATTCGTCCACCAACGCCTTCTAGCAGCATTGATTTATCGCTGAGAATGACAGCAACCGCTCTATAATTAACACCACCCGGGGCTATACGAGCTCGGAAGTGTATATCAACGACGGATTGTCTCGTTAAATCAAGATGTTCCAGCGAAAAATAATAAATCGGATACAGGTTTTTAAAATCAAGTTGTGATATTTGCAAACCAGTGTCGACGTTTTGATCACGACCCATATACGACAGCAATCGATGATACACACGTGCGATATGGTTGTCGCCGTAATTAAGCTGTATATCCTCGGATGGTTCCTGTTGTCCGTTTATTCTCAGCGAAACATCCCTGACTCCTAATTGATCAAATATCATATGGCTGCGTTCTTGACTACCCAATCGTTCCCTATTCTGCAGCGCTATGAATATATGACGCGGGGCTGAAACACCCTGTTTTGACGCCAGGTGCCATGTAAACGTATCGGCGACGTTATCCTCTTTAGCATCAGTTGTTACCGCTAGCCAACTCAACAACGATTTCCCTCCCTGTTCCATAAATGCTAACAATCGTGCTTCCGTGGTAACTGATGGAGTCAGCACCGGCATCCACAATGCCATTTTAGTTAAAACGACTTTACCGGCAGCGACGCCAGCAGCACGCCATATTGCATTGTTATCATCGCCCCTTCGCGTCAGCGCGATTGTATGCTTAGCCCCATAGACAACTTTTCTGACATTTCTGCAGAATCCGAATATGTGATGGAGTGGAATCGCGCATGAAAACTGTCGGCGTGGTCCTTGCAACATTCCTACTCGTGCTGCGAATCCTAGATTGTAATCATTGTTGGTGCTTTTTATAATATTGAAATTAGCGACTGGTTTTACTCTGCGGTCTGGGTTATTTGCTTCAACCTGGTCAACTGCGGTATCTTTTTCCACTAGCACGTTGATGTACTGAATATGGTCAGCGTTATTGGTGGTGTCCTTCGAAAACATCATAGATGGGCCCGCCGATCTTGTATAATCATCCGAGTATCTCGCCAACCCAATTATCGTTGTTGCAACATCAACCTCGCGTTCTATTGATTCAATTTCTCGCCCGTCAATAAGATATCTGGCGCTCTCAAATAACGCCATGATACCGTTGTTGACGAAGCCAACTCGAACACGATGGTCATCTGCGTATGGTGCATTATCGGCGGCATTTGTCACGAGTTCTCCCTCGATTTCGATAAACGCTTCACACGGCAAAAAATATTTACTGGTATCTTGGACTTGAAGTTCAATTCGCGATCGTAGGTCGGGTTGCGCTGCATAATAAGAATAAAATTGATAATCACGGACAGAATCATCCCTGCGCACTGGGGCGTCCATATCAAACGCGGGATCAGCGGTTCGCGCAAACATTTTATTATTTATCATGTTGATGTTTTCAATTGCGATTTTTTCGTCGTAAATTCTTTGAATTTAAACCACTTCCCGCTATCGCGTTCATGAGCGCGTTGGTTGCCGCATCGGCGGATGGCTCAGCCATTGATGGCTTCGTCGCCAACGACTGAGTCGTCGCCAACGACTCTAGTTTTTCTTCCACGGCGTTATTTATTACTTTACTGACATTTGCAGGCATCACTGTCGTTGATGGCATTACCGGTGGTTTCTGTTTTTTTCTCCTGGATTTCACCAATGACATTAGTTTGTCTCGTGCGGCAGAAAACGCCCTTCCGGCAACATCTCCAATAGCGCCGATTCCCTTATCACGAATAACATCAATAGCCTTCATTCCTAATTGTTTGGCTAACGGCGCCACTTTTGGAGCCATTCTTGTAAATAACCCCGCAATGGTGCTACCGAGACCATCTCCATAGTACGCGCGGTAAACAGGCAATCGCGAGTTTACCACGTAGACGAGTACTGGTTTATCATGGTTGTAGTGTATGATCATCCTTATTAAAAACACCAGTTTTCCAATTAATCATCCACGAGTTCGTCTATGAGCGTTCGATATGCATTAATGTCCATAATACCGCCTGCAAATAACCGCTTGCAAATATCAGCGGCTTCATTGATTATTTCCGGAGAGTTATTTCCGGCTCGTTTTCCTCCAATTAGTACCTCTAGCCGTGATATATCACTGAGAACACTACCAGGACAGGTAACGCCGTAGGATTCTTTACCAACAGGGTATCCTTTTCCTTTTTTTGGTGTTATACTCTTAACTTCCTTGTGGAATTCATCGTAATCGGGATCACCACGATGTGGTAATGCTTCTTTATGTTTACTCGCTAAATACACTATTCTTGCCCAGTCCTTTAACGACTTTATATTTTTCTCGTAACCGCTATTGATATGCTTCTTATCTCGTATGCTCTTAGCAAAATTGTTGGCAGCAAAATTAATTAATTCTTCCCTGTTGCTGAAGCCTCTAATTTCATCTATTGTGCTCTTCTTGAGTACAATACGGGGTATATTCCCCTCTTTTTCTTCCGGTATTTCTTCTTCTGGTATTTCTTCTTCTGGTTCTCTTGCGGTGGCGCCTAGTTCTTCTTCATCGGCCATTGTAACATAAGGTTCTTGTGGTTCGGTTATAGCGAGTGGTGGTGGCCTCCGTGTTGTAGCAGCCGCTATTTTTGCAGGAAGTGTTTCTAAAGACCTTTTTGTTTGTTCGGTCTGAGCCGCTATCTTTTCAAGCGCATCGAGGACGGGCACAGTTGCCGCCGTAACATCTTTGGTCGCTTTAGTTACCGGGGCAAAGAGTTGTTCGCTTCCAACAGTAAAATCGGTTTGTAGTTGCTGCCGCGTTTGAAGTTGTTCTCGGACCCTGTCTCGTAACGGTATGAACTTTTTGAGCGCTGCTAGCCGCTCTCTGGCTAGCCGAGTAGTAAGTGATTCGCCTACCATTATTGCAATTGCGAAGCAATTTCTAATTTCTCGCCGGAGTTTTCGTCTATAATCCTTCTAATGTTTTTGATCTTACTAGAAATCTCCCGGCGTCGTTCATAAACACGTCCAAGTTTTTTTCGTATTATTTCAACGGCAGTGAATAGTCCAATGAATGCATTTGCGTCATTGTGGTACAGGTTCTCATTAATCGTATGTTGTAATCGTTTTATAAAAAAATACTCGCGGGCCAGGGTAAAACGCCCCCGTTTCGATTGTTCGTTAATAATCTCATAATCGGATAATATTTTTTCACTGTCGAGACCATCAGATAATTCAATTCCTTGATTTTTTAATTTTGAAATCTCAGTTAATATATTATTGATGTCTTCGATATTCATTATTCTTATAAAACATCTTGTTTTTAAATAAAAAAAAATGAAAACCCCGTGTATCAATTCCGAGGTGTTCATACTTTGTTTTCTTCCGGAACGGACAATTTATTGTCAGCGCCGGTGGCCTTGTCAGCGCCATAGGCGCCGGTGACTTCGTCACTCGCTGATATTTACATATGAAAATCGAATTCTGTGTCCGGTTCTTTTTGAGATCGCTGTTTGATATACTCGTTCTGCAACAAATCGTACTGAGGCCCTACAAATGTCGAAATATTTTCCTGCCGCATGCATGGAGTGAAATGTTTTTTCCTCGTGCGTTGATGTATTAAACGATTTGACACCTCTTGCTTGATTTGAACACTTACCAGTTTGGCCTTTTTTAATATTTTCGCTCTGAGAGATAGCTTGCAGATTACACAGTCTGTTATCTTGACAATTAGAATTAATGTGATCAATAACGAGGCCATCTTTGATCAATCCGTTAAACGCTTCATATACCACCCTGTGAACAAAATACGTCTTCTTTCCAGCACTAAATTGCAAATACCCCCGATTATTCACGGTACCAACCGGCTTCTTCAGTTTCCGGTTTCTAACAATGCCGTCGCGAGATGTCTCGTAATTGACGAGCAGGGGATGCGGCTGAAATTCTTGGTCCATTTGTATAATAATGCTACTTGTCTAATTTATTATTTGGTTTAATTATAAATCTTTCAACGTAGTCTTGGGGGGTTTTGATGACGAAGTCTGCGGTAGGGTCAATGACGGCGTTTTTAATTCGCTTGTCATAATAGCGTTTTAGTTCCCTGTATCGCTTTCCGCCACAATTAATACATAACTGTGATTTTCCTCTTACACCGACGTGGCAAACCAAGCACGGGAGAGGGCCAAGAGAACCATTACGAACGCTTTGTAAATGGTATCCGCAGAATTCACCTCTACATGATTTATTGCACGGGGTTGTCGACCCAATCATCAACCATTTGCATTTATTCATTATACTATATTCTTTCATTTAAATACTTGTTTTAATTATATGGATGAGTTTGAGAGATTGGCAGCAATTAAGCCCCGGAAAAATATTAAATTCAATCTCGATAGAGTCCTCAAGGACACACCAAAAGCGTTAATAAACGATAAAACCCTGTTGAATAAAATACGCGATTGTATCAATGAATTCAAGCGTGATGGCGCATCTCACAGTTGGTCAACATTTCGAATTGATGGCATTGTTGATGCTACCATGAACGACAACCGCGCAGCAACGATAATATCACAACTTGACGGTAAAAGATATTTCTTCAGAGTAAAATTCATTGTCCGGGTGAAATCAGGCGATTGGATCATACGTGATAAATTTGAACCGGTTCTCAGCGACAAGAAAACAGTCATTGTCAGCCGCGACTCCAAGCCGGGGTTGTTAACCGGAATTGACAGACCATACTATGAACGAGCGTATCCTGAAACAGCAGTTGTTTATGGAATATACCCGTTAAATAAGAAACCTGATATCGGAAAACTGAAACCGATGAAACAGTCAACCGGGATAAATTGTGTAGCAGAACGAATAATAGAGCATTTTACAAATGCGTGTCGAGGAAACAAATTGACTGATTTACGACGTAGCAAAATCAACCAGTGGGAACTAACCGTAAAAGAGCGTGGAGCAACCATCAGCGACATAGCATGATTAGAAACATCGCTGAGATTTCCAATAACCGTTACAACGATAACCGGTGAAGTATTATACGAATCGAAGTATAAATCGAAGGGAGCCCCAATCAAAATTATTGATCATAACGAACACGCATGGACGCCCGTGATCACAATATTTCCACGGGATAGAACAGTAAAGTATATACCCGAAGAATTTTTAGGAGAAGAATTCTTCCGGGATGGTTTTCTCGCGGAGAGGAAACTATTTGATGCTATTGCCTACTTGTGTAAAAACGACCCTGTATCAGTGTGGTTACTTCGCAGCGCTGAAAACGATGCGGATACCTTTGATCAGTTTGTAAGACCAAACGGCGAATTATATCGCACTGAAGCATTTCACAACAGGATGAAAAAAACCGCCATAGAATTTGAGGAGCATGATGAACAACTGCTAACAAATTGTTTTACGATTCCATCGGTTGTAGCTCATGTTGCAGCAAGGAAAAATGCGTGGAGACCAACGCGCAAGGAATTTTTACCAGATGTACAATCCAGTTGTTTGGAGTATTATCACGGTGGATTATGGAACACTGAATACAACCGCGACGCTATGATCTCGGTTGATATGGTTGCCTGTTATCCAGCGAGTTTTCTCGGGTATGGATCCGCCGCTGAGTATTTCAAACGATTTGGACACCCCAGACATGAAATGACTCGTGTTGCTATTAATGGACCACTGCCTGATTTTGATTTAACCGGATTCGCTCGCATAGTATCATTTGAATTCGCGGCAGGACTTCATCGCTGTTGTTATATTTGGATCGGTAGACACATGGCTGAAAAGAAGTGGCTGCCAATAGCGCTGCTACGGTATATGATTGATTGTAGCATGTTAGTTTCGTTGATTGTCAGTGACGCGATTATATCATACCGGGCGCAGACTGAAGTCTGGTTACCAGAACCGGAGCGTCTAGACAGCATAATTGACGAGTCCAGAAAAAACATTGATGCCGACGAGGAATATATCATCGAATGGTCCAGGAGGATATTTAACCAACGAAACCGCGAGGCGAAAGATCTCGGTAGAAGAATAATCGGTAAGTTCACACAAGGTGGAAAAAACTGCGACTACAAACGATATTGCTCACGGCTGATTATAGATGACGCAGAATATGATTTCGTAATCAAGGACGCAGTGGCGAAAAATAGATACGTGAACTGCAAAACAGCTTTCTTGTCCAATGGAACAAGGTTGGGTACAGTTGTTACCTACGGCGATGGAGACAGCCCCGCGTATCCGCATTTGAGGGCGTCTATGCTGGGTTATGCCGCTATCAATTTATTCTCGATGATAAATAGATTCCCCGATACCGCGGTTAGAGTAGCCGTTGATTCATTTTATATTGACGTAGCGTATAAGGGAAACGTAGCCGAGTTTACTAGTCCGGACGAGAGTTGGGGTACATGGAGAATTAAAAATGAAATACGACGCGATTATTCCCCGTCAGCAAATGTCATCGTTGAGAACAATTACCTACGCGGTAATAATTTATCAGAATGGTCTAATGCACCATCGTGTTCTGATCCAATTTGTAGACACAAGACGGTTTATTTAAGCGGCTGTGGCGGGTCAGGAAAGACGACTCGGGCAATTGAATTATTTCGAACGCGGGCAAGTATAATCGTGCTTACACCGACCCATAGACTAGCGCGAGAGATAAAACAACGAAATGTTGACGCCGTTACTTATCACAGCTTTTTTCGATACAGCGGCGGTGAGTGGACTCCTGATCGAATGGGGGAAAAATTTATTCCCGACATTATCATCTGGGATGAGATATGTACTGTTTCGTTAGATACTTTACAAATGTTTCTTGAGTGGTTGCTGCGCGCGAATACAGCAGTAATCATGTGTGGGGACCATGGCCAACCACCACCATTTGTCGGCGAGGGTCCACATGATTGGTTGAGCGGGTTTGTGGACTATTATGAAGAAACCGATACTGATTACCGGGCACTTGATGAACAACTGCGCGAGGTTAAAAAACTAATCAGATTACAGCCGGATAGAATTCAATGTGAAATAATCCGCGAGGTGATTCCGGAAACGCCGTTAAATGAATTCTGGGAAACATGGAGACCAAACGATTTAATTGTAGCGAGCAGAAAGATAGTCAGAGACACACTTCAGCGGAGGTTGTTTGCGTTGCATAAGGAAAAGTTTCCAACGCGCCCAGTGCCGTTGTGTTATAGACCCGCTGACACACGGCGGCAGAACATTGAAGTTGAAATCCCGGGCCCGACAGCGTCAGGGACAAAAAAACAAATTCTTGTGCTGAATGATATTGTGCTCGTTGATATCAGCGTCGTCGAGGACGCGCTACGTGCTGATAAATCCCCGTGGACGCTAGGATACGCAACAACAATACATTCCTCGCAGGGACTGACCATCACGGACACAATTGTTTGGATGGTTGATAATCGCATCGAATGGTCGAATCTAGTCTATCTTGCAGTGTCCAGAGTACGAAGGATAAATCAGCTTCGAAGAATTGTTATTGACGGAGCCGGTGACGGAGTCACTGACGAAGCCGGCGACAAAGTCACCATCGATGCAAGCGTCATTGATAGAAAACTCTCGGGTTACCGCCAACAGGATAAAAAAAAACAGCGGCGTTTTGATATTGATGCCGAATTAATAATCTCGCTACGACAACAACAGAATAATCACTGCGCGAGTTGCAATTGTATAATGCGTTGGCGTTATTCGGATAAAGACACTCGCCAATTTACCGTGGATAGGATCGATAACAGTCTCGGTCATGTCAAAAACAATGTGAGGTTGACCTGTCTTGAGTGCAATAGACGCAACGGCGCTAGTTAAGACCACGTGGGGGCAATTGAGTATCGTTAGGTATCACTTGTAGTTGCTCGCGTGTAAATCCGCGCTGAGGAGCAGTTGAATCCAGTCTGTAGATCGGTGGTCTACCAGTTGATCGTGTTATCGTTGATATGTTATGTGTGGTAACACTCCAAATAGGATCAGTAGCTCTTTTTTTACCGCCTTCAAGCTCTCCTGGTTCATATAGATATCTAACAGTGACATCGCCAAGAATCGACTTGGAAACGCTATTTATTTTTGATTTTCCGGGTATATACTCGTATTTAATCGCGTCGCTGGGCTTCATGTTGATTGCTCGGGTAATCTCGTTATTTAACGCTGCAATTACACCTGGCAACCTTTTAACCCATTCACGAGATCGTTTTTCTTGGATGAATTCCTTCGCGTATTGATATCCAAATAACCGTTCAGCGAGAGTCCGATTGAATCGTTCAACAATTGCCTGATCACGATGTAGCGCAGTATGACCTCGTCGTATCGCGACGCTATGATGTTTCAGCGTTGATAAAACAGCGCCGCGAAATTCACTACCGGGATCAACTTGTAATAGATTTGGCCAGCGCAGAGGGCCTCTTCGATAAATTCTTTCAAACGCAGCGGCTACTTCAGTTGCCGACTTTGTTTTTAACGGCTCCGCTTGTTTGTATCGACTCGCAACATCAACTACGGTTAGCGCGTATTTGTAACCGTTGTCATGCGGCAGAAATAGTATATCAGCCTGATGAACTTCATTAGGCACGCTGACATCAAAGCGCGAGAAGTTGATTTGTTTAGGCGGTGGTAGATAGATTTGCCATATAGCCTGTTTGGATAACCAATTAGCCGCAGTGGCCTTTGTTACTTTTGCAGCGCTTGCAAGCTTACCAATTGCGGCCTTCCCCTTCCAGTATCCTCTCGGAGAATAATAGATGGATTCCATCGTTTTTCTTGGATGATTGTTATTAATTACCAGCGCCAATCATTAATTTACCTTTCATAGCCGATTTTACCAACCATGAGGCCAATTTTTCTTTGACGGATTTATCAGGAATAGCATTTAGCGCGTGAATTAATTTTACATCCGCGATATGACGCTGTTGCAGATCGCTACTTTTGTAAGCAACATCATGAGCATGACACGCCTTATCGATAGCGTTTATTGGATACTCACCGGGTTTGGGCTGATTTTGATCATCGAGTCTAATATCTAATCGTGTTCCGGGGCCACAGTAGTTATATCCTGGGAGGTGTTTTTCTCCTGGATACTTTGCCCACGGTGTTCCGGGGAGTTTTGCCAATTTGGCTGCGATGTCACCTCCTCGCTTTTTTTTAAAACATCTCCGGGTCTAATAGAAATAAATCTAAATTTCTTTGTACCGCATTGTACACACTTGCCAGTAAGGGCCGATCTGTTATTTCTTGTTGTAGCGGTTGTCATATCATTTGTGCCAGTACGTACTCTACACTTCACACAATATAGATCCATAATTTATGTATAGAGATATGAATATAATTGATTTTTCGGCGACTAAAACAAGAGAACCAGTTAAGCATGTTGCAGCGTTACCAAACTCAATCCGGATGATTATCATCGGACCATCTGGATCCGGCAAGACGCAATTGTTACTCAATTTAATAATGAGATGGATGAAGTGGGATAAGTTGTATTTGGTTGCTCCTAGCGTAGATGATCAACGATGCTACGAGGTGTTGAAAGATTTCAACGAGAATGCATCAGCGATCGCTAATAAAAATGTCATCGAGTTTATCACAGATATCAATGATGCACCGGGTATTGATGATATTGATGGCGACGTTAACAATCTAGTCGTGTACGATGATGTTATGTTAGACAATCAAAAAAACCCAGCTAGGATATTTTCCAGAGGCAGGCATAAAAACACTGACGTGATATATGTCACTCAACGATACACTCAGATTCCAAAAGTAATTAGAGACAACTGTAATATTCTTGCTGTGTTCAACGGCGTTGATACACACACGCTACGAAATATTTGGCAGACATGGTGCGGCGGTGACATGGACTTTAATGTTTTTCGAAACTTTTTTAGTCATGCTCAGTCGACCCCACATGGATTCGTAACGATAAATTTACATGATCCTCGGACACGATATCGTATCGGACTTGACCAAATATTCGGTTAGTTGTAAATAATTTTCATTGTAAGCAGCAGAGGGGGCGATGACATCGACGCGATCGTCGATGTGCTTACCGGACGCTGACGACGCTGGGGATCGACGCGCAGAAGGTGTTAATTAAACCAAATGACGATTGGACGATCCCCCAGCGTCGTCGTCGTTTTTTTTTTACCAGGCGCTGACGACACTAGATCGTTGAGTGCAGAAAGTAATAATTAAGCAAAATAACGATTGGACAAAATGTCCGATTCGCCCCCTCTGCTGCTCCTTGCACTAGTTGTTTAGGTAAAGTGTGCTTATTTAAAATATAACCACAAAAGTATAATCGCATGAAAGTCTCGTTAAGAGCATGTGATACATCCTTACACTATAGATTGTATAATAGATTTTATAGTGCTACAGTCTATGTACATTGATAAACCAAATATAAATGTACACAAATAAGTCTACAAGTTAGCTATGCCACTTAAATTTCTTTCAAGTATTACAAACGGAATATAATACTATAAACTTTTGAGATTAATTTGAAATACTTATCCACAAAAGCAGTGTGTCACAAAATTTAAACTTTTCCGTCTTTCCGTTCATATAATGTGCATAAGTATACGTAGAGAAAGAAACAAACAAACATTTTCATCATCACATGAAACATGCTGGTTACTACAGCATATACAATGACGAATCTTCAAATCTGCACTTTCTATTTGAACAAAGGAAACGAATATTCTTGAAAATATTACACAGTATTTAAATTCATATGTTTCAATATTCCACAAAATGCGATACATTATAACGATTATTACGAGTAGGTCGAAGAAACAAAAGAAGACGTGTCAGTCAAGGAATGGGTCATGGGTCATGTCAGTAAATTATTGAAAATAGACACTTCACATTTAATTACTATAGGAACTAACTTTAGAAAAATGTATTATCTATATGAGTTCGTTAGGTTTGTATTATAACACAAACTTAATCAGGTTTCCATTCTGCTTTCATAATGGAAACCAAAAAAGATGTAATAGTATATTTTACAATAATGATGCGGTTCTCAATAATTAAGTGCATATTGCACATTTGATATCTTTTCTAAAAGCTGTTCAGTACATGAAACATAAACATCAGGGGAAAATGCGAATTGGTTGTATTTTTTCAAAACAGTTCATCTTCCACTGGGAGCATTACAGACAATGAATGCAACATGTTTGGCAACGATGCGTGTTTTTCTTTCATTCTTGTAGGACTCGTCTTAACGTTAGATATTTGTCTGAATCGTTAGATATTTGTCTGAATGCATAAGAATAACATATGTTGTATGACTAAATTATACATAAGAATGAAGATTTAAACCTTGATTAGGTAAGACTAAATACAATAAATTTATTACAATGTTCAACGTTTGCCATCCGTCACGTAAGCGCTTTGAAATGACACTTTTGGACTGTGGACATTATAACTATAACTGGGTACATCTACACGTTTCACTCTTTAAAAGTAACTAGGGCCTGATATCGCTAATAAATAGTTATAGTGGTATGCATATAAATTGCATTAATTATATTCTGCAACACAGTACACACATAATGCATGCATTACAATATCGATGTCTCCCTTGGACTATGTCCATTACAAACCTTTCATTAGGAGGCCCAACTGAAAGATTAATTGTGTCACCCTGTTTTTCCTTAGTGTGACGTCTCAATTATAATTCTAATAAACTGATAAAGAAACTCATTTTTCTCTTTCTTCCTAGTTCACATTTGTGAAACATTTCGAATGCAAATATATATATATATATATATATATATATATATATATATATATATATATATATACACACACAAAATTTATATATAGTGTAAATTGTGTATCTATTGTGTCAGGTATTGATGAATGGCTTGTTAACTTGTGTTCACATATGACTGCAATTTCAGTATCATATAGATTAAGTAAATCATATACCCATACGCATATCTTGAAAATATAAACATTTATGAACAGCTATAGATGTCTTGAATTGGTATTTACCGGAGAGTCAAGAATTTAGTTTCTGTGGTTGTTGACTTTCAGTTGCATGCCATTGTCCAGCATAATATAGGTTACATATGGCGACCAGTATATTTGGTTTAAGGAGAATCTTGGACAACCACTGGAGAGCAGCAGATGAGCGAACAATGTTAAATCATAATACACGTTTATTGAAATAAATGTGTAATTCGTTACTAAGCAAACATGACCATTTTGTAAATATTTACAAAACCCAGTTTCGCTATTCCATAACCCATGAAATGCTACTTTGCTTACTGATAAAAGTGATAGTTGTATGTTATATGGAAAAAGCTGAAATAGACAATATTGTATTTCTTACCCAAACACATATATATGCTTCTTCATATTTACCCGGATGCAGGGTGTGAAAATAAACAATGATTGGCAAAGAATATGACTATATGGATACTGACATCAAAGAAATTGGTATTGTAACCTTTTGATAAACTTGGGGATTTATACGTTTCTAAGCAATACTGCCGACATGTTGTTACCAGTCTATGCTCTTAAAATAAGTAATAGAAAATAGTGGAGACAACGAGCATTGTACAATTTAACAAACAGTGTATTTCCCTAAAATACAAAGTGAAAAATGAGATAAAAGCACTTGTGGTATTGCGAATTAAATCCCAAAATAATCCAAGAATTAAATGTGATGTGATGCGATTTTGATTTTTAACGTAACTTTAACAATTTTTCAGTCATATCGCTACGACATCTGCAATGTGGCAGTTTATAGTGATGTCTAACACTGGGGCATCATGCCGCAGACATGTAGCATGATGTCCCACCCAGTCACATTATCCTGACACTAGGCCGACCAGTCCTAACACTAACCTCTTAATGCTGAACGCCAAGCGAGGCAGCTGTTAGTACCATTTCTAAAGTCTCTGGTATGACTCGGCTGGGGATCAAACCCACGACCTCCCGCATCCGAGGCGGACGCTCTAACCACTAGTCCACCGGAGCGGTCCAAGAATTAAATACACAAGTACAAGTAATAAAACGTCCTGAATGAAGTTCAGCTCGAGTTACGAAGTTATTGAAAATTGAAGGCGATGATGTGTCTATTATGGTCTGTGAAGGGCTTATGTGTCAGCAGTCCCTTGTTGAATCATACAGCTATTATCCCAGGTCTAAATTCAGTATAAATTCCTATGAATGTCTTTATCCAAGAAGTTTGTCAGAACACTTTTGCATTTCCAGAGAATATAATCACTTGAATTGAATAATTTGAAGAAAATAAAATGAAGCCCAAACTGGACACAACATAATACAACTTAAAGTGCTAGATGTTAAGGCATGTCTGGTAAAGTCCTCACAGTCACAAGATAATATATTTCAATCCTTGACCTCAAGTCACAATTAGCATTTTCTAAAAACAACCTTTACCTAATGGAAAATATCCTTCTAGAATCTTCTAGAGACATTTTTATTTACTACACAATAGCCTACAAAATGTACTTAGGAATCTACAAAACCCTGACCTTCATCAACATATTTCCTCCTTCTTTGTTTACCTGAATAATAATCCTGATAATAAGCTCATAAACATAGAGAATAATGAAGCTATTATTAATTGTTTACGAACATTAAAAAATCAAAAAATAGAAAACACAATCAGGTCAAGCAGAAATGAATTAGATTTTGGACAAGGTCAAGTCCAGCATACAATGTTGCATTACAATAACATGTATTGGAATAAATAAAATTAAAACTAACAAAAGTTAAATTAAATATATACAACAATGCTGATTATTACTTCAACAATGGTGAGGAAACTCAAAATATAATCTGGAACTTCTACTATTGAATAGTTCGTAATACTTATTTACTTTGTCTTTTCGCTGTTTCATATTTCAACCTGTATTACAAACTTATCAGGTGTTACTTCACTGAAACAGACAAGTATCTCATTATGCGCTGAGGAAACTCATTAGCATACCCAACTGTGAACTGAAATGGAGCAATTAAAATTTGATCCAAATGAAGGAAAACTTGAGTGAGAAATACATTTGCAGCTTTGTACTTCCTAATAAAAGAAAAATTAAATTCAAGCAACAGTTTCTGATCAATGTACACTTTTCACAATCACATAACAGCCTTATGGGATACTTAATTGTGTATTTGTGACTGAAAGCTGACATATTAATACTTACCCTTTCTTTCTTCTTTCTGTCTTCCTGAAAGAATATAATAAATCTTGTATTAGAAACGTAAAATAAGCCTTGTTTATTTCATCTCAAAAGAGAGCGATAGATACGCATGCACATATTCGCAAATATATATATATATATATATATATATATATATATATATATATGGCTTTAACATTATCCATGCATGATTTATAGGGAGGTCACCGTTAATAAGATTATAAGAAGAAAAACTGGTGCGTATAAAGGTTCCTGATTTTATATTACTATGTCATGCATGTGAGTCAATAAGGATGCTTAACTCGAGATACACTGTCGCTTTACAAGTTCGATACAGGCAAATCAATCTACGAGGCGTCATATGAAAAATGTAGATACGATTTATTGAAAACACATACACATTTTTTGCAGAAATGTACCGAAATTACGTAATCATTTCACCTACTTTTAAGGTTGAAGCGCCTTGTTAACCACTAGGTTGAAATATATAAAGCTATTGAAAAGACGCCCTTGATATACAATATTTATATTATTCAATGACCTATATCAGTTCTTATTATATGCTCATTTTTCGTCTCTGTCTACTTTACATTGTCAAAATCGTGCAGTATTTTGCGATGCTGAACACCTTGATATTGCACGCACGTGAACAAAACATGTGCCTAAAAATACTAAAGTGTATATCGAACTACTTTGTAAGCAAACCATGTACACTCATCTAGTAGACGTGTTTGTTTTGGTTGATTAAATTTGTTTGTGAATGAACTAAATAAGCTGTTTAATCCATTTCAATGTATGGATGATAAATTTAAAGATGTGGACGAGCCAGAAATGAAGCTTTCAAACATACACACAAATAAACATGATATTCGCAATATCAACAACAAACGTGAGACGCAGTTATTGAAAAAATAGTTATTTATGAGAAATATTCGTAACTTTATGCAAATAGAATGGTTCAGACTATGACCAGTGCTCTGTGGTCTGTAAAAATGTAACTTAGAAAAGCATATTGAGACCAAGGGTTATCATTCAACAAGCCTGTCAAAATATTTGACTCGAGACAAAATGCAGTTGAAGGTTTTGATAGGAAACTAAGATCCCCAGAACCAATAAGCCAAGATAATGACAAAGTATTATTTCCGCAAGCTAAATGCACTGTCACACAAAAGCTCCTATACAATTTTTCCCATGTAGCTATTTTGATACAATGCAAATCTGAATTCCGTATTCTGCAAAACTTGATACACCACGAAAATGTACTTGAATTTCAAGTACATTTCCAGCTGAAATCACATTCTCCTTACTGCACTAAACTGGCCCAATAATACAGTCCATCATAATCAGAAAAGCAGAATTGAGTTGGATCAACACAAAAGCAACATCCGTCTATTTCAGACCAAATGGAGCAATTATTGAAATGCACATTCATTCACAATTTCTCTAAATTTCAATTTTAAGTAGACTATAACGACAATTCTTTTTGAAACTACAGTCAAACACGCGACGAAGTTCAAAGGCCCCTAAACGGTGCAATGTACACAATAAAACTATTTTTGAAAGCAGCATAAATTCAGCTTCTTTGTTTCTTGTAGTATAAGTAAGCCTCAATGAGAATAACAAAATACGAATATGAAGAAAGGTTTCCTGCATTTGTATGGGAAAATATGAACTTGTTTTCTCAGAATAATGTTAGACTCCCAAAGGTTGTGCAGTATTATTCCGAGATAAACTTGTTCATCTTGCCCCATACAAATTCACTAACCTATCAATATTACATAACATTTATTATCAAGATCATCTGTCCAAAATGAAACATTTCATTACAGCAATATGTTTTGCATTCTCGTACTCTTAATACTTACAACTAAATGTGCAAGTTATCATAAACTGATGTATCCATTTCACGTGTTGTATGCGTAGATGCCAGTGGCATGTACAAATGCTAGTTCAATCACAGCACATGCCACCATATCGTAAACAGGTTCATTTTGATAAGGAGTATCCCTGTTATGATAACCCCCACGCCTTATGTATCAGAAACGGCATCCCTCTTTCTGGACTACCGCTGCCGTCTCAGTTCCGCTGAGCCCCCACAATCACCACCACCTCCACCACCACAGTATGTAAAAATACAAGTTATAGCAGGTTTTATGTGGACAAAGTGAAAATAGCGGTTTAGTGCCAACCCCGGCGCCCACGTACCCAAATAACCGTCATCAACGATAACTGATTTGGGTTACAATAATTCGAGCTCCAACGGCACATTATGTCCAACAATTCCACTAAAATCTTTATGACTATATGCCAGACTTGTAACAACATCATCCATGTTGTATCGTTTGTCATCGTAACACGATAATCGCGTGTTTTTGTAACGAGTAAAAGGTTATGACAATTCGATCATATCGTGTTCATTTGCTTAAACATGTTAAAGCCTCCTAAAGCAGCTAGATAGTGATTATAGGATGATATTATTTTGATGATAACTTTTATTCCTTTAGCGAGTCTTGTAATCACCATCTGCTAATTTGACCGAATCCATCTTACTCCTCAACCGGTCAAATTCTGCTATGGTCACTGAATTCATCTCGTTTTAAAATCAGACGATGACTTTTTCATTGGAATCATCTTGAAATTTACTCGTTTTATGATAATCCGAAAAGTCGAACAAATATTTATCCGAAAACATGTCCTCGTACACATCCCTGGTCCAATTTACTCCAATCGTTCATGAACTTTTAAGGATAAACTCCTTTAAGCGCCGTATATGACCTCCATATTTTTCGTTGGTGTGCTTGAACGGTTTCGTGTTTTATCCATCCACTGAAAACCCTCCATGAACCTCTGTTTGCCTAACCAGAACGACATGTATTTTTCCAAGTTGTTATGAAAGCATCGGATTTTTTGCGAGAAAATCCCAAAAACAACTGACGATCAAATGCGATTCGCAATGCTTTTCTTTTCTTTTTATGAGCAACCATGACCGGGTGAAATAAATGAGGACAAAGTTAGTCCTATTGGGGTGTATATGTACGGCATTTTATTATTTTTATAAACAACTTTAGTTTTACTCCTGACTGCTATTAATTCTACGGTTGCTGCAAATTAAATAGCAAGGCTATTTATACGGTTGGCAAAAGCCACGGCAAGTGTAAAAAGGTGGCAATGTGGTGATCATCCTCTGTTATGTTCCCTACTCACTTCCTCTGACAACTCATTATGGCACTCCTTTTGCTACTGTAATGCCTATCGGCAATAACATCGACGCTGAAATGGTAGCACCAATAGCCTGGATCAAAGGAACGATAACGGAAGCAAAAGAGCCTCATTCTTAGGTCGGCCACGTTGAAGCAGGCGCTGTCTTCGTCATGGCATTTTATACAGCGCAAGAGACATAATTTTTTACACCATGATCATCTTTAGAAATGACTATAAAAGCAAGTATTTCCAGAAATATAAATATTTCCAGAAATGCGAAGAATTTTGATTACACAAAGAGCGTCTTGGTAACAACTTCAGAAATGCACAGCATTTCCATTTACAAGACTACATCAATTTTTCCATTGAGAACATCTAACGTCATCGAGCACGTAACACTTGTGATCATTACCAACATCTGGATATGTGGTCCATCGGATTTCAATATCCGCAGAGGAATCTTTCAGTCGTGCCGCATTCATGGAGACATCGAAGTCAAACATGGGGTAGAGCGCTGAAAACTCTTCTAAAGAAATTTGAGTGCCTGTGTCTGTGTCCTGAGATTTTGCAACGCCTCCATCAGCATTGTGTACATCCGAGTGTAATTCAAAATTACATTTGAGTTACCGCTCCGGTGGACTAGTGGTTAGAGCGTCCGCCCTGGATGCAGATGTTCGTGGGTTCGATCCAAGGCAGAGACATACAAAAGAGTTCAAAAATTGGTACTAACAGCTGCCTCGCTAGGCGCTAAGCAGTAAGAGGTTAGCGTTAGGACTGGTCGTTTTGGTGTCAGGATAATGTGACTGGGTGGACATCATGCTACATGTCTGTGGCATGATGCGGCATGATGCCGGAGTGCTAGACATCATTTTGAACTGCCACATTGCAGACATCATAGAGATATGACTGATAAATCGTTAAAAGTTATGTTAAAAATCTAAATCAGAGAGAGAGAGAGAGAGAGAGAGAGAGAGAGAGAGAGAGATTTGAGTTCTCATTCTGGGTATTGCCTCGAATTTATGCAGACATGAATTTGGCTTATGAAAAGGTTCTAACAAATTTGTTTTGTTTCCTTCTTGATCCGTACGTCGTGCCATATTCTGAAAAGTCACAAACACGTGTCTGAAATGCTTGCTGCCTGGCACTGATGGCGGCGCGCCACGTGTTCGTCACCTGAGCCACTGCGACCTGCTCCATGTAAATTCAGCTTTGCTCAAAATACAGCCTTTTCATGAAATTAGTTAGCATGGATACTAATTCGAGTGCGTGCACGACCGAGGTGACGATTTTAGGCATCCATGACAATAATCAACTCAGGCATGTACTGCGCAGAAGAATATCGCTCAAGCACCAACGTGTATTTGTTGCCATTGAACAATGTTGTAATGTCTCTGCACACAAAACAATTGAGCTCAGCGGTAACAGTATGCAAATTTAGTGGTAAGCGTCCGTCAAAACCCGGCGAGTGGCAAATCCAAGATTGTATTAAATCAATTTTGAAATAGTGTGCTGATTTTTTTCTAGCGAATCAAAATTAATGATGTTCATTCTTACACAATAATGTCATACACAAACTTTGGTAATTTAATCGGTTTCGGTGGAACTTGGTCGGAACTCAAGCAAGTCAATTTGATCGGATATACCATGATGGGATATTTAGATATGGGATGGGAACATCCAAGAGGACTGCAAAATAATTATCAATCCTCCGCTGACAGATAGTCCCACGTGGGGACTCTGCTGAATACTAAATTGTCCATGACTGGCGGCACGATGACAGTCAGCTTCAACATGAAAGGAAAGGCTTTGCACGGCATGCAAACTACCTCCTCGGCCAGGCCCTGCGTCTCGTCAGACGCACAGTGGTGGAGTTACGTCATGGAGGGATGGGCCGATGAACTAAGAAACCATAACCTGGTCGATGAACATGAGTCATGATTCCACAAATTTAGGCTTGCGTACTATGCCGGCACGGGACGCGGTGGTGGCAAAGTACAGAAAAACAAAAGTACACCGTTTAAAAATCCAGAGGCTATACTTTATAAGGCAAATATTACTTAGTGCGCGATGGTGCTCTTGGCACCGGAGGTGCTGACTGTTTCGTTCTATCCTCCGGAGTCAACCTGCTCATGATTTAGTATAACATGACAGAAATCGTCATAATCGCTATCGGCTATATCAGTTGTTATTCTACGAGGTTTTTCCTCAGAATGTGATACCAATATTGGATGTAGATCAGGTGATGATGAGTCTGGTGCTCATGCAAAAAGAACAAATAGCGTATACGATAAGTTATACCAATATTTCTTAACCATAGAGACTAAAAGTTGCTTAATTCAGAATTGCATGCGACGTTTGACTACACAAGCTACATTTCGGTTTGTGGCATGTGGCATAAGGAGTGCATGATACCTTCAGCAAAGGTATAGCAGTTTAAATAGTTTTTGGAAACCTAATCGGAGAGGGTATGGTCTAACAAATCGAGCATATTATCGGCACGATCATCATAGAGCTCCCAATACAATTCACATTTTCCCTCGTTTTCTATATTTTTAGAAATGTGGCTAAATCATCGTTTACTGATGCATACTCTGAATTTCGGGACAATACACTAACATTGTCGTTAGTCTTCATAAATGATACACGACAACAGCAATTGCACGAGGCCATTAACCATCATATGTCGTCCCTAAATGTTGTAAGGACAGGGAATCAATTTGATTAGTCAAAAACCTCGAGGAAATTATTCAAGTGATAATGCAAGAGCTTAGTCCGGTATCGTTGACGCCATCGTGAAAACCTATTACTGCAAAAGAAGTTAATTCGCATGAGAGAAAAATAAGCTGACTCTCATATAAAAGATCAAAATTGCATGGACAAGGTTGTCACCGACTTGAGACAAATTCCGAATCTGCATTAGATCATTTTCGAAAAATCTACCAAAGTTACATATGGATGTGGCAGGTGATCGATTTTCATCACGTGGACGAAAGTCGTTCGTCCGAGGACATTAATGAATTATTAGATCCTTATTACCGCTATTACCACCGGAAAGTTTGCGCGTTGAAACATGCCTACCGGTACTCCTGGCGCATTCTAAGAGTGCTCAGAAAGATCGAACCCAAATTTGAGGCCAAATAAATACGCCTTTGTCGCTTATAATAAAATTCGAACTAAAACCAGGTCGTACATGCAATGAGGTAAATTCGACATGACCATTTTAATCGAGGAATTACGGATGGTGGACGATATCATTATCATGTTGGATCTGACATCGATGTCGACCATGCGGTTTGAAAAAGTCGTATGATAACAAGTTTAAGGCGGATTAAGCATAGCGAAAATAAATTTGGGTGTTAAACTTTCTGGAAAAAAGCCGACCGTGTGGTACCGTCAGTGAGAAATTGTAAGGCTCTAATTTTTTAGCTGCTTGAGCTATGGAACAGTCTTTACTCCAATCCCCTGTACCAGTATCTGTGGCGATGACAGGACGTACAGGTCTAAAAGTAATTGCACCACATTGCCAAGAAGATTGTTTACACTTTGGGTTACCATCTCTAAATTTTGAAGACGATTACTGAGTGTATTACCGTACAAGTGATGTACGACACTTCCCACAGGAAGGATTCCTCGGTGAGTCTCAAATACAAAATGATGCTGGTAAATCATTGCCCTGAGACCATTTCTAGAGTTGCTTATCAGCTAGTATCCTGTGTTCATGACGTTCGTAGCGAGCAAATGTTTTGTTCTCACTTGCCTAACCTCTCTTTGCTCGGTCGCTTCATAGGTGGTAAATACGGGGTGACCTCTCCACTGAGCCATTGTATATAATACCATTTTTCCGGATACTTGTCTAATTGATCGAATTCTTTCGTTAACCTTCGACACGGCCAAATTAATACCTCTGCGATAATAATCGTAGAGGTCCACGTAATATTGGTACAGCGCCATTATTTTGAAAGCAATATAAGCCATGATGCTTCGTTCATGGCAAATGAAACGGATTTGGTGTTATATTAAACTTTAGTATTCTCTTGTGTATACGGTTACGTCCGTGTCTAAACTCTTATTTAAAATAAACAATAACGATTTTTCGTCAGCGCAACCATAATCCACTCGGTCGTCGTACAAGCCCCAAAAAATAAGTTATACCCACTATCAGAGGTTCGTCATTGTACAAACCAAATTGCGGTTTATCGTAGCGAGGTGAAAAATAGAGCTGGCCATACGAACACCTGAAAATCGCATGGAGCAGTACAACTTGGGACGCAATGATAGAAAATGGCGAGGCCATATAATACCTCTAGATAATAATAATCGTGTATTTTTCCTGCACGCCATACGAAAGGACATTTACATTCTAGTAAAAAACTTTGTCTATTTCGCCAAAATGCAACTATCGGAGGAGTATCAAAAACTGGGGACATCATCGATGCAAATTTCATAACCAAACATCGCTACTGCCCAATAACTTTTCGGTGTATTTCCTTAGTATATGCAAAAATAAAGACCCCCAAAATACGGCAAAGTCGCAGAAATACAAAGTAGGAGATACTTTTATACCCACGGTAGAATCGATGTCGCCAAAAGAACAGCTGCCTATAACTGTTGCTTATTCAGATCCTCAAACTGTGGCCAATTTAAGCTCGCGCCATTCGGCGGATTTTCGCTGCACGTGATTTTTCGAAATAAACTCATCTAACTGATGATTTAACTCCACCATTGTTATTTTAAAGATGATAAAAATATACAATGTCAAAACAGTGCTACATCACTAACAACATATTACAAATTCCAGAAACACTCGATGAAGCTTTCACTACCGTCTTCAGAAATAACGTCCATATCAACTTTTAACTCACCGTGAATTAAGCCAAAGGCATCGCACGAAGACAAATATTACTCACAGCAGAGCAACGATAATAACTATCCAATCATAGCATCGTCAAAATCAGTTATAACTCCGATGTCATTCGGAGGCATTCTGCTTCGTGTTTGATTAGCACCTACTTTAAAAATTAGTCAAATTTATGATAATCCTAAGAATAGGGATAACATTTCGGAGACACGGTACCTCGCCCATGCTATCAGCGAAAAATGCAAAGCTCTCGATGATGCCATCGTTAAATTTTACCTTCTCAATATCGATATCGCTGTTAATTTGACTCTCACAAGTCATATGGCGCAGGTCTGATAAAATGTTGCTCACGCACAACAGCAGAAAGAAGTTTACGACCAGGGAAGGTGCACATTACCTACGATAAGGACCTCATCATGAAACACTGCACGTGTTGTATCACCAAGGATCAACTTTTGGAACTGATTCACACCGAAACAGTGTAACATACATCAGTAATCACGGTTGGGGCTGGTTCGCGCAAGAGCACTGGAGGCGGTATTCGGGTTAAGAGGCGCCTTGGTTGGTTCCAAACCACTATCTTCACTTCACCCGTATAAAACCTGCTGGAACCGGTATTTTTACATATTGCGGTGGGGACCCCTCAGCGGCACGAGGAGGGCAGCGGTAGTCCCAGCAGCAGAGAGGGTGATCAGACCACTTAAGGGAGTGGTCACCCTTGTGTTTGGACCAAAAAAAAAACAGTGACCCTTCATAGAGGTCAATACCACATCTACGATTATTGTTTGTCCCAAACAGAATTGTAGACGAACCCTCTCTGCTGCTATTCATGTTGCAAAAGAAATGTTTACCACCATATCAAGTTTGATGAATATTTCTCAACGCGTTCTCCTCATCTGAATCATGGGAATCTTCATCTGAAACATGGGAATTTGTTCTATGTTTCAAGTAATATTCAAGTTCTGATGGTGGTTTTTCTATTTTTGGATTTATGTTCTTTCTGTGTTTATAATATATCATCAAACTTCTGTATCGATCTCCACCGCAATTTTTGCAAATCTGATATAATCCTCTAACGCCGTTGTTACATCTAACACAACTTCGTGGACCAGCATGAGGATTTTTCTTTATAAGATAATTATGTTTTTTACAATATTCTCCACGACATTTTTTATCACATTTGTTAGTGTTTCCTTGACGCAGCCACGCACAGTTGTTCATTATATGAATGATATCTTTTTAATTAAATTTACACCCCTTCTGCTGATATTAATTAAAAGATTTTATCAAGACCCACAAGATATCTTGTTCTTGGATCATGTAAATTTATTGTTATAAATCCGTGCGGAGTAGATTGCGCTCGTGAAAAGAAATCTTTGAATTTAATTATATCCATGTCACCACCACACCAAGTTTGATGAATATTTCTAAGTGTGTGTGTGTCTACGCCATTAAACACAACTAAAATGTTGCAGTTGTCTCTAATCACCCTCGGAATTTGTGTGTATCGTTGAGTAACATAGATCACGTCTGTATTTTTATGTCTACCTCGGGAAAATATTCTGGCTGGATTTGATTGTTTATCTAGCATCACATCGTCGCATACAACTAAATTATTAATAAATCCGTCTAAAACATCTACGGATGGTGCTTCATCAATGTCGGTTATAAACTCTATAACATCATTACCTTCATCAAGTAATCGCGCGTTTTCATTGAAATCTTTAAGTACATCATAACATCGTTGATCATCAGCGGATGGTGCTACTAAATACAATTTATCCCATTTCAACCATCTCATTATCAGATTAAGTAATAACTGCGTCTTACCCGATCCAGATGGTCCTATGATAATCATTCTGATGGAATTTGGTAACGCAGGGTGGTGTTTAACTGGCTCTCGTTTTCTTGTTGCTGAGAAATCAATTATATCCATATATATTATGTCATTAATTTATATTGCTTACGCTGTAGAGTTTAAACCCCAACTACTGATTTAGCTACGGTTACAACAAAAAATAAAAAAATAGCGTATGGTGGAAAATGTTCTGTGTGCGGTAGAAAGAAATTTTCGATTTTACCTAATAAGCGCGGTGGTGATATTACTAATTTGATGTCAAAGTTTCCAGGAACTCCATGGGCTAAATACAGCGGAGAAAAACATCTACCAGGATATAATTATTACGGTCCTGGTACCAGACTTGATATCAGGCTCGATAATCAAGATCAACCAAAACCAGGCGAGGAACCAATAAACGCTATTGATCGAGCTTGTCACGCTCATGATGTAGCTTATAAAAGTAAAAATCTACAAGACAGACATATTGCAGATGTGAAATTAATTCACGCGTTAAATTCCATAAAAAATAAAAATATTAGAGAATCATTAGCTAATTGGTTAGTAAGATCCGCGATGAAAGGTAAATTAGCATTTGGTTCTGGTAATTAATAATGGAATCGATTTATTATTCACCAAGAGGATACTGGAGAGGCAAAGCAGCAATTGGTAAACTTGCTGATGCAGCAGCGGTTAAACATTCTACTGTTAAAACGTGGTTATCCAAACAAGCAATATGGCAAATTTATCTACCACCACCGAAACGAATTCAGTACGCGTATTTCGATGTCAGTGTTCCTAATGAAGTTCATCAAGCTGATATTCTGTTTTTACCGCATGATACTGTGCGTAGAAAAACATACAAATACGCGCTAACTGTAGTTGATGTTGCAAGTAGATATAAAGAAGCTGAGCCGCTATCAGCGAAAACATCATGTGAAGTAGCCGATGCGTTTGAACGAATTTATCAACGAGGACCATTACGATGGCCACAATTATTACAGGTTGATCCTGGTAAGGAATTTCTTGGTCCAGTATCATCGTTGATGAAACAACATAATACCAAAATACGAGGAGGTCATACTGCAATTCATCGTGATCAGGCAATTATTGAGCGATTTAATCGAACACTCGCTGAGCGGTTATTTGGATATCAATACGCGAGGGAATTTATTCAGGATAAAAGATCTCGCGAGTGGGTTGCAAGATTACCAAGCGTGATAGCTGCATTAAATAATGAGATTACACGAACAACAAACATGAAACCCATTAATGCAATTACAAAAAAAAAATATACCAACACAACGAAAAGATGTTGAAAAACAAAAAATATTGGGTGATGAAGGTGGTAAAGCGAGAGCGACTGATCCTATTTGGAGTGTTACCACACACAAAATATCCACCGTGACAAGATCCTCAGGTAGACCTGCAATCTACAGATTAGATTCGGCTGCTCCTCAACGTGGATTTACACGTGAACAACCACAAAGAATCCCCGCGGATACACAACTACCACCGCAATCACTTAACTAGCACTAGTGCCAGCACCCCGACGTCGATTACACTCAAGACAGGTCAACATGGTATTTTCTCGTGTATGACCCCGACTATTATCTTTTCTATCTACGGTAAATTGTCTTGAATCATTACTCGAATACCTCCACAGCATTATACATTTGCAACTTGCGCAATGATTATTCTGCTGCTATTTTAGCTCAATAATAAATTCAGCATCAAGATCAAAGTCACGTTTATTTTTTTATCAGATTGTTTGTATCCGATTAATTTTTTTCTTATTATATCATCATCGATGATGTTAAATTTATCAACGATTTCAGGAATTACAATTCTACGTAATTGAGATATTTTTCTGACCCTCGATACCGATAAATAAACTAAATTTGACCACTCGATACGATCGTCTACAATCCAGACTCGTGTGTCAGAAATAGTTAATCCCTGAGACGAGTGGATCGTCATGGTGTATCCCAACACCCATGGAAATTTGTCAGCGCGTAATGCATCTTCGACCACACTGATATCAACGGCGACAATATCATTTAATACGAGATTCTGTTTTTCAGTCTGTCCTGGAATATCAACATTAATATTCTGTTTTCGTGTATCTGATGGTCTATAACACAACGGTACGGGCAATTCTGAGTATTTTTTGTTATGTAGTTGAAATAACTGCTGTTGTAAATCGTCTCTGATTATTTTTCTGCTTGCTACTATCAAATCGGTGGGTCTCCATAAATTTAAAAAATCACTCATTGAGGTCTCCGAGATCACTCCACGTATTATTTCACACTGAATTTTGTTTGATTGTAATCTGATTAATTTTTTAAACTCCTTTAAATTTGCATTGAGAGCTCTATGATCATTATCTATTTCTTCGTAATAATCAACGAAATTTTTTAACCAATCATGTGGAGATGGTCCAAGAAAAGGTGGCGGTTGACCATGATCGCCACACATTATTATAGCGGTATTTTTCGTCAGCAACCAATCAAGAAACGTTTTTAATGTATCCAACGACACCGTACATATCTCGTCCTAAATAATTATTTTAGGTATATATTTTTCTCCCATTCGTTCAGGAGTCCATGTATCCCCGCGCCACCGAAAGAAACTATGATACGTGCACGATTGTACTTGCCGTTGTTTCATCTCGCGTGCAAGTCTATGTGTGGGTGTCAGCACGATCATATCTGAATTTCTAAAAACATTAATTGCTCGAGTCGTTTTTCCGCATCCACCAGGTCCATTGAGATATACTGTCTTATATCTAGTTATTGGATCACTCCATGATGGCGCTTTCGACATTTCTGATATTTTTTACCCTTACGATAAAAATCTCTCATTGGAACATCTGCTGATTCTGTATAATTGTGTAATAATTCTTTTTTATCCTCCACGAACTCCATCGTTCATCATTACTTGTAAATTTCATAACAGGTTCTAAATATTTACTTGAAATATAAAACGAATCTGTTGCGACTCTGACTGCGGTCTCAGGAAATCTATTAATCATCGATAATAAATTTATGGAAACATAAGCCAACATGGAAGATCTTAGATGAGTATACTGTGGGGAGACGTCATTTATGTAACTAACGATCGTACCCAATTTTGTTCCGTCGGATAAATAAACACTTTCTCGATTTACAAATATATTTCTCGCTGTTGTATCAGCGATTATAAAATCGTACTCGGCATCATCTAAAATTAATCGTGCGTGATGTCTTCTATGATCATATGCACCACCTTGAGTAAATTTACCTATAATTTTTCTACCGAGATCTTTTGCGGTTTTGAGTTTAATCTCGAGAATTTTAGGAATATCATCTTCGGAAACATCAGGACATTTTTCCTTAAACTCGCTAATAACTTCATCGAGATTGATAGAATCTGACATGGGCAACCAAACTTTGGTCTGTGCATGATATGATATAATCTCCTCACTGACCACCAACGATGTCAGTATCGCACAATCTAGCACATATCGTAATAAAACTATAGGTGCCCAACGTTTTTCACAAAAATGTCTACCAAACCAAACATAACAAATCTTGTGAAGATTTTCGTTAAACTCGAATGATTCAATACAGGCGAATCCAGTCAGATCAAAATCAGGTAATGGTCCATTAATTGCCACTCACGTCATCTCGTTTGTTGGGTGACCAAATCTTTTAAAGTACACAGAACAATCTCCGTATCCTAGAAAACTTCCTGGATAACATGCAACCATATCAACCGAAATAACATCATTGTAATTATATTTGGTATTCCATAATCCGCCATGTCCGTATTCGACGCAACTTGCGCGTACGTCCTCGAGTAAATCAAATCGTGTTGGTTTCCATGAATTTTTTTCTCTAGCAAAATGAGCCGCAACAGATGGAACGGTAAAACAATTAGTAAGTAATTTGTCAGTATTTTCCGCGTGCTTGTACTCTAAAAACTTCTCCGCAAGATTTTTCATCTCGTCATGGAGGGATTCTGTTCGATATATTTCACCATTTGGTCTAACAAACTGATCAAATTCACCTTCCTCATTACTTTTAAATAACCATACTGATACAGGATCGTTTTTACTTATTTCGTTAATAAAATCAAACATACTCATATCTGAGGGGTAAAATCTAACAGTTCGATCACGTGGAAATATTGTTATTGCGTTGGTCCATGCGTGCGCGTTATGATCAATAATATTTATTGGAGCTCCTTTCGATTTATATTTAGATTCGTACAGTACCTCTCCCGTTATTGTCGCTACGGTTATTGGAAATTTTAATATTTTTCCTAACTCAGCAACATCTTTTATTGTAGCAACGGTATCCTTAACTGAATCAGCCCACGAGTTTATTTTTTACGCCTTAAATCAGTTAATCCATTTCCACGCATCGCGTTTGTAAAGTGTTCTATTACTCGTTCGGCTACACAATTTAACCTTGAAAATTTCATGGGTGCCAGTTTATCAACGTTGGGTTTTTTATTTATCTCATAGATTCCATAAATAACCACTGTTACAGGATACGCTAGCTCATAATACGGTTTGTCAATACCCGTCAGTAGACCTGGTCTGGAATTTTTACTTAATATGACAGTTTTATTATTGCCAAGGACAGGATCATATTTGTCACGGACAATCCAACTACCTGTTTCTGTTAATACAATAAATTTTACTCTGAAGAAATATTTTTGATTGCCCTCATACTCAGCGATGTAGTTAATGATAGTTGCCGCTCGCTTGTCATTCACTGTGGCGTCCTTGACAGTATTGCGTATAATCTTGAACGTTGACCATGTATGAGATGCACCATCCGTGTAAAATTCTTTCTTGGCGTCGTGAATTTTCGAGATCAAACTTTTATTTTTCGGATCAACCAAATCTCGCACTGGCAAGTCTGGAGATAATCTGTCGAGGTTGAATTTATATTTAACAGGCCTAGTTTGAGATAATCTCTCAAACTCATTCATATAATTAAATATTTAAATAAAGAAAATCATATATATACAATGTCTCAATGCAAATGGTTGATGATCGGCTCAGTAAATCGATGCAATAAATCCTGCAGAAAGGAATTTTGTTGGATGCACTTACAAAGTATACGACGAGGAAGTCTAGGACCAATACCATTTCTGCAGTGTGGTATTGGAGTGCGAGGAAAAACAGGATTATGTGGAAAGTGCGGTGGAAAACGGTTGAGAGAACTCAAAAGATATTATGACAAAAAATAATAAAGTGAAAACGCTATAAAATCCGTGAAGGATTATATATCAAGATTTCAGACAAACAATGATTTAAACAAATAATATTATTATAATGGAGCAAAATATATTTGTCCCACATCCTGTCATTAAGAATTACGAATCAGATATTAATGGTGTCATCAGACACTGCAGGTTAAAAAAACCAGTTGGTTATATTAATAATCATGGTTATCTAATGTTCACATACGAGGGGGGAAAGAAACATTATCTGTGTCATAGATTCACGTATGAATGTCATAATGGGATGATCAATGACGGTCTAGTGGTCGATCATATTGATGGGGATCCTCAAAACAATAATTTATCCAACCTTCGTGTTGTCACGCAAAGCGTGAACTCTGCATGTGGTAATACAGGAAGATGTAAGACAGTTTCTAGAAGGGCGGTAAATTCCACAAACAGAGAAACTGGCGAAGTAATTATATTTTGTTCGATGCATTCAGCTGCGAAATATTTTGATATTACCCCGCATTCAGTACAAAAAGTAGCAGAAAATATATATAAAACCGCTTTCTCGAAAAAATATAAACAGAGAATCACCTTCCGATATCAATAATTATCATTACCACCTCGAATTAATTTTTTTAATTTATGTCACAGTATTTCCCCCATATACTACTTACTTTTTGACTCATGAAAGGGAGGTAATTTTATGATCCTCGGTATATGGTCATAATTATCTACGGTTTCTAACTTACAAAAATATGCAGTTCGTGTATTTTTCTGTTCTATTCGTGAAACATTTAGAACAACACAACACATAGACAGCATAAACATTACATCTAAACTACAGAAAACCGACATTTATATTCCTGCTTACAGAGTGTAGAATCCAGCATCTAGTCTGTATCGATCGTGGCGGGTTAATTTTAGATCTACGGTACAGGGATCCTGCATGTATTTACTCGATTACAGAAATACGTGTATATAGTGTTTGGAATTAAAAATCAGTTGCATTTTACTTGTTTAGAGCAGAAATATACATGATATATACCTGTATACGTATGTGTGATTACGTATTTGTGTGCGTATGTGTGGTTACTTTTTTTATCGAGCAATATTGACAACTAAATACTCCCTTGACCATGTTCATGGATACAGATTTACGAGTGGGAAATCTCGTAATATATATTTCTCCATAGAACAGATATAGAGAGGACTGAAAATCTCGTAATAGTCATAGGAAGGATGAAAAAATCTAGCAGTTATGTTATAGGAAGGATGAAAACATCTAACAGTTAGATGTTCTATCATAGATGGCGTGGTATAGTAAATAGGAAATTCCTTAATCCAGCTTTTATAAATCTAACTTGTTTGGTGAAAACGTATTTCTTGAATTCAGAATTGTATTTTGAGCAAGTATATTTGAAATTGGTTCCTTAGCTATATATTAACTTCCGAAACATATGTTTGTAACAAGATTCGATGGCTCAATCAGTATCGTATTGGACTGTGACGCTCGCGGTCCAGGATCGAATCCCCATGGCTGACAACTTGTTGGTGGTGCGCATAATTGCGATTTTTATAATAATGGGGGACCCCCCCCCCGCTCAGCAAAATTCAACCACCATATCGACCGGTGGTTGATACATATTTTCGTATCACCCACGGGATTGATTATTGTGGGTGAGATTTTGCTGAGCGTATATGTTTGTACTGTCCTTGTATATATTCATTGCATATATCCATTTCATTGTATATATACATTTCCTTAATTAAGTTATATGTTTGTGCCGTCCCATGCATAATCTGAGCTCGCTAATACACTCGATAGGGGCTCGTCATTCATAATCTGAGCTCGCTAATACACTCGATAGGGGTTCTTCATTCATTGTATACGTTGTACTGTCCTTGAAACATCCCGACGAACTCGATAGGGGTTCTATAGGGATAATTTTTTTTTATTTTAAAGATTTATATATTACACATGAAAAAAGATGGAATTAATATATCCGATGAACTAAATCCTGAAAAAATAGTTTCTGATTTTGAGATTTTACAAGAACGTAAAAACCAGGGAACACACACACTATCATCTGAATACAAGCTCATGAAACGGATTCAGGCGGCAATGTTTCAGTCGCTAGCTACCGTAGAAGATAATCAGGTGAAGGAATTCGTTCCTCTCTCTGCCGCAGTAGAAAGAATTAGATCGCTGTTATCCCACGAGTACGAGGAAAAGAAAACAATTAGTACTCGCATAAGACTATTAAGAAAAATTATGTTAGCGAGTAACCCCGTTACTGGTGAAACGATCCAAAGTAATAATTCTGGTGAAAATGAAAATGAAAGTTTTGGTAACAGGGGTACCTGTCAACGCTGACCACGTGTAGATCTTTGATCAGAAATTGATGGGCTAGAATTATGTAAAATGATCAAATTTTCAGAAAAAAAATATTTCTGAATAAAAACATATTTCAGAAATATTTTTTTTTGCAAGGCTGATTATTTTGTACCAAACACCATATCAGTAATAAAAGAAAAATATTTTATTTATTTTGAAATATTATTATTTTTTTTTAAGTTGATCGAATTTAATACAGCAGTGAGTCTGATCTCTGTTACAAATGTTCTCGACGGAGCTCATCTAACTGTTAAGAAATCCTCGTGTCCGTGTTCATCAATAACTAAATTGATCCGTGTTTTCAAGTACTTCTTTGTCATGTATAAAAACCCTCAAGTGTGGTACATTACATAATATTTAAAATTTCACATACAGATTTATCACAAGTTCTTCTCCACGTATGTCAATTAAGGGATTAAGGTGGTCTGTGAGCTTAAAATTTATTCGTGTTAACATATTATTGTGACACCGCAGATACACAGGATTAGTTGGTTCTTGCACGATTAAACTTCCGGGGGGAACTTGTGGTGTAAATGTGTATAAAATATATCCTTGTTGAGCCTGATTTGATTTTCCGAGATCTATTTGATAGCTGCCATCGATTACGTCACAAACCAGATTGACCACGAGAGTGCTGGTTATATTAACGATTCCCGGAGATACGTGTCTGCCGCCGCCGAGTGGATCATTATTATATCTAAGAATAAACTCCGGTGGAGTTATTTTTTTCCATCATCGATTATTTTAGGAAAATTTTCGTTGATAAGATCCTTGAGTGATTTTGTCAAGTCGTCGGTGGCAAATCCTGGTAGTATAAAATCTAATAAATCCGCTTGTTATTTTATAATGATCAAGATAGGTTTGTCTCGTACTTTTACCCGTCTTAAGCGGAAGAATGCTTTCATTTATAACATCAATAAAATATCGATTAACGTATTTAAGATCTAATATAATTTGATTCAGATGTTGTATTTTTTCAATAATTTATTCTTTCAGATTGTTATTAGGATACTCCAGGATATAATTTTTAAACAACTGTGTTAATGTCGTTAATGTATTTGTAAACTCGGCCTTAATTTCGTCGGATATAATCCTGACATATTTTTCACCAACAGTTGTGGTTGAAGCTGTCACATCAACAACAACAAAATGAGGAAATATTGGTGTAATAAGTTTTCCACCAGCAGCAGCAACAGAATCTCTCCATGCTGGATATTGGCGAGAAAATCGATATCCTGGAACTGTTATAAGTTTTGCTTCGTCCGTGAGAAATTCACCAAAATTCGGTTCTGATGGTCCATGATATTCTGGCGTAATATCAGGCCAACCTATTACGGATCTTATCGTGGACTGATAAATATCAACGACGTAATCAGGCGAGTTTATTTCGATTGTAGAAGACAGTGTTGGTTCATGAACATTAATTGATATTTTTGCTTCTTTTCCGGTTATTTATTTTATTATACGCTGAAATTCCTCATTGATTTGTTCGACCTCATAACTGCCAGTTGGTATTCCAACAACAACCCAGTCAGGTGTTCCATCGGGTTTATTTTTATTAGCAAATACAAGCGAATTATTTGCTGGTGTACCATGAAATGATTTTGATCGATATTTGGCCAGCTGTAATATACCCGTAATTGCGCTAGTGCTATTTCTTTTACTGGAATTGCAGTAGGAAAATTAACACTAAATTCAGGATTAGACGAACTTACCGAGATCATCGTTATCTTTGGCGGAGTTGTGTTGGTCACGATCTGCTGGAGTAATTCTGTCATTATTAATACTTGTATCTTTAATACCGATACCTTCGACGTATATTTTAGTCATCATTGAACACTCGAAATCAGATATAATTCCATCACTGAGACTCGCTGATAACAACCAGGATAATTTCGAGTATGCTACCGTCGCTGTGTGTAATTTTATTATGTAATCGGATAATTTTTTGTTCGTGCAAGTACATATTTTTTTTTGCGATGATATTAAGCACACCTGCAATAGTTGTTGCTGCTGAAATACAAATAGTTACAGCTGCTGGTGCCATCATTGTCACCGCTGATAATATGACACCGGTTTCAGCAACAACAGCGGATACTGAATAAACAATTACATCAACGATACCTAATCGTCGTCGATATTTTTTTACTTTTACTGTATATTGATCGACTTGATCTTTTAGCGCCGCCTGCCATTCACGCGCTTGATTGTACCTGTATTGTACACCATTCATATATTTTTTATGCAGTAACCAATTGAGGTGTTTCAGCAACACATTCCAAACACCACCAGTAAGATGTTGCGGTTAATTTCTCATCAGCTGCTTCCAGGATAAAAATTTCTTCGGTTCCGCTATTTAATATAACAGATACAACCCCGGAAAACCTATCCGTTGGATGACGCTATGGAAACGTTGTAAATATTTCAAATTTTGCAGCACTGAACACGGACAACCTGTACACGCCAGTTACTGTTGCTGTATATTTGATAGTTTTATTTTGCTGTGCCCATGTGCAAATCCCGATGATACCGTGTATACGATGTTTGTGATATGCCCGGGAGTTATTTCAGCTGAAATTTTAATCAAATTGGTTTTGTTGACGATCTCAGGAATTCCCGCTACGATGTCTTGCTGTGTTTGTTTGATCGTGTCTAGGTTAGTTTTGATATCAACGAGTTTTATATCAATGGCGTGCGGAGTGCCAAAGAATTTATCTATGCATTCGTCGGTTTTTTGAAAATTTCTTCGAAATCTTGCAAAAGCGCCCACGTGAACATCATACTCAGCCCGCAGCGTGGATAGTTTTCCATCCACGTTGTCGACGTTTTTTTTTGTTGCTGCGTCTTCGTCAGATGTTGGATCTCTTAAAACTACTATTTTATTTCCGTTCATGCTGAGTTCACCCGTCATTGTGTCGCCGGTGTTTTTCACGCGATTAGCAACGCTTCTTGCAATTTCATTTCTAATTGCTGCAAATGATATACTTGAATCTCTGATTTTGCCGCTGTCAGTAAACACGGGAATATTATCCGAACTGCACCAAGTACTCGTCGAACTATATCATTCCATCTGATATTGCTCGTTTTTAGTTTACCATATCGATCTTGAAAAATAACAACTTCATCTGGGTCAACTCCAGCCAGGTTCATGATATCAGCGAGGTCATCTTTAGTCGCATACTTCGACAGATCAACGTCATCGAACTTTTTCTTAACGCGTGAGGATCTTCTTCCGTAAATATCAACCATTATAATAAGACCTGTTGTTTAAAACGCTTTACGCTCAACGAATCGGTTACTTGTATAATCATGCACAACTTTATGTGGTGGTTTGGATGATTTTGATATAGCGTCGAGTACATTAATTACTTCACGGCCACATATTGGCAGATCTGTCATTGTTTGTGTGGGTAGCGTTGAATACCAAACTTTATAACCAGAGGTTCTTGCGTGAAGTGGTGCGACATACTTGATAAATTCAACGGGTGGAGCTAACCCGTACGAATCAAAATAAACGATTCCATGCGGATCAACAGCGTATGATACCCAATGAGTACCGAGTCCTGAATTCGAGTCTAGATTAATAATACCTGTTTCGAGTTTGTTTTGTTGTTTCGGTAATTGATCTCGCATAAAAACACCTCTAAAGGCTTTTATTTTTAATTTTTTAGCAGCATCAAGTAAATCAAAATTTGATGCTCGAACGTCTAACGTGGAAGCCTTAGACCTCTCCCCCAACGAGATCCTGGCAATCTTAAGCCGCGTCCCGCTTTTTGTATCCATTTCCTGTTGCTTTCTTTAGAGCCATTCCAGCAGCTGTTCCAACAGCACCTAACGCGGCTGCTTTTGCTACGGCTGGAGCAGCAGCAGCTATTAACGCTGGAATAGCCGCAAGAAGTGGAAATATACCACCTATTTTAACCATGTCTTTGATGGCGCTCGGGGAAAGATGAAATTGAACTCCAGTTTTTGATTCCAGGGCTTTATTGAAATGTTTAATCTGATTATTTGTCAACGATAATTTGTTTGGACCACCACTAATCTGATCTCGTTTTAGTGATATTTTAGTTCCGCATTTGCTGGCGGTTTTTGATTGAAGCTTTTTTACCTGACCAGGAGTCAGAGTAACATTAACATGACTATAAGACATTTTTATATAAATAATATTTTTCTGAATAATTAAAGATTTTCCACTGGTGCATCAACGACTCTCATTCGACCACTACCGCCTTCAAGTAACACGGCTTTATCGCTAAGTATGACCGCGATTGCTCTGTAGAAGCCGCGAACAAGTGGTGGACCAGCTATATCAGGAGGAGGTCTAGTAACACGAGCTCGAAAGTGTATATCAACGACAGATTGCTTGGATAAATCAAGATGCTCCAGCGAAAAATAATAAATCGGATATAGACCTGTAAAATCTAATTGTGATATTTGCAAACCAGTATCTACATTCTGATCATGTCCCATGAATGACATCAAACGATGATATGCACGCACTACATGATTTTGATTAAAATTTAACAATATATCCTCAGCCGGTTCTTGATGTCCATTTATCCGCAAGGAAACTTCATTAACTCCAAGGTTATCAAATATCATATGTGAATGTCTTTGATTATTCATCCGAGCATTATCTTGCAGTGCAATAAAAATATGTCGTGGTGAAGAAACACCCTGTTGTGATGCTATATGCCATGTAAATAAACCATTAACATTGCTTTGAGCAGCATCTGTGGTTACTGTTAACCATGATATCAATGATTTACCGCCTTGATCCATAAAAGATAGTAATTTTTGTTCTTCAGTAATTGATGGTGTTATTACTGGCATCCACAATGAAAGTTTTGTTATATTTACTTTACCAGCATCAACATCAGCAGCAACACCAGCACCTCGCCAGATTGCATCATTATCATCACTTTTTCTTGCGAGCACAATTGTGTGTTTAGCTCCAAAGATTACCTTTCTAACATTTCTGCAAAATCCAAAGATGTGAGATAATGGAATTGCACATGAGAAATTTCTACTATTTCCCGACAACGCTGCTCGGCGTGTTGCAAATCCTAGGTTGAAAGTCGGGGCAATACCCTTTATAATTTCAAATTCACCATCTGGTCTAGTTTCACGATCGGGGTTGGCAGCTTCTGCCTGATTAGCAACAGAAGTATCCCGTGGTGTGAGTAACTTGATATACTGATTATGGTTGGCGTTGTCGGTGGTATCCTTAGCAAACATCATTGTTGGACCGGCCGATCTTATAAAGTCGTCAGAATATCTCGCTAGACCAATCATTGTTGTAGCAACATCAACATTCTTCTGAATTGATTCAATATTTTTTCCATCAATCATGTATGTGGCGCTATCAAACAGTGCCATAATTCCGTATTATCCCCCTTTACAAGTTCACCTTCTACTTCAATAAACGCCGCAGCGGGTAAAACATATCTACTTGTATCATGAACCTGTAATTCGATTCTCCCCCGCTGATCTGGTTGTTTTGCGTCATAGGAATAAAATTGATAATCACGTACCGATTCATCTTTGAGGACCGGTGTATCCATGTCAAATGCTGGGTCGGATATGCGTTTAAACATTTTATTGTAATTATCATTTTTCCAAATGGTGATCATCGTCGACGAAGACCGCTTCCTGCCATTAAATTCGCTGTTATATTTTTTTCTGCTTCTTCAGATAATTCCGCTAGTTTTTGATTTGCAGCCTGATTTATTATTTTACTGACATTTGCTGGCATAACCTCAGTACTTGCCAGTTTCACTGGTGGTTGTTGTTTTCGTCGCAGTAATCGTGCTAGTCTTTCTTTGATCGCCGAGAACGCCTTACCAGCAACATTGACAATTGCACCAGGAGCTTTTTCACGAACAGCCTCAATAGCCTTCATACCTAATTGTTTTGCAATCGGTATTGCTTTTGCAGCCATCCTTCTAAATAGACCCTGAATAACATCACCAAGTCCATCTCCGTAAATAACCCTATGGATTGGTAATCGTGAGTTTACCGCTCTGACCTGTACAGGTTTGCGATGATTATTATGTATGATCATCTTATTTTTATTTACCATTTATCTAACAACTAGTCATCAGCAAGTTCATCGATAAGTTCTCGGTAAACGCCGATATCCATGATACCACCTTGAAATAATCGCCGACAAATATCAGATGCTTCATTAATTTATTCTGGTGAATTATTTCCGGCTCGTTTTCCTCCTATGAGAACCTCTAACCGTGACACATCATTAATGATATTATCAGGACAAACAAAATCATCTCCCAGACCACTGCCAGTAGCACCCGGTGCATCGTGAAATTCTTCTTCTGGAGATTTCGGTCGAGGAAGTTGTATTTGTTGTTGTTGCGGTGGAGTTTGTTTTTTCTGTTGCTGCGGTGGTGGAGTTTGTTTTTTCTGTTGCTGCGGTGATGGAGTTTGTTTTGTCTGTTGCTGCGGTGATGGAGAAGGTTGTATTTGTTGTTGTTTTTGTAGTTGATCAAAAAATAAATCTATTGCATTAATAAACGCAATATATCTAGTATCACCGCCTCTAGCCTGGTCAGCATCATAATGTATACAAATATCCACTTGTACCAATTTTCACGACTTATAGTATCATCGGCATACTTGGTTTTTAAAACTTCTTTTCGACGATCATAACTCCGTGCGGCAAACTCAGCTAATTTATCTATATTTTTAATTTCCTTTATGTAATTAATATGTTTTTCATTAAATTTATCCTTTGCATCAACCCTTTCCCCGATTTCTTCTGTTCCTGTTTCTGGTACATGATCTTTCATCTCACCTATTTCAGTACGAATTTCACCAACGGGAAGAGGTTGAGCCGCAGCTGTATCAACTGGAAGACCTTGTAAAATCTCCTTTGTCTGTTTAGTTCTTCTTGCTATTTTTTCGGTTTGTGCCGCAGTTTGTTCTAATACCGGAAAAATACCCTTTTTCCTCTTCTCATCTTCCTCCGCAATATCTCCCCATATAGTTTTTTCAACAGCCGCTGAAACTTTCTCAGTAGCTGTAGTGACGGGTTTAAACAGTTTTTTTAGTGTCCTCTTCATACTCAACTTGTGCTTCTTGCTGCGCTTGCAAGTTTTTTCTAAATGAGTCTCTGACAGGAAGAAATTTTTTAATTGCTTCTAATCGTTCTCGTGCTATTCTTGCAGTATGAGATTCTGGATGTATCATTATTTTAATATAACAATTTTTTAATTAACATAGCAGCAGAGAGGGTTCGTCTACAATTCTGTTTGGGACAAATAATAATCGTAGATGTGGTATTGACCTCTATGAAGGGTCACTGTTTTTTGTTTGGTCCAAACACAAGGGTGACCACTCCCTTAAGTGGTCTGATCGCCCTCTCTGCTGCTGTCCCAAAAGATGGATGCCGGTTCTGGCACATAATTGGGTTATTATAACAGGGGTACTCCTTATTGAAATGAACCTTGTTATGATAGGGTGGCATGTGCTGTGCTCGAACCGTCATTTGTACATAAAATTTATGCCTGTTTCAGTTAGTGATATGACTTTGATTTACATAACATGCAATATGCTTGCAACTATAGTTCTGTTGTGAATGAAGTCTCATTAAAATAATATACAAAAATATAAACACCAAACACCAATATGTATACTGGAACAGGGGTGTTAATAAGGTAGTATCACATTTTATTTGTTTTTCCAAACCTAAGCAGAATGTATTATGGCTTGCAGAAAAACGCGCCGGATGATCTACAGGACCAATCTGTATTCCATAACTTAAAGCTATATTTATTACTAGTTGCGGAATTATATCCTCAAACGTTCTAAGTAAGATAGCCAAGGTTGTGTATCCTTCTGGCAAGAATACGTTGCCCTTTGATATGATTTATATCACCAAGTTCGTTCGTCTCATAATCATCAAATACACGATGTGTTCTGGCGGCGGCCATTAAATAATAAATAATGCTTTTAACTGCACGTTATGGGTTAGGTTCACGAAACTAAAATAAAAACTAAATGGCAAGGATATAACATAATTTTAAAAATAAAAAAAAACAACAAAAAAACAATGCTGCTGCAATATAAGAGACAGAAAACCAACAGATACTAACTGGCAAATATGACTTGTTTCTGAGCTCACAGAAGCAAACCAAAGTAGAACGCCGACTAGTTCCAAATGTGTTCTCTCCTCTGAACATTAAGCCAAATATTTCCCACTCACCAGAATCAATGTTTGTTTCGCGGGCGTGCCAACGTTTTATGTTTACCAACTTCACCACACATATTATTTATATTTCTTAATACAGCCTCTAACTTTGTCCAATTAAATTTCTTCCAAATGATCAATAATACCATCTCTCGTTAACAGATCGTTGAAATGCTCGAATAGTAAACGATCTGAGCTAAATACTTTCATGAAGGAACTGAATCCAATATAAGTACAAAAGTATCGTATTATTTCCATTGGGAATACAAACATTACTTCTCGGATCAAAGATAATAATACATGTCTTACATATATAGCGCATATTGTGGCTAAAATTTACGATAATTGATACTTACGGCGTCAGTAGAATCTTGCATCATGCCAATCAAGGGAATCAGCATACTTGCGTTTATTTTGGCTGGCGAAAACAGTTTGTTATCCAAACGTGTACTGGGTGTTTGATCAGTCTTTAACATTGCTGCAGAAATTACTTGCTCAATATCTGGGCCAGTCTTTATTATCTCCATGTCTGTTCCTTGATCTCTCAGTTTTTGCGCTGTGTCCTTAATGTTAGAACACGAGCTGAATTCATCCCCGATATCTCTTTTGAAAAATGCATTCTGCTGTCTAAGAATGTGGTAAACACTTTTTATTTTTTCTTTCATTTTTGCCCCTTCTTGGTCAATTGCTTTGTGTAATTGTGAACACTGGTCGTCAACTGCTTTTAATTCCTCCCGCTCAGCATCATTAATGTTTTTATCCAGTTCCTCTCCCTTTGCTGTGGAGGCCTTGATACATCTCAGCTTGTCTGAGATTTGATTCAATTTCGTATCTAGGATCTTTTTCACTTCGGCTGTAGTTTCAGCGACATATTTTGTAGCATGGTTTTCATGCTTAATCGCCTTGCATATTAAACAAATAGGCATTTTACAGTCTTGGCAGAAAAGCTTGATCTCCTCTTCTGGATGCTGATTACAAAACATACGTTGTCGAATTTTACCTTTCATTTCAGAATCCAGTGTTCCCAGATCACGTATTTTGTGATGCCTAGTCCCTTTCGATTTTTCGTGGGCATAACAGCATGACTGACACAAATTCTCCTCACATTCCAAACATCTACTGCAAGCCACGTTTTTCGGACCACAAAGATCACATGCAAATTTCTCATCCGAGTCAGTATCGATATAAAAGTTCCTTTGAAAAGCCGAAATCCCTTTTTTCGGTAATTCTACACTTGTCCTGCAGATGGGGCAATTAAATCGACCGTTACATAGGTTAACTCGTATATAGTCTTCCAAACACTTGTAACAGAAACTATGGCGACAAGATATTAGCCTAGGATTCTTAAAACTATCCATACAAATACTACACTCCTGCCAATTTGCTGCCATTTTCGAGGGCACTTTCGTTTTGTTCAGCCAATAGTGATAGATATTCGTGTATAGCAAACCGGTTTAGACAAGTTAGCGCCACCTGTTGGACAGCGTACTACTTCCGTGCTTGTCACCAGTTCAGTGATTGCTACCTCGCCTTGAATAGAATGAGGGATGAGGGGTAAGAGAAAGTACAATATGTATGAATGAGTGTCATGAATTCAATGAATCCTCCTTGACCCCGTTTTCATCAAGGATGAGAGGAGGTAAGAGGTCAAAACGTACTTAAGACCAAAACCACCCAAATACCCAAGCCAAAACGTACTAAATTTAAAGGTACCGAAGTAAAAACGTACCCAAATTAAATCAAGTCTAAACACGCCTCAGGTTAGGACACGAAGTGATTTTTTTTTTTTTATATTGCAAGACCCGTCTATCGCTAGATAATATGGTCCAATGCTGTATTATCGCGGCAAACGGGATTTCCCGATTAATTTTGGACGCGCGTCGTCTAGCAGATGTTTACAAATGTCACAGGAGTCTGACGTTTTATCAATAAAGTACGGCGAAATCTCTAACAATATGAAATCCATTTATTGATAATATAAATAAACAGAAGGAGTGCTAGCGTGACCACAACCCTTCGCTCGATTCAACTTTTCTCATGCGTCTTTTATCGCTTCCGAATGGCAAGAAGACTGAAAAACTACACATATACATTCAAAAGACACTAACGTACCAACGCATAACTCTTAAATGACCATGTCCTGAATCCAATCCGGCGAATTAACCTTTATTTTCACCACTTTGGTCAAAATCCCTTTCTAGCAAAATCGGCTGGACGGAAGTAACGCATTCTACCAGTTTCTACCCTGCAGTAAATATGCCTAATAACATGATAAAGTTAATTTCACAAGATAAAATGTTTGTCTTGTTTTGTATTTCAGATTGTATCATTTTATAATTTTATTGAAATTTCCAGAACAGAAATATTTAGTCAAAGTTTTGATAGTAGAAATAACGGTTGATGACGTCATCAACCGTCATAAATTTCCCTAATAGTGGCGTTATACAGTTTCGCATTTTGCATAAGGGTTAGGATTTTAAAGAAAAAGAATGTCCCCGGCTTTCCTCACTGGTTATACTGGCTATTTAGAAAAGACCTTGTATATCTTAGGTATAATGCAAAGAACCTTTAATTCCCTTTATTTTGGTGTATGACTGATGGGTGTACTATGGGTTATAGAGTATACAGCTTGGCCTTACTTCAAATGTGCATCTTTCAAAAAAAGTGCTAGCTCTACTTGGTCATTTTCACTTCCTGAACTTCAGAGGTAAATTGTATAAAAAGAGCCGATAACTTTTTTTTACATTTTATATATTTAGTAATTCATTCACTGCACTTTCAGAAGCTGGTATTGTCTAGTCTGGCAAAATTCATTTTCCCTATTTTAATAGCTGCTATGTATAGTGTACTTTAGACTAATTCAGACTGATTTTTTAACACAAGGGAGCAGTCATTTTAGTTAGCAGTGTGCTTAAATCATGTAAAATTTCCAAAAGTACAATATCCAAAAGAAATATCATCCACATTGCATTAATGTAGCATAGAGGTATGCAAACATTCTCTCCACTGTGCATGTTTTAAATGCGAACTACTTCACCTTACATACGTCACTCTCTCAAAAGTATATATTATCTGGTGAGCGCCACCAGTATTGAAAGATTCTGCGCCGTGTTCGGTACAAATATTAGACTTTGACGCATGTTTACTGCAGGGTAGAAACTGGTAAAATGCGTTACTTCCGTCCAGCCGATTTTGCTAGAAAGGGATTTTGACCAAAGTGGTGAAAATAAAGGTTAATTCGCCGGATTGGATTCAGGACATGGTCATTTAAGAGTTATGCGTTGGTACGTTACTGCCTTTTGAATGTATATGTTTAGTTTTTCAGTCTTCTTGCGATTCTGAAGCGATAAAAGACGCATGAGAAAAGTTGAATCGAGCGAAGGGTTGTGGTCACGCCTGCACTCCTTGTGTTTATTTATATTATCGATAAATGGAATTCATATTGTTAGAGATTTCGCCGTACTTTATTGATAAAACATCAGACTCCTGTGCATATGTAAAGATGTAGCCTGTAAGTATGCAAATATTGTACAGTACAATATCCTCTCAAATGTCTACATTTTTTAAAAGTTTACAATGAAAAAGAATGAACCATATGTAAGTTAGGCAAATACCGCGATAATATAGAGTTGTTCCCCCATGGTACGTTAATCTATGTCAGTCACCATATGCTGTTATATTTACATTTACGAGCTTCGATTGACAAAGCATTCTTATAGGAATAAAAAGAGGGAAAGTCTTGGAAACATAAATAATAAGTAAGCAGCAATAGCAAAACAGTTTTAATATGTACCGATAAGTACATTAAGTACCGTAATAATACAGCGTCCAGGGCTACTTCTCCGTAAGTTGTTAATAAGCATGATTGGTTTTATATTTGTTTCATTCATCACCTTTATAAATTTAGTAGCCTGGAACGCTGTATTATTGCGGTACTCAATGTTCTTATCGGTACACATTAAAACTGTTATTATTATTACTCCATTGCATTTAAGAGAGATACCTCTACTGGAACTAGACAGGGGTAAGAGTTATCTAGTCACAACAAGCACATTTTCAGCCATGTGTACCATATTTAAAAAACAAAATCATAAAAAATACAAAATATGATCTGGATAGAAATTAACATAAACTCACATGTTGCCAAAAGGCTCAACTTTTTTTTAAGCTAAACAGAAAGTACAACTCTTACATAATGCACCAATCACAGCTAGTGTTGTTCTTTCATTCTGAATGCAATGTTCCTGCACCTTTAGCTCCGCCCACCTGGACTTGTGCAATTGGTACCGTTATACCTACCAGTTTGCCATAAGGTCATGGAATACATTAATGCACCAAGAAAGATCGCGCGAAAGGTTCTCCACTGCTGGACAAGTCCATGAGCTTGAAAAATATAAATAATAAATTAACTGGTTATATATTACGACATCAGTAAAAACAAAATGTACACACATACACACTCAAATAAAAAAGAAAAAAATAATAGAAGCAATACAGTCCTACGACTTTGAAACAAATAATTGACCATGTATATTCCGGGAGCATTTCTAATTTAGCATTTGTGTATATTATACAGTTTTGTTGTTGTTCAGCAACTGATTCTAAAATAGGTGTTGGCAACTAAAACCTCTCAATCACATGGTATTAAAAGCTCTAGTCGGCTGTCATTTACACTAATAACCATTACAAGAGAAGTGAGGATGTAACTTTTTTATATCGGTTTTCTAACAGCTGCCTCGCTTGGTGTTCAGCATTAAGAGGTTAGTGTTAGGACTGGTCGGCCTGGTGTCAGGATTATGTGACTGGGTGGGACATCATGCTATATGTCTGCGGCATGATGCCTCAGTGCTAGACATCACTATAAACTGCCACATTGCTGACATCGTAGCGATATGACTGAACAATTGTTAAAGCTACATTAAAAATGAAAATCACATCACATCATATATATCGGTTTTAGTAATTATTTATAATCCAAATTTTTTTCTATTTATTATTATTTTTATTATAACTATCTCTTACTTGTATGCCCCAACTCAGAAGTTAAGATTTAGGAAAGAAATTTTACTTTGAACTAAGAAGACAACAATTATTTTGCTCTTATACACATGCCTTCCCCCACTCATATACACATACTTTCCCCCACTCTTATACACATACCTTCCCCCACTCTTATACACATTCTTCCCCCCCCCTTATACACATACCTTCCCCCACTCTTATACACATTCTTTCCCCCACTCTTATACACATTCTTTCCCCCACTTTTATACACATACTTTCCCCACACTCTTAAACACATATACTTTCCCCCACTCTTATACACATACTTTCCCCCACTCTTATATTCATACTTTCCCCCCCTCTTATATACATATTTTCCACCACTCTTATACACATTATTCTTTCCCCCCATTCTTATACACATACTTTCCCTCACTCTTATATACATACTTTCCTTGGGTTCGAGTCTTGGATTCGGCTAATGTGGGTATGTGAGAAAGCTTGCCAGTAGCTTCTCGTGGGTCGGTGGTTCTTTCTGGGGTTTTCCCGGGTTCTTCCTCCACCATTAATACTGGCCGCCATGTATAGCCTATCGTGTGCTGAAAAATGGCATTAAACCCTACAACAAATACAACTATATACTTTCCCCCCACTCTTATACACATTATTCTTTCCCCCCACTCTTATATACATACTTTTCCCCACTCTTATACACATTATTCTTTCCCCCCATTCTTATACACATACTTTCCCTCACTCTTATATACATACTTTCCTTGGGTTCGAGTCTTGGATTCGGCTAATGTGGGTATGTGAGAAAGCTTGCCAGTAGCTTCTCGTGGGTCGGTGGTTCTTTCTGGGGTTTTCCCGGATTCTTCCTCCACCATTAATACTGGCCGCCATGTATAGCCTATCGTGTGCTGAAAAATGGCGTTAAACCCTACAACAACAACAACAACTTATACACATACTTTCCCCCACTCTTATACACATACTTTCCCCCACTCTTATACACGTACTTTCCCCCACTAATAAACAAATTTTCCCCACTCTTATACATATTATTTCCCACACTCTTTGCACGCATACACCGATGCCACTTAATACTTTCTAACACTCTTATCTACAGATCTTCCTACACTGCACATAAATGAATTCCCACTTATATACATTGGGACCCCGCTATAACACGGTAGTTGGGAGCCATAGAATCCGACCGTGTTATGAACCGGATCGTGTTATATGCAACCAACTCAGTTAGCTGAAGAAAATGTAAAAAAAAAAAAAAAAACACAAAAAAGGTGGGGTAGTACATGCGGGCGGAAAAATATGTGCTTCGTTGGCACAGTTGCTATCTTGAATTAATGCATATTAAATGAGAAATACACCTGTAGTGAAAAGAGAGACGACATCATACTTTATTTAGAGAACCATGAATTGGTACATATACGTGAATACTGTTTATATATAAATGTCTAATGTATAGCATGATCAAAGTATCAACGCAGTGTACTCACCTGCGAACCTCATCATATACATTGAATCCACAATACAAGTAATTCCATCGAAAATTTGCATACACAGCTTTAAAATATTCATTTATTTTGTAACAGGTCATATTGGTCTGAATTCAGTGGAAAAACATAGCACAATCACGTAATGAATGACGAAGCACATTTACTTTGAAGTACGTTCAAAGTTGGTAAAAGTTAGTTTGCGTTTTAAGCCGCCATTGGCATAAACTTTTTCCCTACAAAAAGGAAACTTTCACAGCACAGTTAATGTGTTCCAGTCACGTTTGAAAATGCAAAAATCCATCACATTCCATCACTTTTATTTAAGTTTGGTACTGACTTCCTTTGAAGAAAACTTCTTTGCCGTTATTAAAAGATTGTAGTCAGCTTTCTTTGATGAAGGCTGCATGCGCTTTTGAATCGCCGCTAAAGAACAGCTTTGGAGAACCAAACGACTGCCCATTTCTTATTGTGGCGGCAACATCAAATAATTGTATTGTATGATTGAGACGGGGATTTTTTCCATTTGCTGAGTAAGTTTTCATAACAGTCGGTGCTTCAGAGGTAATCTGTTTCCCTTGAAATTTTAGCAAACTGTTTTATCTGGATACATTTTTAAAAGAATTGGCTGTCGTTGAGACTATTCTAGTTACTGTCCCTCCATGCCTACTGAATAAACCAATAAGAATTTTTAAAATATTTTTTAACATCTGTGGTAGCAGCGTAATGCTGCCTTCTACGCATGCGTCTGAAAATTAAGAAAGGGTCAACAAAAGATAGAGATGCAGGTGTTCTGACAACATGGATTATTACAGAAAACGTGAGTGTGCTGAAGGATTTAATTCTGAGTGAAAAGAAGAGGAATTTTGCTTACCATCCACACACAAATGCGTCTTTGTAAATATATTAATTACTAGCGAGCGGCTGAAAATCCGATGAAAGACAGATTACGAGAGAATGCCTTGTCCAGTTAATCTCCGTTACCAGAAATGTCAACAATAAAAAAGCGGATATTTCACAACATACGAATTCGCGTTATAACGGAACGCGTTATAGCGGGGTCCCACTGTACATACCTTCACACAAACTTGCAATTAATGTACACATGGAATTGCATTATAAGCTAATTATTAGGTCATGAGATTGCCTTTCTTTAAGTACAGATTTTCTTTATGTCCAAGACAATATCATTCAAACATCCATTCAGTATCCTTTTCTTCACAAGTTCATTCCATGCAATTAAAACTGAGAGACCAGACTGGAAATGTGATAGAGTAATATATGGGTTAGATCGCTTTGACCAAATGAAAATGAGAGATACAGAAAAATGTAACAAATGTAAAGCTCAAGTAACATTAGGGTAATGTTTAGAAAAACAACGATATGTCACATGATTGGCTATGATGTTTTGTGCAATTGAAACATGGAAGAGAGGTATTGAAAAAGTTCTGTGCAATATAACTACCCACCCATGCGCAAAAATATCACTATATATGTAGTGTGCATAATGGCCTGGTGGTCTGAGGTGCTCATCTTTACAGCTCACTGCCATCTCACCTCTGTCATCATGGGTTCGAGTCTGAGCCAGTGTGGGTATATAAGAAAACTTGCCAGTACCTTTCTGTTAATTATGTTAAGCCCACACCAGCACAGACACACACATGCACACACACTCACATACACACACACACACACACATATATATATATATATTTACTTATTTGTTATGATAATACATTGGTTATTATTGCATCACTAATTATATGCCATATTTTATTAGGTACGATTTATTCTATACGTAAAGTTTGTTATGTTATGTGGATATTTTATTACATACTGGGCAGACATCATGTGATATAAATGTTGTATTACATGCTGTACAAACATCATGTGAAATGGCTGTTTTATTACATTGTGCAGCCATCATGTGATGTGTGTTTTGTTATATGTTGTACAAATATAATGCTGTGCGAACATCATGTGATATGGATCTTGTGTAGAGATATCATGTGATGTGAATGTTTTATTATTTGCTGTCCATACACATGTGGCTGTTTTGTTACATGCTGTGCAAACATCGTAAATGAATATGATGTGGATGATTTACTATCAGTTGTGCTTTTCCCATTATATATTCTAGTTAAGGACAGATAAGCTTGCTATTTTACTTTTAAACCCTTTCAGGTATCATTGTCAGTTATTGAGAGACAGTTTAGTATATTTAGTATTGATTTTATAGAAAGCATGTTAATTCAGATTTTTCACCTTAGTAAAAAAGTATAACCTGTACATCAGTTAAATTTGCAGCAAATAGGTTTTTGTTTGTGTCTTAGTAAATTATGGGGAGCAAATAGGCTTTCTGATGGTGTATTAGTAAATTGTTTACTGACTTGGCCTGTTTCACATATAAAAAATGAAGTGCTTAATGAATCTGATAACCTGATGCCTGTGGCACCTCTAATTTCAGACCTTTCCCTTTCTATATTCTAAGTGACAGGCACATCATCTTGTCAAAAAAGTATAATTTGCCTGAGGGAACTTTGATTGCACTGGCAAAAGGTTACTTTAATATACCTATAATTCTACTGTCAGTAGGACAAAAATACAATTCTTAATGCCAACTTGTAATGTTTTATAGTTTAACCTACTGCTTTTTAAAATTAAGATTTTTATTTACAATATTGAAAAATGGAAATAAATAAAAATACAGTATTTTACATTTTCTATCCACACAGGACTGAAAACAGCGAGAACCAGTCTGTTTGGGTCAAGAACTGTTTTATCAGTTGTTGCAACTGGGGCAGTGATGAGTGTCTGAGCAATTGGATTAAGACTAACATGGATACATAATATTTGAATACACTTTGTTGTAATCTAGAGAGTTTAAGTAAAATGTGATTTTTTTTTAGGTGCTAAAATTAATAAAGAGATCAAATATGGTCTATAATGATTTTTGTATCTATGAGTACAAAATAAGCCATCTCTTGGTGGAGTCAAGAACTAAAGGAAACACCAACAAATTATTTCATAAGAAATATTTAAGTAGGTATTTTGAATTGTTGTCATCTTTAATTGCTAATGCATTGTTGATGTCCTTTCAAGTTAAAGTAAACGAATAATAATAATAGTGTCCCCAGCTCACTCTGACAATAGTGTAATTGTTAAATATGTTAAGCAGCACCTAAAGTGTCAAGAAAAACTTTATAAAGCAAGACACACTTCAGATTCTAATGAATATCAACACTGCTGATGTAATTAATAATGGGAACATTGATAGAGCAGTTGGATAATGCTTGACACAGGACCTGGAGAATTTTTTTTCACATGAAATATTTTGAAATCTGAATAAATACACAGATCAGTTTAATATTATTTTGTTTATTTGTTTCTTTGTATTGAAAGTACAGCAATTGTAACATGTTGAGACAAATACTAGTTGAAAACTTTGGGTACAAGGAATTGGAGTCAGGACTTGTGGAATATCAGTCAGTACTAGTAATATTCTTTATAAGTCACAAGCCCTAGGTATGTGTCTGATTATATCCTCATTGAGCATTTGAATTGCAAATTGTATAGAGCCAGTCACCAGTTTGTCCTTGATAAAGGATAATTTCTTACAACTAAGACTTAAAATTGTCTGGGGACTTGGCTACTGACTTTACTAAAAATGCCTTATACTGTGGGCTTTGACTGCTACTGACTTTACTGAAAATTCCTTATAGTGAGGACTTTGCTACTGACTCTATTGAAAATGCCATAAAGTGGGGACTTCACTACTGGCTGTGCTGAAAATGCCATACAGTGGGGACTTTGCTAGTGACTCTACTGAAAATGCCTTATAGTGGGGGCGTTGACTGCCTGACTTAACTGAAAATGCCATACAGTGGGGATTTTAAGCTAAAGTCAAATGCATTAACATTTTCAGCGAATTTGCCAATCTTGAAAATCTGGCAACTGGGGACCAACTTTAGGGCATTTCTGGATCGCCTTCAACAAAATAAAACATTGCTTATGCATTGAACAACAATTCCTCTATTAATTCCTACTGCAAAGAAATATCTAGTTCTGAAGCATTTATTTTTTTATTGGCATTGATTTCTTTAAGTGACTATTTAAGCCTTTGAAAATCATTATACTGGAAACAACATGTTTGTAACCAGTGGGTATGGGAGTTCATTTGGACCCAGGTGAAAGAGAGGTTTTCTAATATCATAACAATTAATTTTGTTTAAATCAATGCAAAGCTAATTTACAACCATTTAAGCATCATACCTACACCTTAACACTAAAGTCCACACAATAATACAAACAAAGGAAGTTGTAGAGTTTGCAATGTACAAAGTAATTGTTATTAAGAATTACTTGAAAGAGCATTGTAGATAAACTCTGGAAGAAAAAAAAACTTATAAACTTACAGCATGTACATTGAACAGAACACCATACTGACAACCTTGGACAGTGATGACTGCCTTTCTTCATCCATTCCGAATACCTTGATGCATCCCTTGCATAAATCACACTCAAAATCCTGTCTCAACATGTATCAATGATTGTTGAAGATATAAGCAAAATGTTTTATTTATAAAAGTCATGACCCTAATATCAGAAACATGTTCATACAGTATATTATGAGTGACCTTGACTCCAAGATCAAAGGCATAAACAGATGTGTTGCAGAATAAATTGTCTTCACTTTGTAATGACTTGCCATGAGAATCCAAGAGAATAAAAAATACAAATGAAATACCTGAATCAAAACCTAACAGCAAGGATTTAAATGTTTGTAAACAAGATCACAAGGTCATGGGATGATCATGTAAATAAGGAATGTAACATCTTTAATTTTTAATAATCAAACAGTATCCATCAGGAATTTAAGGACATATGTATAACTAAAAAGAAATTATTGCTATGTCACATCCATCAGTGGAGCCTTTTCAAATGCTAGAGCAAGTATATATAATGGCTCAACATTACAAATTCCCAGGCATTTAACTGCATAGTTATTACTCTCCTAATCTCTACCTACCCAGGAGTTCACCCATACACCCAAATGAAGAACCAAGGGTTATAACAGGCAAGGCCATATACATGTACAGTTATTACAGGCAAGTCCATATATATGTACCAGTTATAAGAGACAAGGCTAAATACATGTACCAGTTATAAGAGACAAGATCAATTACATGTACCAGTTATAAGAGACAAGGCCATATACATGTACCAGTTATAAGAGACAAGGCTAAATACATGTACCAGTTATAAGAGACAAGATCAATTACATGTACCAGTTATAAGAGACAAGGCCATATACATGTACCAGTTATAAGAGACAAGGCTAAATACATGTACCAGTTATAAGAGACAAGATCAATTACATGTACCAGTTATAAGAGACAAGGCCAAATACATGTACCAGTTATAAGAGACAAGGCCAAATACATGTACCAGTTATGAGACAAGGCCATATTTATGTACCAGTTATTACATGCAAGGCACCGATCTGGTCACCTCAGTAGTTAGAGCATCCACCTCAGATGCAGGAGATCATGGATTCAAACCCTGACCGAGTCATATCAGAGACTTATAAAAATGGCACTAGTAGCTGCCCGGCACTCAGCAGTAAGAGATTAGTGTTAGATATGGTTGGCCTGGTATCATGTGACTGGGTGGGCCATGATGCCCAAGTGCTAGACGTCACTATAAACTGCCACAATTCAGACATCGTAGAAATATGACTGAAAATTTTTTAAAGCTACATTAAAAATCTAAATCACACAAACACACAGGCAAGGTCATATATATATGTACCAGTTAAAACAGACAAGGCCATATATATGTACCAGTTCAAATATGGAGGAAAAAAAATTGATTCATCAAGGTGCGGGTAAATTAAGTCAAATTCAGTAAAATGTTAAAGAAAAACATGAAGGAAAACTGAATAAGGGCACTTATAATGCACTTGTGCTCATTTTGTCAAATATATTTGACACTGAAATATTGATCTTTTTATGTACATTGGCATTGGAAGAAATTTTTTTAAAGCTAGTATATGTTCTTTGTTTCCTAATAAATATTATTAGTTGTTTACATGTATATTGTTAACATGATATTATTTAATAATAATCAATCTGAACAAAATAACCAGTTCACTGTACAAACTGTAAATTGTCAACTTTCTCTTTTCTTATCTTGATTTTTTATTTATAAAATGTCTGTCCACATTATTACAGTTGATTCATTTTATCTTCATTGTAAATTATATTTGTTTGATGATAATCTGAGAAGATAATATCAACATAAATTTTCATTGTGAAATTATAAATATCGTTAAGATAATTGCCAATCATGACAAAGGCCCCATCTCAGAGATAAGTGCTGACTGGAATGCTGGAAATACAAGGGTGACATTATACTATGTATCATAATACTGGCTTATAATCATGTACAGACATTATTTGATGAAAACTGATTCTCCAGCCAATTTAAATAAGGAAATCCCACTATCAAAGGACCTATGCTACTTTTAATCACACACCCCTAAAATTCTTGCAGTCTTCAAGATGAATGGGTCCAGCATTAGAATTTTGTCTACCATCTTCAGTCTAAGGAAAGCAATATAGAATCAGACATTGCTCCTTTTACTCAGAAAGCAAATAAATCATTCAGTTAGACACAAACTTAATATGATTCATTTATCATTTTACATAACAGATTAAAACATAATGGATTGGGCAACTGAAAACAAACATATCTTCTTTCAGATCTTAAATCTGTTTTCTTCATCATGGCAAACTGAACATCTCTCACAAATCCAAGCACTTAATTTTCTCTGCCCAGGTGCTCTTTGCTGATCCACCAAGAACAAAGATGACAGGTCATCTCTACCCGATGCAAGGCATGCAACTGACTCTTCCTACAAATCTTGAAGACTCTGTGTGGCACACAGAAAGCGTGTGATCCAAACTCTATTCAGAACTGGCATCTGGTTAAATATAGTTTGAATGTAGCTGTAATCCATATGGTGAAGCATGACAGGGAGTCATATTTGATGTAGTAATCCCTATCCTTCAAACCTATGTCTGTGCTCATTCAAACCATTTCTGAAATCTTCTGGTCATGTCTTTATGACTGGCAAGTATAAATTCCTAGTTTGTTTCTTTGTTTCTGATTGCCTGGGTCTAACTCAATTCTACCTCAACATCTAATGACTGAGCGACATTCCAGATCAATTTACAACAGTTTTCTGCATGTAAATTGATCTGGAATGTCGCTCAGTCATTAGACTGTAAACATATCTTTACTGTAATATAACTGCCCATTCCTCTAATACAATTTAAGAAGAGATTATTTTTTCTCTCTCTCTACTGTGGTCTGAATTCACCATTGATGGCACAACAGGGGCAGCACACCCTTGCAGAGATTCAGGACAACATAGGCTGTATTATCTGTCCCACACCTCACACGAGTAATCAAATGACTGAAGCCATATGTGGTAAAGCCCCATCTGTAAATATAAAACAAAGTACTAATATACATCTTAAACAGGAAACCATTGTAATCAACTCAAATAATGTGTGCTGTTCACATTTAAATTATTTTTAACTGTATTCTGTATAAATTGAAGATCTATTGTAATTATGTTATAGTTTAGGTGTAATAGGGCTACTGTAACTACAGTGTGGATTAGGTGTGAGATGCCTATTGTAACTATGATGTAGATTAGGTGTGACAGGGCTATTGCAATTATGGTGTAGTCTAAATGTCACACAGTTACTGTAATTATGGTGTAGTTTATGTGTCATAGGGCTACGCAGTTATGGTGTAGATTAGGTGTGATAGGGCTAAGTAAATAAAATAAATAGACTCCAGTCTGTTGGCATATTATAGAATGAAGATCATGGTCTATGCCATTTGTTACAAGTAATCGGTAGAGCAAATAAAACAGACCCTAATATGTTGGCACATTATGCAATAGAAGACCATGGTCGTACAGTGTGAAGAGGTGACTAATGTATGTAATTAGCATTAGTCACACAGTAAGAAGAAGTGACTTGTATGTAATTAGCATTGGTCATACAGTGAGAAGAGGTGACTTGTATGTAATTAGCATTGGTCATACAGTGAGAAGCGGTGACTTATATGTAATTAGCATTGGTCATACAGTGAGAAGAGGTGACTTGTATGTAATTAGCATTAGTCATACAGTGTGAAGAGGTCACTTGTATGTAACTAGCATTAGTCACAGTGTGAAGAGGTGACTTGTATGTTACAAGCATTATTCTCATTGTGAAGAGGTGACTTGTAAGTTACAAGCATTAGTCTCAGTGAGAAGAGGTGACTTGTATGTAATTAGCGTTAGTGACATATGGTGTGAAGAGGTGACTCGTATGTTACAAGCATTAGTCACACAGTGTGAACAGGTGACTTTTATGTTACAAGCATTAGTCACACAGTGTGAACAGGTGACTTGTATGTTACTAGCATTAGTCATGCAGTGGGTAGACAAGATTTGCATTTAATTGGCATTAGTTACAAAACAGTTTTCCATTTTCTGAAGTCATGGTCTAATACTTTTTGCCAAGCTATGTGTGTAACAGAATGCCAGGTCCAAGACAGAATTATTATTTACCTTAATGGGTGATGGACATTTGTCTTTTGTTTTTAAATTGAAAAGTAAGGAAAAAGAATGTTGCAAACAAAATTACCCCAATACTGGAAGTTTTAATCTAAAACTTGTTCCTGTGTACCCATCATCTTACCCTATTCTGAGAGGACACCAGTCACTTTGCCTGAATGTTTACAATCTACTGTTCCCACTAAGTATTTTATGAAAAATAGTACAGTGAGTTCTAATTTAAAACATTGAAACTGTTGTACAGTCTTGTGGTTTATCCTCTTGCTGTCATCAGTACCAAAAAATTACAGGTATTGGTTAGGAATCTGGGTCAATTCTAAATTTAAAATATAATGCATATGTATTATGTATGCAGTATACTGAAAGGATAAGAGCCAGTAACAATAAATTTCTCAAAAAGGAGACAAACCATGAATGTCAATATACCTAAAGAATTTCGTAATACCAAAAATGGGCGATAGTGAAGAATTCTGTCTTGGCACATTGTACACTCTTCTACACACAGCAGCTGACTAGTGCCCAGAATATATGTCAGGGTCCAATCTTTTCAAATTTTTTCTAACACATTGGTGCTGAACATAAACTTCTATTGACTCACGGAGAACACACATCTACATGAAGAAAGTTAAAATGAGAAATTTAAATATCAATTGCTAACAGCCTAACCTACCTTAAACAAGAAATTTAAGTTCATTGGCTAGCACAGTCTAATCTCTCTTAAGGTCACCTGAATTAAAGCAATTACCTGTCTTAAACAGCCAATCATGCAAAAGTCCAATAAAAGAAAATATCTAAGAAAACATCTATTAAAGTCCATCTGTCTTCTGAGGTCACTTTTCTCACTCACTATTTGTGAATTCTCACAATATGTCTGACTGTATAATGTTTGTAAAACGCATTACACAATCCTCAACTTTTTCCCATCCAACCCCTTTAAATCTGTATCACCGATGGGATGTCGCAAGTCAGAAAAATTGTTCATGGTCCAACCCCTTAAAATCTCTGTCACCGATGGGATGTCACAAGGCAAAAAATGGTAAATGGTCCAACCCCTTAAAATCTCTATCACCGGTGGGATGTCACAGGGCAAAAAATGGTAAATGCTCCAACCCCTTAAAATCTATGTCACCGGTGGGATGTCCCAAGGCAAAAATATGGTAAATGGTCCAACCCCTTAAAATCTGTATCACTCAGGTGGGATGTCCCAAGGCAAAAAAATGGTAAATGATCCAAACCTAATTGCATGTCTGAATTTTTGTTTTCAGTCCCAGTGTGTGTTTATGAAATGGTTATACAGAATGGATGTCGATAATTTCTATTTTACAACCATGGTGCTAAGTCATTGGGGATGGCATACATGTATCCTGGCATGTTAGATTGCTTCATGGCATACATGTATCCTGGCATGTTAGATTGCTTCATGGCATACATGTATCCTGGCATGTTAGATTGCTTCATGAATTTGCTCAATAACTGTATGCACAGTATGGTTTGACAAATATTATCAATGTCAGTCAGTCCCAAACCATTCTGACTGGAAAAATGAACCTCTCCTTGGGAGGTTTTGAACCTGCCAAAGAAAATAACAAGATAATATCATATCAAAATTACAAAATCTGGTTCAGTAATTCATAACAATAATTCTAAACCTAATGGCATTTCCAAATAAACAATTTGTCATCTGTTCTTTGTACTGTTTTGCACCACAAAAAAAATGTTTCAAGTGGTGTTAAAGAAATCTGAAAAAATCCCAATAGTCGAGTTTTAATAATTAAAAATAATTAAAATTGCATTAACACTTGTCCTAAAGCATTACATATTTATCCTAGCAGCCATATTTGCCTTGGTTGTAGACTTCTGTATGCATAACTGCAGTATATCATAATCCACAATATCTCCTGTTTGTATTTGTTGTCACCTGATCAAACCCCACAATGGAATGTTAATGTCAGTTAACAGAAGAGATCAACCATCCACTACTTCGTTTTCCAGGTTAGGAGGATGAACAGACAGGAAGGATCTGGGATTTTCTTTTGATCTGATATATTCTATCTTTTACCTCAGGCATATCAAGATAACTATTTTTTTGTCAAATAATGTAATGGATATAATGGGATTGTTTTGATATAAATCTGAGCAATAGTATTGCTTGCAACAATAGTATTGTGTCTTTATGAAATCCCATGGCCTTATCTTCACCCTGCCTGCTGAAAATTAAATGGTTTGTCCATAGCGGTGTCCACGGTAAGTTGTTTAGACAACACAAGAGTTATTTAGAGCAAAGCTGTTTCAAATAAAGTCAAATAATGTCACATAAAGATTGCTGAGTCTAGCAATGTATTGTCTACAGCAAGTCATCATAGACATTAAACAATACAATGTTTCTGTTTAGAACCAAAAGAACTGAGCAGCAGAGAGGGTGAACAGACCACTTAGGGGAATGGTCACCCTGTGTTTGGACCAAAAAAAATAGTGACCCTTCATAGAGGTCAATTACCACGTCTACGATTATTGTTTGTCCCAAACAGAATTGTAGACGCCCCTCTCTGCTGCTATCAATATTGGGAATCATCATCTGAATCATGGGAATCTTCATCTGTTTCATCTTCATCTGAATCTTCGGAATTTGTTCTATGTTTCAAGTAATATTCAAGTTCTGATGGTGGTTTTTCTATTTTGGGATTTATGTTCTTTCTTTTTCTGTAATAGTTCATCAAACTTCTGTATCGATCTCCACCGCAATTTTTACAAATCTGATATAATCCTCTAACGCCGTTGTTACAACCAACACAACCTCGTGGACCAGCATGAGGGTTTTTCTTTATAAGATAATTATGTTTCTTGCAATATTCTCCACGGCATTTTTTATTACAATTGTTAGTGGTTCCTTGACGTAACCACGCACAGTTGTTCATTATATTAATGATATCTATTTAATTAAATTTAATTTTATCATCACCCCTGTTACCCAAATATTTTATCAATACCCACACGATATCTTGTTCTTGGATCATGTAAATTTATTGTTATAAATCCATGCGGGGTAGCTTGCGCTCGTGAGAAGAAATTTTTGAATTTAATTATATCCATGTCACCACCACACCAAGTTTGATGAATATTTCGCAACGTGTATGTGTCTACGCCATTAAACACAACTAAAATGTTGCAGTTGTCTCTGATCACCTTCGGAATTTGTGTATATCGTTGAGTAACATAGATCACGTCTGTATTTTTGTGTCTACCTCGGGAAAATATTCTGGCTGGATTTGATTGTTTATCTAGCATCACATCGTCGTATACAACTAAATTATTAATAAATCCGTCTATGGAATCTACGGATGGTGCTTCATCAATATCGGTTATAAACTCTATAACATCATTATCTTCATCCAGTAATCGTGCGTTTTCATTGAAATCTTTAAGTACATCATAACATCGTTGATCATCAACGGATGGTGCTACTAAATATAATTTATCCCATTTCAACCATCTCATTATCAGATTAAGTAATAATTGCGTCTTACCCGATCCAGATGGTCCTATGATAATCATTCTGATGGAGTTCGGTAGCGCAGGATGATGCTTAACTGGCTCTCGCTGCCGAGTTGCTGAGAAATCAATTATATCCATATATATTATAACATGAATCTATATTGTTTATGCTGTAGAGTTAAAACTCCAACTACTGATTTAGCCACAGTTATAACAAAAAATAAAAAAATAGCATACGGTGGAAAATGTTCTATATGCGGTAGAAAGAAATTTTCGTTTTTACCTAATAAGCGCGGTGGTGATATTGCTAATTTGATGTCAAAGTTTCCAGGTGCTCCATGGGCTAAATATAGTGGAGAAAAACATCTACCAGGATATAATTATTGCGGTCCTGGTACTCGACTCGATATCAGGCTCGATGATCAAGATCAACCAAAACCAGGCGAGGAACCAATAAACGCTATTGATCGAGCTTGTCATGCTCATGATGTAGCTTATAAAAGTCAAAATCTACAAGATAGGCATATTGCAGATGTAAAATTAATTCATTCATTAAATTCTATAAAAAATAAAAATATTAGAGAATCATTAGCTAATTGGTTAGTAAGATCCTCGATGAAAGGTAAATTAGCGATTGGGGCTGGTAATTAATAATGGAATCAATTTATTATTCGCCGAGAGGATACTGGAGAGGCAAAGCAGCAATTGGTAAACTCGCTGATGCAGCGGCGGTTAAACATTCTACTGCTAGCGCGTGGTTGTCCAGGCAGGCAATATGGCAAATTTATCTACCACGTCCTAAACAAATTCAGTACTCGTATTTCGATGTCAGTGTTCCTAATGAAGTTCATCAAGCTGATATTCTGTTTTTACCGCATGATACTGTGCGTGGAAAAACGTACAAATACGCGCTAACCGTAGTTGATGTTGCAAGTAGATATAAAGAAGCAGAGCCGCTATCAGCGAAAACATCATCTGAAGTGGCCGATGCGTTTGAACGAATTTATCAACGAGGACTCGGACCACAAGGTGGTCTACGATGGCCGCAGCTACTACAGGTTGATCCTGGCAAGGAATTTCTTGGTCCAGTATCATCGTTGATGAAACAACATAATACCAAAATACGACGAGGTCATACTGCAATTCATCGTGATCAAGCAATTGTTGAGCGATTTAATCGAACACTTGCTGAGCGGTTATTTGGATATCAATACGCGAGGCAATTTATTCAGGATAAAAGATCTCGCGAATGGGTTGCAAGATTACCAGGCATGATAGCTGCATTAAATAATGAAATCACACAAACAACCAACATGAAACCCATTAGCGCGGTCACAAAAAAAAATATACCAACACAACGAAAAGATGCTGGAAAACAAAAAATATTAGGTGATGTCACAGTCAGATATTTATATGAGCCTGGTGAACTTGAAGGTGGTAAAGCGAGAGCAACTGATCCTATTTGGAGTGTTACCACACACAAAATATCTACCGTGACAAGATCCACTGGAAGAAATGTAGGCGTTTCCAGACCTGCAATCTACAGATTAGATTCGGCCGCTCCTCAACGTGGATTTACACGTGAACAACTACAAATAATTCCCACGGATACACAACTACCACCGCGATCACTCCGGTGATTTCGATCACTTAACTAGCACTAGCGCCTCTACGTCGATTACACTCAAGACAGGTTAACATGGTATTTTCTCGTGTATGACCGCGACAATTATCTTTTCTATCTACGGTAAATTGTCTTGAATCATTACTCGAATATCGCCATAACATTATACAATTACAACTGGTGCAATGATTGTTCTGCTGCTGTTTTAACTCAATAATAAATTCAACATCAAGATCAAAGTCACGTTTATTTTTTTTGTCAGATTGTTTGTATCCGATTAATTTTTTTCTTATTATATCATCATCGATGATGTTAAATTTATCAACGATTTCAGGAATTATAATTCTACGTAATTGAGATATATTTCTGACCCTCGATACCGCCAAATAAACTAAATTTGACCACTCGATGCGATCGTCTACAATCCAGACTCGTGTATCAGAAATAGTTAATCCCTGAGACGAGTGGATTGTCATAGCGTATCCCAACACCCATGGAGATTTGTCAGCGCGTAATGCATCTTCGACTACACTGATATCAACGGCGACAATATCATTTAATACGAGATTCTGTTTCCTTGACTCTGTCAAGGGTCCTGGAATATCAACATTAATATTCTGTTTTCGTGTATCTGATGGTCTATAACATAACGGAACGGGTAATTCTGAATATTGTTCTTTATGTAGTTGAAATAACTGTTGTTGTAAAGCGTCTCTGATTATTTTTCTACTTGCTACGATCAAATCGTTGGGTCTCCATGAGTTCAAAAAATCACTCATTGATGTCTCTGAGATCACTCCACGTATTATTTCACACTGAATTTTGTTTGATTGTAATCTGATTAATTTTTTAAACTCCTTCAAATTTGCATCAAGAGCTCTATGATCATCATCTATTTCCTCGTAATAATCAACGAAATTTTTTAACCAATCATGTGGAGATGGTCCAACAAAAGGCGGCGGTTGACCATGATCGCCACACATTATTATGGCGGTATTTTTCGTCAACAACCAATCAAGAAACATTTTTAATGTATCCAATGACACCGTGCATATCTCATCCCAAATAATTATTTTAGGTATATATTTTTCTCCCATCCGTTCAGGAGTCCATGTATCTCCGCGCCACCGAAAGAAACTATGATACGTACACGATTGTACTTGCCGCTGTTTCATCTCACGTGCAAGTCTATGTGTGGGTGTCAGCACGATTATATCTGAATTTCTAAAAACATTAATCGTTCGAGTTGTTTTGCCGCATCCACCAGGTCCATTGAGATATACTGTCTTATATCTGGTTATTGGATCACTCAACGATGGTGCCTTCGACATTTCTGATATTTTATTACCCTCACGATAAAAATCTCTCACTGGAACATCTGCTGATTCTGTGTAATTGTGTAATAGTTCCTTTTTTATTCTCCACGAACCCCATCGTTCATCATTACTTGTAAATTTCATAACAGGTTCTAAATATTTACTTGAAATATAAAATGAGTCTGTTGCGACTCTGACTGCGGTCTCAGGAAATCTATTAATCATCGATAATAAATTTATAGAAACATAAGCCAACATGGAAGATCTTAGATGAGTATATTGCGGGGATACGTCATTTATGTAACTAACGATCGTACCTAATTTTGTTCCGTCGGATAAATAAACACTCTCTCGATTTACAAACGTATTTTTCGCCGTTGTATCAGCGATTATAAAATCGTACTCGGCATCATCTAAAATTAATCGTGCGTGATGTCTTTTATAATCATATGCACCACCTTGAGTAAATTTACCTATAATTTTTCTACCGAGATCTTTTGCGGTTTTGAGTTTATTAGGAATATCATCTTCGGAAATATCAGGATATTTTTCCTTAAACTCGCTAATAACTTCAGAATCTGACATGGGCAACCAAACTTTGGTCTGTGCATGATATGATATAATTGCCTCACTGACCACCAACGATGTCAGTATCATACAATCTAGCATATATCGCAACAAAAGTATAGGTGCCCAACGTTTTTCACAAAAATGGCTGCCAAACCAAACATAACAAATCTTGTGAAGATTTTCGTTAAACTCGAACGATTCAATACAGGCGAATCCAGTCAGATCAAAATCAGGTAATGGTCCATTAATTGCCACTTGCGACATCTCGTTTGTAGGGTGACCAAATCTTTTAAAGTACACAGAACAATCTCCGTATCCCAGAAAACTTCCTGGATAACATGCAACCATATCAACCGAAATAACATCATTGTAATTGTATTTGGTATTCCATAATCCGCCATGTCCATATTCGACGCAACTTGCGCGTACGTCCTCGAGTAAATCAAATCGTGTTGGTTTCCATGAATTTCTCTCTCTGGCGAAATGAGCCGCAACAGATGGAACGGTAAAACAGTTAGTAATTTGTCAGTATTTTCCGCGTGCTTGTACTTGAAAAACATCGCGAGATTTTTCATCTCGTCATGGAGGGATTCTGTGCGATATATTTCACCGTTCGGTTTGACAAACTGATCAAATTCACCCTCCTCATTACTTTTAAATAACCATACCGATACAGGATCGGTTTTACTTATTTCTTTAATAAAATCAAACATACCGCCCCCCATATCTGTGGGGTAAAATCTAACAGTTCGATCACGTGGAAATATTGTTACCGCGTTAGTCCATGCGTGCGCGTTATGATCGATAATATTTATTGGAGCTCCCTTCGATTTATATTTCGACTGATACAGTACTTCTTCCGTTATTGTCGCCACAGTTATTGGAAATTTTAATATTTTTCCTAACTCAGCAACATCTTTTATTGTAGCACCGGTATCCTTAACTGAATCAGCCCACGAGTTTATTTTTTCACGCCTTAAATCAGTTAATCCATTTCCACGCATCGCGTTTGTAAAGTGTTCTATTACTCGTTCAGCTACACAATTTAACCTTGAAAATTTCATCGGCGCTAGTTTATCAACGTTAGGTTTTTTATTTATCTCATAGATTCCATAAATAACCGCCGTTACAGGATATGCTCGCTCATAATACGGTTTGTCAATACCTGTCAGTAGACCCGGTCTGGAATTTTTACTTAATATGATAGTTTTATTATTACCAAGGACAGGATCATATTTGTCACGGATAATCCAACTACCTGTTTCTGTTAATACAATAAATTTTACTCTGAAGAAATATTTTTGATTGCCCTCGTATTCAGCGATGTAGTTAATGATAGTTGCCGCTCGTTTGTCGTTCATTGTGGCGTCCGTGACAGCTTCCGTGACAAAGTCAGTGTTGCGTATAATCTTGAACGTTGACCATGTATGAGATGCACCATCCGTGTAAAATTCTTTCTTGGCGTCGTGAATTTTCGAGATCAAACTTTTATTTTTCGGATCAACCAGATCTCGCACTGGCAAGTCAGAAGATAATCTGTCAAGGTTGAATTTATATTTAACAGGCCTAGTTTGGGATAATCTCTCAAACTCGTTCATATAATTAAAACAAATATTTAAATAAAGAAAATTATATATATATACAATGTCCCAATGCAGATGGTTGATGATCGGCTCGGTAAATCGATGCAACAAATCCTGTAGAAAGGAATTTTGTTGGATGCACTCACAAAACATACGACGAGGAAGTCTAGGACCAATACCATGTCTACGGTGTGGTATTGGAGTGCGAGGAAAGACAGAATTATGTGGGAAGTGCGGCGGGAAACGGTTCAGAGAGCTTAAAAGATATTATGACAAAAAAAATAATAGCGGTGAAAACGCTATAAAATCCGTGAGGGATTATATATCAAGATTTCAGACAAACAATGATTTAAACATATAATATTATTATAATGGAGCAAAATATATTTGTCCCACATCCTGTCATAACAAACTATGAATCAAATATTAATGGTATCATCAGACACTGCAAGTTGAAGAAACAAGTTGGTTATATTACTAATGTTGGTTATCTAATGTTCACATGCGGGGGGGGGGGGGAAAGAAACATTATCTGTGTCATAGATTTACGTATGAATGTTTCTTCGGAGTGATCAATGACGGTCTTGTTATTGATCATATTGACGGGGACACTCAAAACAATAATTTATCCAATTTACAAGCTATCTCTCACAGCGAGAATAATACACGCGGTAATGCAGGAAGATGTAAGACAATCGGAAAGAGGGCGGTAATTTCCACAAGCATAGAAACTGGCAAAATAATTATGTTTCAGTCTATGAACGCGGCTACGAAATATTTTGATATTCACTCGCAATCAGTACAAAAAGTAGCAGAAAATATATATAAAACCACTTTCTCGAAAAAATATAAGCAGAAAATTATCTTTAAGTATCAATAACTATCATCACCACATTATTAACTATCATCACCACATTGAATTAATTTTTTTAATTTATGTCACAGTAGGTCCTCCATACACTACTGAATTTTTGATTATATAAGGGGAGATTACTTTGTAATATATAGTTTTCTTCGTAGATGGTTGGTTTTTTATGATCGTAATTAGTCAGTTTAACTAATTACATCGTAACTAATTACATCGTAACTAATTACATCGTAATTAATTACTCGTAGAAGTATTATTTATGTTTTTTAAATATTTCCCCATCATACAACATTACGAGAGATCATGATAATGTTATTGATCCGTAGGAAGCTGTGTGTGAAACAGAAACCGTTTGTCATTGTAATCGACCTGCAGTTGTGTGTTCATGCCACTGTTATTATTGATTCTCAGTCTGCTTAGGAAACCCGCTACAAATACAGAAACTATTATTCAGAAACTGTTATAAATACAGAAACTATTATTCAGAAACTGTTATAAATACAGAAACTGTTATTATTCAGAAACCGCTACAAATGCAGAAACTGTTATTATTCAGAAACTGTTATAAATACAGAAACTGTTATTATTCAGAAACCGCTACAAATACAGAAACTGTTACTATTCAGAAACCGCTACAAATACAGAAACTGTTAAATACAGAAACTGTTATTATTCAGAAACCGCTGTTTAGTGTAAATATTGGTTCCTTAGCTATATAGCTAGCTATATATTAACTTCCGAAACATATGTTCGTAACAATGTTTGATAGCTCGATCAGTATGGTATTGGACTGTGACGCTCGCGGTCCAGGATCGAATCCCCATGGCTGACAATTTGTCGGTGGTGTACGCATAATTGCGATTTTTATAATAGTGGGGGGAACCGCAAAAAACCCCCCGCTCAGCAAAATTCCCAACCACAATATTGACTTGTGGTTGATACATATTTTCGTATCACCCACTGGATTAATTATTGTGGGTGGGATTTTGCTGAGCGTACATGTTTGTACTGTCCTTAGTTAGTGCCGTTTCATTCATAATCTGAGCTCGCTAATACACTCGATAGGGGCTCTTCATTCATTGTATATAACCATTTCATTGTATATATGTTATATGTATATCCTCTAAGCTTGGTAGATTGCGGTGGCAAGCTACGAGTTTAATGAGGATTGTGCTGTCCTTGTGCTGTCCTTAGTTAGTTATATGTTATATGTATATCCTCTAAACTTGGTAGATTGCGGTGGCAAGCTACGAGTTTAATGAGGATTGTGCTGTCCTTGTGCTGTCCTTAGTTAGTTATATGTATATCCTCTAAGCTTGGTAGATTGCGGTGGCAAGCTACGAGTTTAATGAGGATTGTGCTGTCCTTAGTTAGTTATATGTATATCCTCTAAGCTTGGTAGATTGCGGTGGCAAGCTACGAGTTTAATGAGGACTGTGCTGTCCTTAGTTAGTTATATGTTATATGTATATCCTCTAAACTTGGTAGATTGCGGTGGCAAGCTACGAGTTTAATGAGGACTGTGCTGTCCTTGTGCCGTCCTTAGTTAGTTATATGTTATGTGTATATCCTCTAAACTTGGTAGATTGCGGTGGCAAGCTACGAGTTTAATGAGGATTGTGCTGTCCTCCCTCTTGGGCCTCTAGACCGTTGTTTGGCGGGTTAGGGGCTCTCGTAGAGGGAATATTTGCCTAATGAACTTGGTAGATTGCGGTGGCAAGCTACGAGTTCTTGGTTGTGCTGTCCCTGAAACATCCCGACGAACTCGCTAATACACTCGATAGGTGTTCTAGGGATATTTTTTTTTATTTTAAAGATTTATATATTATATAATGAACCATGAAAATATCAATGATGTAATTGTCGCTATTAAAAAATTAAAAAAAGATGGAATTAATATATCTGATGAACTTAATCCTGAAAAAATAGTTTCTGACTTTGAGATTTTACAAGAACGTAAAACCATGGGGACACACACACTATCATCTGAATACAGGCTCATGAAACGGATTCAATCGGCAATGTTTCAGTCGCTAGCTACCGTAGAAGATGATCATGTGAAGGAGTTCGTTCCTCTTTCTACCGCCGTAGAAAGAATTAAATCGTTATTATCCCACGAGTATGAGGCAAAGAAAACGATTAGTACCCGTATAAGACTATTAAGAAAAATAATGTCAGAAGGTAACTTCGTTACTGGTGAAACGATCCAGAGTAACCTCGTTACTGGTGAAACGGTCCAGAGTAACCTCGTTACTGGTGAAACGGTCCAGAGTAACCTCGTTACTGGTGATAATGAAAATGAAAGTTTTGGTAACTGGGGTCCATGTCAACGCTGACCACGTGTATTGGTAGTCAAAATCAAGAAAGTTCTAACCTTGTCAAATTTGTTCCTAATAAATTTTATTTATTATAAATTTTATTTATTATAAATTTTATTTATTAATAATATTATTTTTACTGAGGATTTATTTTTTTTTTACTAAAATCAAGAAAAATGCACAAATTACTTGATTCTGACGGGGTAGTTGGTAGTCAAAATCAAAGAAAAATGCACGAATTACTTGATTTCTGACGGGGTAGTTGGTAGTCAAAATCAGGAAAATTGAGCAATTTCGTTGTATTTTAGTAAAAAAAAATAAAAATCTCAGTAAAAATAATATTATTAATAAATAAAATTAATTTATAATAAATAAAATTTATTAGGAACAATTTGACAAGGTTAGAACTTTCTTGATTTTGACGGGGTAGTTGGTAGTCAAAATCAAGTAGTTCGTGCATTTTTATGTTTCTGAGGGGGTAGTTGGTAGTCAAAATCAAGTAGTTCGTGCATTTTTATGTTTCTGAGGGGGTAGTTGGTAGTCAAAATCAAGCAATTTGTACAATTTCAGTAAAAATCAGGAAAATTAATAAATATTATTTTTTTTTGTGATAGAAATTTTAATTTTACTTTCATCGACTAGCTTTTTTAGTTGCCTAGGCCGATTAATTTGTACCAAACACAAATTTGTGCCAGTAATAATAAAATATTTTTTTAAGTTGATCGAATTTGAGTCTGATCTCTGTTACAAATGTTCTTCTAACTGTTAAGAAATCCTCGCGTGTAAAAACCCTCCATTACATAAAGATCTACGACAAAAGTCCTTAGACAGAAATCCTTAAGACAAAAGTCTTACGACAAAAGTCTTTACGACTTTACATACAGATTTATTACAAGCTCTTCTTCACGTATGTCAATCAAGCGATTAAGGTGGTCTGTGAGTTTAAAATTGATTCGCGTTAACATATTATTGTGACACCGCAAATACACGGGATTAGTTGGTTCTTGCACGATTAAATTTCCAGGGGGAACTTGTGGTGTGAACGTGTACAGGATGTATCCTTGTTGAGCTTGATTTGATCTTCCGAGATCTATTTGATAGCTGCCATCGATTACGTCACAAACCAGATTGACCGCGACCGTCGGTGTTATATTAACGATCCGCGGAGATACGTGTCTTCCGCCGCCGTGTGGATCATTATCATACGTAAGAACAGCTGCTGGTGGAATTAATTTTCTCCATGCATCGAGTATTTTAGGAAAAAACTCATCAATGACATCATTGATAGATTTTCTTAACTCGGTTACACTATACCCGGGAAATTTATAATTTGATACATCGGCTTCTGTTAATTTATATTTTTCTAACCATTTATATACATCAGGATTTTCAGGTAATTCTAAAAGACTAACCATCGCCTGAACTATTCGGTTATTAATATATTCCATATCTGATATAAGCTGATTTAATATTTCCACACGCGTGATGATTTTTTCACGCGATGACGCAGATATGTCAAAAATATGTTCGTTAAAATATTGATTTAGTTGATCTAGTTGTTTTTTACACTCTTTATTGATTTCCTGAAAATATTTAATAATCTTATCTCGATAAAAACCCTTAAAATGTCCTGTTTCCCCCGGATTTTTAAAAATCCATGCCTCAATTTCACCGAAGAAGGAAAAAATGTGAAGCATTGATTTATTTTTTATAATACGTAGTGTTTCCCCGTATGATGGATTAATTTCATGATATGATTGTCTATCCGTGACATAATCAGACTTTTTCGGTTCTGGTGGTATCGGTGTTATCGGTGGTGATATTTCAGGCCAACCTAGTACGGATCTTATCGTGGATTGATAAATATCAACGGCATAATCAGGCGAGTTTATTTCAATCGTCGAGGACAGGGTGGGTTCATGAACATTAATTGATATTTTTGATTCTTTTCCTGTTATTGATTTTATTCTACGCGCAAATTCCTCACTGATCTCTTCAATCTCGTAACTGCCAGTTGGTATTCCAACAACAACCCAGTAAGGTGTTCCATCGGGTTTGTTGTTGTTAGTAAATACGAGCGAATTATTTGCTGGTGTACCATTAAATGATTTTGATCTGATATTTGGCCAGCTGTAATATACTCGTAATTGTGCTAGTGCTATTTCTTTTACTGGAATTGCAGTGGGAAAGTTAATACTAAATTCAGGATTAATTGAACTTACCGAGATCATCGTTATCTTTGGCGGAGTTGTGTTGGTCACGATCTGCTGGAGTAATTCTGTCATTATTGATACTTGTATCTTTAATACCTTCATCGTATATTTTGGTTATCATTGAAAATTCGAAATCAGATATAATTCCATCACTGAGACTCGCTGATAACAACGAGGATAATTTCGAGTATGCTACCGTCGCTGTATGTAATTTTATTTTGTAATCGGATAACTTTTCGTTCGTACAAGTACATATTTTTTTTGTGATGATACCAAGCACACCTGCAATAGTTGTTGCTGCTGAAATACAGATAGTTACAGCTACTGGTGCCATCGTTGTCAACGCTGATAATATTACACCGGTTCCAGCAACAACAGCGGATACTGAATAAACAATCACATCAACGATAACCAATCGTCGTCGATATTTTTTTACTTTTACTGTATATTGATCAACTTGATCTTTTAGCGCCGCCTGCCATTCACGTGCTTGATTGTACCTGTATTGTGCACCGTCCATATATATTTTTATGCAGTAACCAATTGAGGTGTTTCAGCTACAAATTCCAAACACCACCAGAAGGATGTTGCGGTTAATTTTTTATCATCTGCTTCCAGAATAAATATTTCTTCGGTTCCGCTATTTAATACAACAGATACAACCCCGGAAAACCTGTCTGTGGAATGACGCCATGGAAACGTTGTAAATATTTCAAATTTTGCAGCACTAAACACAGATAGCCTGTACACGCCAGTGACTGTTGCGGTATATTTGATAGTATTATTTTGCTGCGACCATGTTGCAAATCCCGATGATACCGTGCATACGATGTTTGTACTATGCCCGGGAGTTATTCCAGCTGGAATTTTAATCAAATTTGTTTTGTTGACAATCTCAGGAATTCCCGCTACGATGTCTTGCTGTTTTTGTTTGATCGTGTCTAGGTCAGTTTTGATATCAACGAGTTTCATGTCAATGGCGCGTGGAGTACCGAAGAATTTATCTATGGTATCATCGGTTTTTTGAAAATTTCTTCGAAATCTTCCAAAAGCTCCTGCGTGAACGTCATACTCAGCCCGTAACGTGGATAATTTACCGTCTACGGTGCCATAGTTGACATCGACGTATTTTTTTGTTGCTGCGTCTTCGTCAGATGTTGGATCTTTTAAAACTACTATTTTGTTCCCGTTCATGCTAAGTTCACCTGTCATTGTGTCACCGGTGTTTCTCACGCGATTAGCAACACTTTTTGCAATTTCATCTCTGATGGTTTTAAGTGACATACTTGAATCTCTGATTCTACCACCGTCAGTAAACACGGGAATATTATCTGTAACTGCACCAAGTACTCGCCGGACTATATCATTCCATTTGATATTGCTGGTTTTTAGTTTACCATATCGATCTTGAAAAATAACAACCTCATCTGGATCAACTCCAGCAAGGTTCATGATATCAGCGAGGTCATCCTTAGTCGCATACTTTGACAGATCAACGTCGGATTTTATTTTCTTACTAGTAGAAGATCTTCCGTAAATGTCAACCATTATAATAAGATCCGTTGTTTAAAATGCTTTACGCGCAACAAATCGGTTGCTTGTATAATCGTGCACGACTTTATGTGGCGGCCTGGATGATTTTGATATAGCGTCGAGTACATTAATTACTTCACGGCCGCATATTGGCGGATCTGTCATTGTTTGTGTGGGTAGCGTTGAATACCAAACTTTGGAACCTCTGGTTGTTGCATGGAGTGGTGCGACATACTTGATAAATTCAACAGGTGGAGCTAACCCGTACGAATCAAAATAAACAATTCCACGCGGGTCAACCGCGTATGATACCCAATGAGTACCAGGTCCAGAACGTTTGTCAAGATTAATAATACCTGTTTCAAGTTTGTTTGGTTGTTTCGGTAATTGATCTCGCATAAAAACACCTCTAAAGGCGGATATTTTTAATTTTTTAGCAGCATCAAGTAAATCAAAATTTGATGCCCGAACGTCTAACGAAATGATCCTGGAAGCCTTAGGCCTCTCCCCCAACGAGATCCCGGTAATCTTAGACCGCGTCCCTTTTTTTGTATCCCTTTCCTGTTGCTTTCTTTAGTGCCATTCCAGCGGCTGTTCCAACAGCACCTAACGCGGCCGCTTTTGCTACGGCTGGAGCAGCTGCAGCTATTAATGCCGGAATGGCCGCAAGTAGTGGAAATATACCACCTGTTTTAACCATGTCTTTGATGGCGCTCGGGGAGAGATGGAATTGAACTCCAGTTTTTGATTCTAGGGCTTTATTGAAATGTTTAATCTGATTATTTGTCAACGATAATTTGTTTGGACCACCACTAATCTGATCTCGTTTTAGTGATATTTTAGTTCCGCATTTGTTGGCGGTTTTTGATTGAAGCTTTTTTACCTGACCCGGGGTCAGAGTAACATTAACATGACTATACGACATTTTTATATAAATAATATTTTTCTAAATAACACGATTAAATATTTTCCACCGGTGCATCAACGACCCTCATTCGACCACTGCCACCTTCAAGTAACATGGCCTTGTCGCTAAGTATGACCGCGATCGCTCTGTAGAAGCCGGGAACAATTGGTGGACCGGGTATATCAGGAGGAGGGTTAGTAACATGAGCTCGAAAGTGTATATCAACAACAGATTGTTTGGATAAATCAAGATGTTCTAGTGAAAAATAATAAATCGGATATAGACCTGTAAAATCTAGTTGTGATATTTGCAACCCGGTATCTATATTTTGATCACGTTCCATGAATGACATTAAACGATGATATGCGCGCGCTACATGATTTTGAACAAAATTTAGTTGTATATCCTCGGCTGGTTCTTGATGTCCATTTATCCGTAAGGAAACTTCATTAACTCCAAGGTTGTCAAATATCATATGTGAACGTTCTTGATTATTCGTCCGAGCATTATCTTGTAGTGCAATAAAAATATGTCGTGGTGCAGAAACACCCTGTTGTGATGCTATATGCCATGTAAATAAACCATTAATATTGCTTTGAGCAGCATCTGTGGTTACTGTTAACCATGATAGCAATGATTTACCGCCTTGATCCATAAAAGATAGTAATTTTTGTTCCTCAGTAATAGATGGAGTCATTACTGGCATCCATAGTGAAAGTTTTGATATATTTACTTTACCCTCGGCAACACCAGCACCTCGCCAGATTGCATCATTATCATCACTTTTTCTTACGAGCACAATTGTGTGTTTAGCTCCAAAGATGACTTTTCTAACATTTCTGCAGAATCCAAAGATGTGTGATAATGGAATTGCACACGAAAAATTTCTATTATCTCCCGACAGCGCCGCCCGGCGTGTTGCAAATCCTAGGTTGTAAGTCGCACTAACACTTTTTATAATATCAAAAGCAGCACCCGGTCTGTCTTCGTGTTCAAAATCAACCGGTTGTGGATTAGATGCAGTATTTTGTTCTGCTCGTAACTTAATATACTGAACATGATCAGCGTTGTTGGTAATATCCTTAGCAAACATCATTGTTGGACCAGCTGATCTTGTAAAGTCGTCAGAATATCTCGCCAGACCAATTATGAACTGATTCAATATTTTTTCCATCAATCATATATGTGGCGCCACTAAATAATGCCATGATCCCGTTGTTGACAAAACCAACACGCAAATTAGCAGCATATGGCGTATTAGCTACAACATTCGTTACAAGTCTACCTTCTACTTCAATAAACGCTTCAGCGGGCAAGAAATATCTACTTGTATCATGAACCTGTAATTCGATTCTCCCCCGCTGATTTGGTAGTCTTGCGTCATAAGAATAAAATTGATAATCACGTACCGACTCGTACTTAAGGACAGGTGCCTCCATATCAAATACTGGGTCTGATTCGCGCCTGAACATTTTTATTATAGTTACCATTTTTCCAAATGATGATCATCGTCGACGAAGACCGCTCCCTGCTATTAAATTTGCTGTTATATTTTTTTCTGCTTCTTCAGATATCGCCGCTAGTTTTTGATTTGCAGCCTGATTTATTATTTTACTTACGTCTGCAGGCATCACCTCAGTACTTGCCAGTTTCACCGGTGATTGTTGTTTTCGTCGCAATAATCGTGCTAGTCTTTCTTTGATCGCCGAGAATTCCTTACCAGCAACATTGACAATTGCACCAGGAGCTTTATCACGAACAATATCAATAGCCTTCATCGATAATTGTTTTGCGACGGGTGCTACTTTTGGAGCTATCCTCGTGAATAATCCCCGAATGACATCACCAAGTCCATTTCCGTAAATAACACTATAGATTGGTAATCGTGAGTTTACCGCTCTAACCTGTGTGGGTTTACGATGATTATCATGCACAATCATCTTATTTTATTTACCATTTATCTAACAACTAGTCATCAACGAGTTCATCAATAAGTTCTCGGTAAACGCCGATATCCATGATACCACCTTGAAATAGTCGCCGACAAATATCAGCTGCTTCATTGGTTATTTCTGGTGAATTATTTCCAGCTCGTTTTCCTCCTATGAGAACTTCTAACCGTGATACGTCATTGATGATATTATCAGGACAAATAAAATTATTTCCCAGACCACTGCCAGTAGCTCCTTCTTCTTCTGATTTCTTAAATAGTCTTAAGGGTGATCTTTTCTTAAATAGTCTTGAGGGTGATACTTCTTCTTCTTCCTCACTTATTGTTCTGAGAGATTTTGGTTCTTTTTGTGCAAGATACATGTCTATTTTTCTGCGATAATCATTATATACCTCATCACTAGAGTAAACTCTATCTTTATTGTAATATATACGATATATCCATTTATACCAGATTTCAGGATCACTAATACGAGTGGAACTATGTTCAGGTCTTAAAAGTTCTTCTTTTTTTATTAAAACTTTCTACTGCAAGTTTTGATAACGTATTAATATCCTCAATTTCTTTTATGAACTTGATACCCGCACTAGTAAATTTATTGCTCAGCATAATCATTTTCCCTTCTTCTGATTTTGTTGATTCACGATCTTTCATATCACCTATCTCAGCACGAAGTTGTCCAATTTCTTCAAGTATTTCCTCACCAACAGGTGGAGGCTGAGCCGCAGCTATTTCCCCGGCTATGCCAGTTGGAAGATCTCGTAAAACCTTCTTTGCCTGTTTAGTTCTTCTTGCTATTTTTTCAGCCTGCGCCGCAGTTTGTTTTGATACCGGAAGAAGATCTTCTTTGATGACAGTTGTAACTTTCTCAGTAGCTGCAGTGACGGGTTTAAATAGTTTTTTAGTGTCTTCTTCGTACTCAACTCGTGCTTCTTGCTGCGCTTGCAGATTTTTTCTAAATGAGTCTTTGACAGGAAGAAATTTTTTAATTGCTTCTAATCGTTCTCGAGCTGTTCTTGCAGTATGAGATTCTGGATGTATCATTTTATTATAACATAATAATTTAATTAATATCAGCAGAAGAGGAGCAGCAGAGAGGGCCGTCTACAATTCTGTTTGGGACAAACAATAATCGTAGACGTGGTAATTGACCTCTATGAAGGGTCACTATTTTTTTTGGTCCAAACACAGGGTGACCATTCCCCTAAGTGGTCTGTTCACCCTCTCTGCTGCTAACTGAGTGCTACTAATTAACCAGTTTTCACCAATTAAGTTCACCCTGACAGTGGGACATATTTCCAATTAATAAGATGAGAGAAGTCTCAGATGTCATGTCAAAACAAAGCTGATCTGGTAAATGACAGTCACAGGCCAAAGAAAAGACAATGTAAGCCAAAATGGGTCAACAATTTCCTTAGCTAAGAATCATAAATGATGTCGGTGATACAAGTACTGTCTGTTCTTGGTCTTTAAAGTGCATTCAGACTAAGTCTTTTGTTAAAGAAGTACTGATTTGCAGTTTTCTGCATTTACCTGCCACAAGACAAACATGGATTCTTTACATACAGTGGAAGGAAGGAATGCTCTGGAGCAAAAAGGTACTGTTACTCATTCTGCTTGAAATAAAGGTAGAGAGGAGGCTGATAACTACCATACCAAGGCAGACAAGTGCAATGCAAAGGCAGACAAATGCAATGCCAAGGCAGACAAGTACAATACCAAGGCAGACAAGTGCAATGCCAAGGCAGACAAATATCATGCCAAGGCTGACAAGTACAATGCCAAAGCAGACAAGTACAATGCCAAGATGACAAATCTCATGCAATGCTGACAAGTACAATGCCAAAGCAGACAAATATCATGCCAAGGCAAACAAGGTCCATGCCAAGGCAGACAAGTACAATGTCAAGGCATCAAATATAATGACTATTTTTTACCTGACCAATATTGAACATCCACTAAACCAATACATTTACAAATATTTATTAGACTTTCTGGTACATATTTTAATTTGAATTTGTGGAAGAGAACCCACAAGATTTAAACATTTATGGTACATTCCACATTTTGTGATTTCTAACTGTATAAATATTAACTTTCTTGTTTTTCTTTTTTTTCATCTTCTCAATATCTTAAAAGTCTAGTTTTAAAAATGAGTTAAAATAGTTACTTCTTCACAAGTGTAGAAATGTGAAGAAGGAACACAAATGTCTATTACATCTTTACATGGTGACTTTTTTCAATTGCTTTTATTTACATTTATGAGTACAATATATTTATAATTTGAAATGTAACCATGGTAAATGCTGCAGGACATTTCATTGATTTTAAACATGTCATTCTTTTGTGCAGATTCTGAACAACTGCTATTATGTACCTTTAGTATGTGAGACAACAACATGAGCATGATAGTGGAAGGTCAGAGTTTGAATGCCAGTAATGACACATTGGCATCACAGTGGAAGGTGATAGTTTGAATGCCAGTAATGAGACATGAGCATCAGAATGGAAGGCGACAGTTTGAATGCCAGTAATGGCACATTGGCATCACAGTGGAAGGTCAGAGTTTGAATGCCAGTAATGACATGTGGGCATCAACATAGAAGGTCAGAATTTGAATGCCAGTAATGACACATAGGCATCAGAGTGGAAGGCAATAGTTTGAAAGCCAGTAATGACACATAGGCATCAGAGTGGAAGGTGATAGTTTGAAAGCCAGTAATGACACATAGGCATCAGAGTGGAAGGTAACAGTCTGGATGCCAGTAATGACACATTGGCATCACAGTGGAAGGTCAGAGTTTGAATGCCAGTAATGACACATGGGCATCAATGTGGTAGGTCAGAGTTTGAATGCCAGTAATGACACATTGGCATCAATGTGGTAGGTCAGAGTTTGAATGCAAGTAATGACACATGTACATCAGAGTGGAAGGTGACAGTTTGAATGCCAGTAATGACACATTGGCATCACAGTGGAAGGTGACAGTTTGAAAGCCAGTAATGACACATTGGCATCACAGTGGATGGTGATAGTTTGAATGCCAGTAATGACACATGGGCATCAATGTGGTTGGTCAGAGTTTGAATGCAAGTAATGACACATGTACATCAGAGTGGAAGGTGACAGTTTGAATGCCAGTAGTGACACATGGGTATTGCTAGTGATAGCTTGAAAGCCAGTAATGACACATGGGCATCAATGTAGAAGGTCAGAGTTTGAATGCCAGTAATGACAGATGGGCATCAGTGTGGAAGGTGACAGTTTGACTGCCAGTAATGACACATGGGCATCAGAATGGAAGGTGACAGTTTGAATACCAGTAATGACACATGAGCATTAGAGTGGAAGCTGATGGTTTGAATGCCAGTAATGACACATGAGCATTAGAGTGGAAGCTGATGGTTTGAATGCCAGTAAGGACACATTGGCATCACAGTGGAAGGTGATAGTTTGAATTCCAGTAATGACACATTGGCATCACAGTGGAAGCTGATAGTTTGAATTCCAGTAATGACACATTGGCATCACAGTGGAAGCTGATGGTTTGAATGCCAGTAATGACACATGGGCATCATCATCGAATGTGACAGTTTGAAAGCCAGTAATGACACATTGGCATCAGAGTGGAAGGTGATAGTTTGAAAGCCAGGAATGATACATGGGCATCAGAGTGGAAGGTCAGAGTTTGAATGCCAGTAATGACACATGAGCATCAGAGTGGAAGGTGATAGGTTAAATGCCAGTAATGACACATGGGCATCAGAAGGGAAGGTTTTACTATTATTTTAGATTTTATATTCTTCAAGGGAATTGCCTCTGGAATCCCCATTGACGCACACATAATGGTCAACAGGTATTGGCTACCTGACTTGGTCTTAGGTAAGTGACCAGCATAATTTACCATAATTATACTGAATGGTTTGTCAGAGGCAGGAATAGGTTGTAGATGAGCCTTGGGAATTTTCTGATTTGGTTTTGCTACCATTTGACAAGTATGACAAGATCTACAGTAATTACTAACATCACTTTTGATTTTTGGCCAGTAGAAGTGAGTTTAGATCTTGTGATAAATTGTTTTGATCCCTAAATGACCAGCCAAAGGAGTTTCATGGGCCAAACTAAGTATTTCTTGTATGTAAGGTTTTGGAACTGCAATTTGATAGGTCACTGACCATTCATCACCAGCAGGTACCTCGGGAGGTCTCCATTGTCTCAGAAGAATTCCATTTTTAATGAAACAACAGACAGGAACTTCAGTAATTTCAGTTTCACTAATGACCTTTTGAAACAAACAGGAGATCTCTGGATCTTTTTCATCTTCGATGACAAGTGATTGTCGTTTTTCACCCGATTAGAATAAAGAGAATGCGTTGTTAAACAAGGATCACTGTGATCAATACACTCTGATTGATCCAAACAAGGAGTGAAAGTGACCTCATCAAAAGCCTGACCAATACATGTGTCAGCTAAAGGAATACATCCTTTATCAACATCATTCTCAAGAGCTCTCTTTGTCATAGCTCTGGTAACTGCACAAACTGTAAATACATCAGGGAATTATTTTTCAATTGGATCGACTTTCTGATCCAAACAAGGCTTGTCAGTTACAAGTGGATTAACCACAACCTTGTCTCCAGCTAGGTCGTTGCCTAGTAATAAATGAATGCCCTCAACGGGTAAAACAGAGACTGTTCTGACAGGTCCTCAGACTAAGTCTGATGACAAATTTACACAATGGAGAGGAACATTAACAAAGCCGCACTCTACTCCCTGAATAAGAACACTTACATTTGAAGAAGACTTCTCAGAAAAGGGCAAAGTACCTGACAATAAAAGACTCTGAGAAGCTCCTGTGTCATTTCAAATTTTAATAGGGGTGGGATTGGCAAATCACCCAAGATTGATATAGAACCCTTCGATATGAATTGTTCATAATTCTCCATAATCAAATCAGACTGGGGTTTATTAGACCCAACAAATGTATTGCTTTCAATACATAACCATGACCTTGACCTCATAGAAATAAGAGCATTTGGAATAGGTCTGTCTTGATTCAGATGCCTATTTTTCAATTTTTAGCAATCAGAAATAACGTGTCCTTTTATCTTGCAATAGGTATACGTTGGAAGAGACAATGCTCTAGAATCAAGCTTCTTCGAAGTTTGATTTTTAAAAGTTGTGTCAGTTTGAGTTTTAGATGGGCTTGTATTAGGCTGAAATACTTTTCTGCTAAAAGACTGTTGAGTAGAATTCTTATTTACAAAAGGAACTTTATGAGATAAAGCATACTCATCAGTGGCACGAGCAGCATTTTCCAAGGTTTCAATCTGATGCTCGTCAAGATAAGACTTAATATCAAATGGATACAAGTTTTGAAATCTTCAAGTAATACAAGCTGTTTGAGACTTTCATAATCTCGTTCAACTTTCTTGGTTAAGCACCTTCTATCAAATAACTGCTCTTTTTCTCTAGCAAATTTGACATGAGTTTGTCCAGCATCTTTTCTACAGTTTCTGAAATTTTGCCGATAAGCTTTAGGGACTAACTCATAACCCCTTAGGATGCAATCTTTAACTACATCATAGTCACCACTTTGGTGAACTGACAGCGAATTGTAAATATCACTAGCCTTACCAGTGAGTACACCTTGTCCAATGCTCCCTTGGCCATTTCAACTTTTCGGCAACTTTTTCAAAACGAATAAAATATTTGTCTACTTCTCTTTCTCTGAAAGGGGGGGGGGGGGGCAGTAACCTAATGTTCTTTGCAAAATCAAAACTTAAATTTGAATTTGAAGTATGAATGTGTTTTTCACTTGCCAGTTCCATTTCTTTCATTTTACATTGATATTCCCTTTCTTCCTTCTTGTAACTGTATTTGCATCTGTTCTTTTTGTAATTCGAGTTGTCTTACTCTCTTTCTTCTGCTTGTAAATACATTTGTTTTTCGTTCTCTCTTTCCTCTCTCTCTCTCTCTCTCTCTCCCCTCTTCCTCATACTGTAACTACATTTGTTTTCTTGCATTTGTCTTTCTTTTTCTTTTTCTTCTGCTTGTAATTGCATTTCTTTTTTTTTTCTTCGCATTTGTCTTTCTTTTTTTATTCTGCTTGTAAATGCATTTGCTCTTTCTCTTTTTCCAATTTCATTTGTTCTTTTTCTTTTTACGCTGTAACTGCATTTGTTTCTCTTTCTTCTTTCTGAAGCTCCAGCTTCCTCAACTCCAATTCCATCTTGTATCTTAATTATACCCCTTATGGGTGTGCTACCACCAGTGCGTGGGCTGGAATCCTCACCTCATCCCTTAACTCAGTCTTGTTGAGCCTTTGTTCTTAAATCTAGGAGTACATGTACTACGTAACAAAAAAAAAACAAAAAAAAAAAACAGGGTAACAATTTATATTAGGAATAGTAATATAACATATTTAATTTTCAAATTTAATTTTAAATGATAATGTATATAAATAGTTGTTTTTTCTCCAATTTTAGGATACAATGGACCTTAATGTGGGTGATTCTGAAGTACGATGCACATATGTCGCAGGGCTACATCACAAGGCGACACGCGAAGTGAACAGGCTTGCAAAAGAGTGTCAGAAAAATCCACCTGAAGCAAATGAACAAACAAACACAAACAAGGGAACTAACAAAAAGTTACCCTTTCTAACTCAATAATTAACCGAATATTTAAACCCTTGTGGAACTTTAATTATTTGACTAAAATAAATAATCAAAAAAGGCCTAACCCGAGACAGGAGAAACAAAATGAAATTTAAAAAATGGGAATCCTTGGGCAGAGCCTTTCTCAATTATGTTAGAACTAAAATAAACGAGGAACTACGCATAATAACCGCACATATAAAACACTAGGTTTTCTTTTACTAATGACTTAGCACACCGTTCTCCCGTCAAAATTCGAAATATGATACTAAAAACTTAAAACTTTATAAACTCAAATGATTATCTTGGATTTATGAAGTCCAAACACCTAAGCAGCAGAGAGGGTGAACAGACTCAAATTGGCTCACTCGTATTTCGCCAAAATAAGCCTTCCTGGAAAATCGCAAAAAAAATTAATAAATTTAAAAAAACGCGATATCCAGCGTAAGACAGCCCTGTCAACAACAATTACCCATCCTATCGCTGATAAGTTTTTCCAATCGCGATACACTGAAGGAAAATACGTGATCGTGTTGGTGCCAAGTTGGAGGCAGTACTGTCTCTGCTGCTATTATCCAAAAAATCGTACCAAGACCGACTTGGTATCGTGCTCGAGGATCGTGTAAGTTTATTGTTATAAATCAATGCAGGGATAACTGAGCCTGACTAAATAAATTTCTAAACTTAATTATGTCCATATCACCGCTACACCAGGTCTGATGAATATTTCGTAACGTGTGAGTATCAACTCCGTTAAACGCAGCAAGAATATTACAATTATCCCTGATCACTTTAGGAATTTGTGTATATCGCTGGGTTACATAAATCACATTGTTGTTTTTGTGCCTGCCTCTAGAAAATATCCTAGCTGGATTTGATTGTTTATCAAGCATTACATCTTCGTACACGACTAAATTGTTAATAAATCCATCAATATCATCAACACTCGGCGCTTCATCGAATGTCAGTGATAAACTCGATAACATCATCTCCGTTTTCATTTAACGATTTTGCATTTTCATTAAAATCCTTTTGTACATCATAGCACCGCTGGTCATCTACAGACGGAAATACCAAATACAACTTATCCCACCTAAGCCATCTCATTATCAAATTAAGTAGCAGTTGTGTTTTACCACTTCCAGATGGTCCTATAATAATCATATAAACAGAATTTGGTAGTGCAGCATGATGCTTGACTGGTTCTTGTTTTCGTGTTGCAGAAAAATCAATTACATTCATGGTATATAAAAGAATATGGATTTATATTGTGTGAAATGCAGGACACGTACCCTAAGAGGTGATCTAACAACCATTACAAGAACAAAAAATAACAGATCAACGGTTACAGGTAAGTGTGAACGATGCAGTACAAAGAAATTGAAATTTATTCCCGCTGATAAGTCAGTGCAGTCGGGTTTTAAAAAAAAAAAAAAGAGGTGATATTGCAGCAAAAGTAACAAAATTACAGGAGCTCCGTGGGCTAAATACCCAGGTGAGTATCCGATAAACGCTATTGATAAAGCGTGTCATGCTCATGATGTAGCTTATAAAAGTAAAGATCTGCAGCACAGACACATAGCAGATGTAAAATTAATTTACGCGCTAAATTACATCATGAATAAATCCTTCAAGGAATCATTGGCTAATTGGTTAGTAAGATCCTCGATGAAAGGTAAATTAGTGCTAGGCGCTGATAATTAATTATAAATGGAATCAATTTATTATTCCCTAGAGGATATTGGAAAGGTAGAGCGCCGATTAGTAAACTCGCAGAAGCAGCAAAAGTCACATGTGTTACTGCTGAAAAATGGTTATCCCGACAGGCAAATTTATTTACTACTACCTAAGCAAATTCACTTTGCACATTTTGATGCTGGTGTTTCTAATTAAGTTCATCAGGCTAATATTTTATTTTTACCATATACTATTAAAATTGGTAGATGTCAATCACGTACATACAAATACGCGTTAACTGCCGTTGATGTTGCAAGTAGATATAAAGAAGCAGAGCTGTTATCAACAAAGACAGCAATTGAAGTAGCTTTTGCGTTGAAACGAATTTATCAACGTGGACCCTTGCAATGGCCACAGCTGTTACAAGTTGATCCTGGCAAAGAATTTCAGGGCGCAGTATCATCGCTGATGAGGCAATATAATGTCAAGATCAGACGATGGCATACTGAAATTCAACGCGATCAGGCAATTGTTGAACGATTTAATCGAACACTTGCTGAGCGGTTATTTGGATATCAATACGTGAAGGAATTCATTCAAGACAAGAGATCACGCAAATGGGTTGCAAGATTACCAAATGTGATAAATAAAATAAATAAATAATGAGATTACTCGAACAACCAAAAACCCATATGCCTGTACAACGACGTGATTTTTCAAAATAGCCAGTGCTGGGTAATGACACTGTGAGATATTTATCTGAGCCCGGTGAACTTGAAGGTGGTAAAAAAAGAGCGACTGATCCTATTTGAAGCATCACGACACACAAGGTATCTAACATAACAAGATCTACTCGTAGACCAGCAATCTACAGACTGGATTCAACTGCTCCTCAACGAGGATTTACACGTGGACCATTACAAGTAATTCCTGAAGACACATAATTACCACCGCGATCACTTAACTAGCACCCCTACGTTGATTACATTCAAGACAGGTCAACATCGTATTTTCTTGTGTATGACCGCGGCTTTATCTTTTCTATCTACGGCAAATTGTCTTGGATTATTACTTGAGTACTACCATAACATTATACAATTACAGCTCGCACATTGATTATTCTGCTGTTGTTTCAGCGCGTTAATAAATTCAACGTCGAGATCAAAGTCGCGTTTATTTTTGTCACTTTGTTTATAACCAGCCAATTTTTTTCTTATTATATCCTCGTCAATATCATCATTAATGGTTTCTGAAGAGTCCATGACGATTCTCCGCAGTTGAGACATTTTTCTAACTCGAGACACTGCAAACCATGTGATACGATCATCAACTAGCCAAACAACTGTATCAGTAATAGTTAATCCTTGAGATGAGTGAATCGTCATTGCGTATCCTAGCGTCCACGGAGATTGGTCAGCGTGTAGAGCATCCTCAACAACACTGACATCAACTGCGACAATATCATTTAATACGAGATTTTGTTTCCTTGAGTGGGTCTGTCCTGGTATATCAGCGTCAATATTCTGCCGTTGCGTATCAGCTGGTCGATAACACAGCGGCACTGGTAATGTTGGACATTTTTCTTTATTTAACTGAAACAACCGCTGTCGAAGTGTGTCTCTGACTATCTTTCTAATTGCCACTATCAAATCGTATGGTCTCCACGTTTGTAGAAATTCGTTCATAGAAGTTTCTGAAATTATTTTACGCACTATTTCACTTAGAGTTTTGTTCGGTTGTAGTCTGATTAAATTCTTGAACTCGTTTAATTCTGCATCAAGAGATCTATAATCATCAGTTACCTCCAAGTAATAATCTACAAAATTCTTTAGCCAATCATGTGGAGATGGTCCAACAAATGGTGGTGGTTGGCCGTGATCGTCGCACATTATCACAGCTGTATTTTTCAATAACAACCAGTCGAGAAATGTTTTTAATATTTCCAACGACACTGTGCACACTTCATCCCAAATGATGATCTTTGGAATATATTTCTCTCCCATTCGATCTGGAGTCCATGTACCATCACTGTATTTGAAAAATGCGTGATAAGTAAAAGAATTAACTCCTCGTTGTTTCATCTCCCTGGCAAGTCTGTGTGTTGGTGTTAGCACAATCATATCATCGTGTTTCTGTCGAAATAATTTGATTACCCGAGTTGTCTTACCAAAACATCCCGGTCCGTTCAAATAAACCGTTTTGTGTCTGGATACTGGATCATACACGGATGACTCTGACGATAATTATGATATCTGATCGCTGCAATAATTATTTTTAAGCGCAACATTGCCAGATTTACAATAGCAATGTAACATTTCCTTTTTTATTCTCCACGAACCCCATGATTCATCAGTGCTTCTGAAACGAGCCAGTAATTCTGGGGGCCCAGAGTGGCCGAGTGGTCTAAAGCGCTCTCCGTTACGGATCACTGTCATCTCACCTCTGTCTGCGTGGGTTCGAGTCTCGGATTCGGCTAATGTGGGTATGTGAGAAAGCTTGCCAGTAGCTTCTCGTGGGTCGGCGGTTCTTTCCGGGGTTTTCCCGGGTTCTTCCTCCACCATTAATACTGGCCGACATGTATAGCCTATCGCGTGCTGAAAAATGGCGTTAAACCCTACAACTACAAAAACAACAGTAATTCTGAATATTTTCTATTCAAGTAAAATGAATCCGTTGCAACTCTAACTGCAGTGTCAGGAAATCTATTTATCATCGATAGCAAATTTATAGAAACATAAGCGAGCATTGAAGATCTTAAATGTGTATGCTGAGGAGATTCTCAATCAATGTAACCAACAAATGTGCCCAACCGTGTTCCGTCAAACAAGTAAGCGTCTTCCCGATTACAAAATATATTTCTCGCAGCGTCATCAGCAATTATAAAATCTAATTGAACATCATCCATAATCAATCGTGCCTGATGCCATTTATGATCATATGCACCAACCTGAGCAAATTTACCAATTATTTTTCTACCGAGATCTTTTGTGGTTTTTTCACTGCTGCTAAGTTTAATCCTGAGAATATTAGGGGCATTATCGACGATGACATCAACAGGAGTATTTGGACATTCCCGCTTATATTCTTCTATGACCTCATCTACACTGATATGCTCCGGTGTTGTTAACCAAACCGAGGTCTGCGTCCGATATGATATAATTCCTTCACTGACCGTCCTCGATAATAATACGTTACTGTCAAGCATATATCATAATAACACTATTGGTGCCCAGTGTCGCTCTGAGAAGTGACTACCAAACCAAACTCAACAACACGGATGAAGATTCTTAGCGAATTCAAACAACACTACACGAGCGAATCCTGTCACGTCAAAGTCTGGTAATGGACCATTAATCGCCACTAGTGTCATCTCGTTTGTAGGATGTCCGAATCGTTTAAAATATCCAGTACACTCACCCATCCCGAGAAAACTTCCCGGATAAGACGCGACCATATCCACCGAAATGACATCCTTGTGGTTATATTCGGTATTCCACACACCGCCATGTCATATTCGATACAAATTAACTGAACATCTTCGAGGAACCTGGCACGTGTTGGTCTCCATGAATTTCTCTCTCTCGCGGCGTGGGCAGCAACTGACGGGAATGTAAAACAATTTTTTAATAATTGCTCAGTATTTCTGAATATCCTTCCGCGAGTTTTCTCATTGCGAGTTGGAGAGATTCTTTAAGATATAAATCGCCGTTAGGTCTTACAAATTGATCATATTCTTCATCTTCGGAACTCTTAAACAACCACACAGACACGGGATCGTTTTACTTATTTGTTTAAAAAAATCAAACATATTTTCTGCGGAGTAAAATCTCATGACACGATCTCGTGGAAATATTGTTACTGCGTTAGTCCACGCGTGCGCATTCTGATAAATAATTTCAATTGGTGTCCCTCTCGATTTATTCGGCGATTCATATAAAACCTCTACGGTTAATGTTTTTACTATCATTGTAAATTTTAATCTACTTGATAACTCAGCGTCATCGTTTATTGACGCTCCTGTATCTTTGACCTGCTCCGCCCACTTCGCTATTATTTCACGTCGCGGATCAGTTAAACCGTTTCCACGCTATGCATTTGTAAAACATTCCATTACTCGCTCGGCTACACAATTCAATGATGAAAATCTTATCCGGGCAAGATCATTAATGTTAGGTCTATCATTTAGCTGATAAATTCCATAAATAACAGCGGTCACAGGATACAATCGAGCGTAATATGGTCTGTCAATCCCAGTTAACATTCTTGGTTTGGAATCTTTACTTAACACAGCGGTTTTTCCATTAGCAAGGACAGGATCACTTTTGTCACGGATAATCCAAGTATCGGAATCTGCTTGCACAATAAACATTATTCTAAAAGGATATTTCTGATTAAGGTGATCGATAATCGCTTTCGCACGTGTATCGTTCATTATAGCATCAATGACTTCGTCGAAACCCTTCTCGATGACTTCGTCGACACCAAAGGTGTAACGTACAATTTTAAATGTCGACCACACGTGAGATGCTCCATCATCATGAAATTCCTTTTTGGTATCCCTGATAATATCAATCAGTTCAATCTGAGCTTTTGTGAGTGAGGGGTTAGTCTGTCAAGATCGAATCGTGAAGCTTTCCAAGGCTTGATTGCAGATAATCTCTCAAACTCATCCATATATAATTAAGACAAACAGTTAAATAAAAAATCAAGTACGAAGTCAGTCTAAATGGCTTATGGTGGGTTCATTGATTCCTTGTAACAAATCCTGTATAAAAGAATTCTGTGGACAACATTTGCAGTAAGTTTGTAATGGAAGCCTAGGACCAATACCATGTCTGCGATGTGGTGTCGGAGTCCGGGGAAAGACACAGTTATGTGCTAGTTGTGGTGGTAAGCGATATAGAGAGTTAAAACGTTATTATATTTAGAAAATCGTGATGGCGTAGTTAGCCATTGTAGGTTTTAAAAAACGGTGTAGTTGATAATGCTGGTTATCTTAGATTTACCGCTGGGGGAAAAATTATTACAATCACTGGTTTGTATTCGATCTTTTTTTACGGGGAGAATAAAGACGGTTTTGTGATCGATCATATCAACAACGGCAAGCTCGATAATTCTCTTCAAAATTGACAGGTTATCACACTTAGCGAAAATTCTGCATGTGGAAGGGTTGGGAAACATAGATTCCTAAGGCGGTTCAATCTTTAAATATAGCGACCGGTGAAGAGAATTTTTCAATCAACGACCGCAGCTGCCAAGTATTTCGGTATTAATTCCACGGGGGTATGACGTGTTGCAGATAAAGTGACCAAATCAACTTTTTCAAACAGGTACGAAAACTGGATTTCGTTCTATTATGTAAAGATACAGATAACGGAGATAACTCTGCGGCATTGTTTAAAAGTCAATGAAAAAATTCCCTCCCTTGAGATTGTGCAACATACGTCAAAGGTCCAGGAAATAACTTTCAAGTAGAACTAACTTCAGGTTCTATTATGTTTTTTTTTTGCAATCTGTTCTGTGGCGAACCGTCTAATGTACACACACTTGTACAGGTAAATAATTCTCCGTTCTACCTGTATGGATTAACATGGAAGTAAATACTACGGTCCATCTCCGATTACTTCCCGTAGATTGTATCAAGGACTGTCAACACGGGGAGGTGTAATCGTTTATTTATCGTAAATAATAGTTTTTTTTCACAGACAATATATATATATATATGTATATGTATATATATATATATATATATATATATATATATATATATATATATATATATATATATATATATATATATATATGTTTTACTGAACTCGTTTGGTGTTCTGGTTCATCTGTATTTTTTCTGTGATTATATTTAAGAAAAGAAATACAAAAACAGCAAAAAAGACAGGCCCATCGCATGAGCTATTCTTGAATTTCCAAGTATCAGTCAGTTTATATGCTATATGACCCCATTTTCTGTTTGGAGTTTTCGAAATTCAACAGAAAAAAAAACACCTTTCCGCCATGTCAACACACGCGGTGATATTTTTCACCCCATGGCATAGATTTGGGGGAGGGTGTGCAAATCTTGAGCGTAGAATATAACCCTGTATATGTCTGTGTTGTCCTTAGTATAAGTTATAGTTTAAAAAATACATGTTGTACTGTCCTTAGTATAAGTTATATTTATTTAAAAAACATGTACTGTCCTTAGAATTAAGTTATGCATTGTGACGTCCTCAAAAACACGCCCTTGTGGGCATGCCATCCTTAGAATTAAGTTACGTGCTGGTGGCCCCGAGTGGCCGAGTGGTCTAAAGCGCTCACCGTTCCGGATCACTGTCATCTCACCTCTATCTGCGTGGGTTCGAGTCCAAGGTTCAGCTAGCGTGGGTACGTGGGAAAACCTGCCAGTGGCTTCTCGTGAGTCGTTGGTTCTTCCCTGGGTTTTCCAGGTTTTTTCCTCCACCATTTATACTGGCCGCCATGTATAGCCTATCTTGTGCTGAAAATGGCGTTAAACCCTAGAATAACAACAACAACAACAAAGTTATGTGTTGTTCCGTCCTCAAAAACACGCCCTTGTGGGTTTGCTTCAAAACAAAAAGGGTCAGCAATAACCCTACTTATTTTTCTTTTAAATATATATATATATATATATATATATATATATATATATATATATATATACTGCATAATGAATTACGAAAATATCAATGATGTAATTGTTGCTATTAAAATATTAGAACATGACGGCATAAATATATCTGATGAACTAAATCCTGAGAAGAAGAAAAAAAAATTCTGATTTTGAAACACTGTAGGGGGTTAAGCACGAAGGAAGATATATTTTACCCTCTCGATATAGATTTATAAAGAAGATTCAGACGGCTATGTTTCAGTCACTAGCTACGGTAGAAGAAACGCGGATAAGAGAATTTGTCAGTCTCTCCCGGGCAATTGAAAAAAATTGATCAGAATTATCTCACGAATATGAAGCAAAGAAGATAATTAATTCTCGTGTGAGGCAACTAAGAAATATTATGTCAGATCGTGAAACGATCGAAAACGAAAGCTAGACTCGTTGATCGTGGAAATGAAAAGTCAGTCCACAAGGACGGAGAATTATTTTTTTTCCTTCACCACTTACATAGTTCAATATTTTTTTCTTTCACTGAAATGTTAGATTTGCACGACTTTTACTACCTAAATACCCTTTAGAAATAACAAATCTGTTTCCGTGGGTGATTTTTACTAGTAAACACACCCTCAGAATTAGCAAATCGAATGATTTCCATTACATTTACTAGTAAGCACCCTATCAGAATTACCAAATCAGTCGATGTGCACAAAATATATATAAATAAAATATTTTTACTGTTGCCCATGCACAAAAATAAAATTATTATACTCGCCTGTGAAATCAGTCGATGCACACGATTTTGACACCCTAAATACCCTTCAGAATTAACAAATCATTCGATTTACACAATTCTGACCACCTATTACCCCTTCAGAATTAACAGCGTTAACAGATTTTCAGTAACAAAAAAAATTTCTTATGTTATGTTTGTAATTCTGTACGACAGCTTGGGTCTAGTCAGTCATTAAAAAAAAATATCCACCTTGACTGTTAGGAGAATTATCATTTTTTTCTGTTTTCTTGAATCGTAGATTCAAAACTGTTAACAGTTTCACGATTTCACAAGTAAATTAATATTTACCGTTCATTTCTCAAATCCAACAAGTGGCCTGATTGGTCTGTTAGTTTGAAATTTATTCTTGATAACAGACGATTATGACATCGTAGATAGACCAGATTGATCGGCTCTTGCACAATCAAAAATCCAGGTGGATATTTTGGCGTGAACGATACATGTCGTCCTTGCCAATGTGGATCATTAGTGTGCCGGAGAATAGTTGCCGGTGATAGTCTTTTTTCCGGAAGTATATCAGGAAAGAGCTCATCGATGATATCTTTGACGCATTTTTTTATTTCGTCTGCGTTATACCCGGGAAATTTAAAATTTTGTAGATCAGCTTCCTTTATCGAATATGCAGTTAAAGATCTTTCTTTATAGCGTTTATATATATTGTCAATGTAATCAATTGTTGCCTGGATTACTCGATGGTGAAAATATTCCATGTCGGATACGAGTTGATTTAATATTTCTATTTCGCTGCGTGAACTTGTTATATAAAAAGATGTTCTTGGAAACTTTGCCGTAGTCGCTGTAGTTGTGCTTTATTTTCTTGATTAATGATTTAAAAATATTCACTAATTTGACGTAGGGGAACAACAATAGATTTAGTTCCTTCTCTGGGTGTTTGTTCATAAATACCACCACCACCACATATTGTCTTTACTATAGAAGTTAAAATTAATACCCAAAGTTGTATTTTTTATATCAAGTAATTGTTTGCATGACAGGGTAACATCGTGGTATGATTGTTTGTCCGTGACATAGTCAGATTTTTGGGTGGTATCGGTTTCTCCAGCGGTGGAATTTCAGGCCATCCTAACACTGTTCTGATCGAACTCTGATATATATCCATGGCGTAGTCGGGTACGTTTATCTCAATTGCGGAAGACAACATTGGTTCGTGAGCTGTTATTGCTATTTTGGATTCGTTTCCTGTGATATTTTTATTCGACATTGTAATTCCTCATTGATTTCTTCGATTTCATAGCTTCCGGTTGGTATTCCAACAACGTTCCAGTCGGGTGTACCATCTTGTTAGTTTTTATTTGCAAACACAAACGAATTATTTGCTGGTAATCCTCCAAATGATTTTGATCTGATATTGGGCCAACTATGATATACTTGCAACTCTGCCAGCGCGATCTCGCTTACCGGAATCGCAGTTGGAAAATTAATGCTGAATTCAGGCTTGGTTGAGCTTACTGTTATCATTGTGGTCCTTGCCGGAGTTGTATTTGCGGATATCTGCTAAAGTAATTCTGTCATTATTCATTTTCGTTGTTTTCAAATGGTGGACTTCATTGTATGTCTTAACCATTGACGCTAATTCGGAATCTGATATTTTTTCATCGTTGAGGCTTGATGATATCAGCGATGATAATGTTGAGTATGCTGCAGCTGTGTTTAATCGTGTAACTGCGTCATAGTATTTTATGCTCGTGCACGCTGATATCTTTTTCGCGATTATATTAAAAACAGCATCCACGGCTGCTGATGATTGAACGCACACTACTATTGCGATTGCAGTTGTTACTAGCATTAGCGCTGATAATACTACCCCAGTGGACACAACTACCGCGGATACGGATTATACTGTAACGTCAAGAATGACTGCTCATCGCTTATATTTTTCTACTTTTGTTGTGTATTTGTCGATGATGGTTTTTAACTCTGATTGTCATTCGCGTACTTGATCGTATCTATATTGCTGGACATTTAATGCTGTCGTTGACTCCGTTTTTGTCAATGCCATTATTATTTAAGCAGTGACCAATTGAGGTGTTTCAGCTACAAATTCCAAACACCACGAGTAAGATGTTGCAGTTAATCTCTTATTGGCTGCTTCCAGTATAAATGTTTCTTCGGTTCCGCTTTTTAATATGATAGACTCAACCCCAGAAAACTTTTTGGTGGAATGGCACCAGGGATACGTTGTAAATATCTCGAATTTTGCAGCACTGAACACGGACAGTCTATACACACCAGTAACTGTGGCAGTATATTTGATAGTATTATTTTGTTTTGACCATGCTGCAAATCCAGATGACACCGTGCATAGTATGTTGGTAATATGCCCAGGAGTAACTCCGGGTGGGACTTTAATCAGACTAATTTTGTTAACAATCTCAGGAATTCCACTTACGACATCTTCGAGTGTTTTCTTGATCGTGTTAATGTTAGTTTTGAAATCAGAGAGTTTTGTGTGAACGGTGAGCGGGATACCAAAGAATTCCTGTGCGGTTTCATTAATTTTTCTAAAACTTCTACGGAGATTTGTAAACGCGTTTACGTGAACGTGATACTCGGCCCGCAACGTGGATAATTTACCGTCAACGGTGCTGTAGTCAACGTCAACATACCTTTTCGTCGCGGCATCTTCGTCAGATGTTGGATCTCTTAAAACCACTATCTTGTTTCCATTCTTGCTGAGTTCACCTGTCATTGTGTCACCGTTATTTTTTAAGCGATTAGCTACACTTGCTGAGATTTGATCTTTGATGGCAGCAATTGACATACTTGGGTCTCTGATTTTTCCGCTGTCAGTGAACACAGGGATGTTACCCGTGGTAGCTCCAAGAACCCTGCGAACTATGTCATACCATTTGATATCGCTGGTTTTTAGCTTGCCATGCCGGTCCTGAAAAATAACAACCTCATCTGGGTCTATCTCGGAGAGGGTTAAAAGATTATCGATTTCATCTTTGGTCGCATATTTTGATAAATCTACATCTTCGCTTTTTTTTTACTTTTACTCGTGCTGATAGATCTTCCGTAAATATCAACCATTATTCTTTAGGGATTGTTTACTTTATCCGTGGTATACTCGTGCACGACTTTGTGAGGTGGTTTGGTTGATTTTGATAACGCGTCAAGTACATTAATTACTTCACGGCCGCATATTGGTGGATCGGTTCATGTTTGTGTTAGTAGCGTTGAGTATCAAACTGGAATGGGAGCGGAAATGCTTTGCACTTTGTGTACGTATTTTAGAAATTCAACTGGCGGTGCTAACCCATACGAATCGAAAAGAAAATTCCACGTGGATGTATCGCGTAAGCAGCCGAGTGAGTTCCTGGACCATCGCTGTTATCGAGATTAATAATTCCTGTTTCTGGATTGTTTGGTTCACGCGTAACTGATCTCGCAGAAAAACACCTCTGAAAATTTGTATATTTAATTGTTTAGCGGCATCGACTAAATTAAAATCTGACATCGGCGTCAACGGCGTTTGGGGTACCATGAGGGTGGAGTTCCGGGTAGTCTTAGACGCTTTCCATACAATGATGGCGGAGTTCCTGGAAGTCTTAGACCCGCTCCCTTTTTTTATATCCGCGCCCAGTTGCTTTCTTTAATGCCATTCCAGCAGCGGTTCCAACAGCACCTAACGCGGCTGCTTTTGCGACAGCTGGTGCATCAGCAGCTATCAGCGCTGGTATTGCTGCGAGAAGTGGAAATATACCACCGGTTTTAATCATGTCGCTGATAGCTCTTGGAGCGAAATCAAGTTGAACTCCGTTTTTTGCTTGCTTCGCTGTATTGAAATGTTTTAGTTGAGTTTTAGTCAACGATAACTTGCTTGGGCCACCATTAGCAATTTGATCTTGCTTTAGTGTTATCGTTGCCCTGGTTGCGCTCGCGTTTTTTTTATTGTTATTTGTTTCGCCTGACCGGGAGTCAGAGTGACATTAACGTGATTGTATGACACTTTTATAATTAACACGGTTCGTCTAACTGTCTACATCTTTTCCACTGGTGCATCAACGACTCTCATTCGTCCACCAACACCTTCAAGTAACATTGTTGTATCGCTGAGTATGACCGCGATTGGTCTGTAATTAACACCACCTGTGTTTACGCTAGTTCGAAAATGTATATCAACGACAGATTGCTTAAGTAAATCATGATGTTCAAGCGAAAAGTAATAAATCGGATACAATGATGCAAAATCTAACTGCGATGTTTGTAAACCAGTATCAATATTTTGATCACGTTCCATGTCATCAAACGATGATATGCACGTGACACATAAGTTTCGTTAAAATCCAATAATATATCCTCGGATGGTTCTTGATATCCGTTTATCCTTAAAGATACTCCAGAGACACCAAGTTTGTCAAATATCATTAGATTTTCTTCTTGATTGTTTAATCGTGCAATATTTTGAAGAGCAACAAAGATATGCCTTGGTGCAGAAACACCCTGCTGTTATGCAATATGCCATGTAAATGTACCGTCCACGGCACTTTGAACACTATCGGTAGTTGTTGTTAACCACGATAATATTGATTTACCGCCTTGATCCATAAAAGAAAGTATTCGCTGTTCTTCAGCGATCGATGGAGTCATTACCGGCATCCACAATTAGAGTTTAAATAATATTACTTTACCATCAGCAGCGCCACCACCTTCTCGCCAGAGAGCATCATTATTATCACCTTTTCTCACAAGTACAACTGTGTGTTTAGCTTCGGGAATTTCTGCAAAATCCAAAGATATGGGACAGTGGAATTGCACATGAAAATATTGTATGATTAGTTTTCAGCATTAGTTTACGTTTAGCAAAGCCTAAATTATAATTAGGGTTCTGACTTTGTAGCATCAAAAATGCGCCAGCTGGTCTATCCATCACTCCAGCAGGTTGTGGGTCGGTCGAAGTATCACGCTCCACTTATACGAGACTAAATGGATTGGAATCAGGATGTTCAGAATTATCCGTAGCTAACATCATAGTCGGACCAGCTGATCTAGTATAATCATCTGAATATCTTGCTAGGCCTATAATCGTTGTAGCAACGTCAACATTATCTTGGATCGTCTCAATTTCCTTTCCACGAGTCATATATATAGCACTTTTGAATAACGCCATGATGCCATTATTAACAAAGCCAACTTTGACATTAGCTCCGTATGGTGTATTAGCGGCGACGTTTGTTACAAGTTCACCTGTGACTACAATAAATGCTTCAGCGGGCAAGAAATATCTACTTGTATCCTGAACTCGTAATTCAATTCGTCCACGTTGATTTGGCGATATTGCTTCAAAAGAATAATACTGATAATAACGCACGGACTCATCCTTGAGTACTGGTGCATCCACGTCAAACGCTGGGTCAGATGTACGTTTAAACATTTTATTATAATGTGTTATCTTCTAAAACGAAGACCACTTCCTGATATCAGACTTGTATTTATTTGTTCAGCCCCTTGATTTATCGCGGTACTTATTTTTGATTTGCGGCTTGATTTATTATTTTACTGACATTTGCAGGCATCACTTAAGTGCTTGGTCATTTAACTGGCTGTGGTTGGACCGCTTTTGGTCTGCGTATTAATCGCGCTAGCCCATCCTTGATTGCCAAGAACGCTTTACTGGCAACGTTACCAATAGCACCAGGAGCTTTATCACGAACAACGTCAATTGTTTTCATTGATAATTGTTTTGTGATCGGTACTGCTTTGGGAGCTATCCTTCTGAATAAACCCTGAACAACATCACCGAGTCCATCTCCGTAAGTTGCTTTATTGGTTGGTAATCGCGAGTTTATCACCCTAACCGCTACAGGTCCACAGTGAGCGTTATGTATAATCATCTTATTTGTTATTCATTTATCTAATCGCGATAACAGCTAGTCACTATGATAGTCATCAGCAATTTTATCAATGAGTTCCCGATAAACATTAATGTCCATGATACCACCTTGAAATAATCGTTGATAAATATCAGCTGCTTCACTGGTTATTTCTGGAGAATTATTTCCAGTTCCCAAACCACTTCCCAAACCACTGCCAGTAGGCGCATTGCGAAACTCTTCCTCCTCAACACGAGGTGGAACGAATGAAGGTTTTTTCGATGATAAAATATCTCTCGCTAACGGATGTATTTTGTATCTTCAACTTTTTTTCACAAACTGGTCGTATTTTTCCTTATGTTTACTAGTGATTCTTTGTATATTTTCAAATGTTCGAAATACAAAAGGGACCCATTTTTCTTCTGAAATATCGGCAGTGTTTGGATCTAATAATTTATCACGATCTTTATATCCTAGAGCAGCAATCACAGCAGGTTTTTCATTAAGTTGGTTATAACCAATTTTGGTAAATTGAGTTGGTGGTTTTGGAGGTGGTTTTGATTCTGGCGTAACAAGTTTCATTACATCACTGACCTCCTTGCTGACTTTATCAATACTTTCAAATATTTGTTGTATTTCTTCTTCGACGGGTGGAAGTTGAGCTGCAGCTATTTCAGTTGGAAGTTCTCGTAAAATCTTTTTTGTTTTTTTAGTTCTCGCTGATATTTTTTCAGTTGCCGCTGCTATTTTTTCAGCCTGCTCAGCAGTTTGTTTTAATACTGGAAGAATACCCTTCTTCTTATCCTCGTCCTTAATATCTCTCCATATAGCTCTTTCAGTAACCGTTGTAATCGGTTTAAATAACTGTTCTGTACCCGTAGCAAATACAACTTGTGCTTCTTGACGTTCTTGAAGTTTTTGTCTTACAGAATCACGAACAGGAAGAAATTTTTTGATATCTTCTAGTCGCTTTCGAGCTAATCTAGTGGTATATGCTTCTCCGATATCTGCCATTATTGATATAATGATAATTTAATTTATAGCAGCAGAGAGGGCGAACTCTCAACTTGGCACCGACACGATCGCGTATTTTCCTTCGATGTATCACGATTAGAAAAACTTAACAGCGATAGGATGGGTAAGCCAATTCGTCGTTGACAGGGCTGTCTTACGCTGGATATCGCGTATTTTTTTAATTTTATTTTTTATTTTATTTATTTATTTTATTTATTTATTTTGCGAAAAACAACAGTAATGACACATGAGCATCATAGTGGAAGATATGGGGTTGAATGCCAGTCATGTCAATACTTAAAATCAGCCAGTCATTCACTTTGTGAACTGCATTGGTTTTGCAGACGGGGCAGCAGTCACTACTGTGACGGAAATAAAATTTCTTCGTGAAGAAAAGGACAGAAAATACAACACCATATGCTGTGTTATTTACATTTACTCGCTTCGACTGACGATTTTATTTATAGGAGTAGATCGGGAACAAGTCACTGAAACATTACAAATTAGAAGCAACAATAACAAAAGTTTTAATATGTACCGATAAAAATATTAAGTATCGCGATAATACAGCGTAGAGGAGCCTATTTGACCTGTGGAAATCAGGATCTCACATTCTGCTTAAAGTGTACAGCAGTTGCAGAGCAGAAACCAAATAGCGTCAACGGTTTCCTGGTACATATCCGTATGGAAGTCTTAAAAAAAAATCCAGGCCTCAGTTAGCTAGGATTCGTTTCGTCGATGGATCTAAGCTTATTTCCTCTTCTATCAAAAATGTTGTTTGCATGTACTGGTACTATTCCTACGTGTAAGTCATAGCACATGCTGATTTTGTTTAGGTGATATGTCTTACTATCCAAATAACGGCCTTGTATAGTGTTTCCGATGTCGTTGGCATCGGAATGAGTAGTCAAAGTTTCAGAAATATCTCACACATCTGGCAGCATATATCGACACTCTTCTAGTAATTTATGTGTAATTAATATACTTACTGTGCTGTCTTTATCCTGGCAGAATGAAAATATGACACTAGCAAATGGACGCTTTTTCATGTTCCGTTGACATACATTTGAATTTGTTGCAATGCGACGTTTGTCGAGGTATGCAGAAGTATGTTTAAGTAGGTTCATGTGGCGGATATCTTTCTTGAACGAAACGAAACTGTGCTTTACAGTTCCAATGTGCATATTATATATTTATTCGTTTCGTTAAAGAATAATATTTCCACATAACCGATTTCGGCATTGCCGGCTTTCGTCGTTTTCCATTCAACTGAAATGTAGGCCAACGAAACTTGAAAACAGGTCCATTTCTTTTGTGAGAATTTGAATTTATTAGAGAAAAGACATCAGAGTAAATAAAGTCTGACTAAAACATTATTACCCTACTTTGTAGAAAAGCGCCGTTATTTTAGTTGCCGGTTGTGTGAGATATTCCTGAAAATATGACTTTCGTTACGATGTTAGTCGACATCAAAACACACTACACAGCGCTGTTAGTTAGACTGTAAAACCCTGGCGCCCAAAACAAATATCAACGTCAGGTCTGACATGCAGGACTAGTACCGGTACTTGTCATTTTTTGAGGACTTTCTGTCTTTGGAAAGCTTGGCACATTATTTCAACTTGAAAGCTTTCTAAAGACAGACTCAGTACAAGAGGAATCATTACACGATTAACCAGAAGGTGACACTGAATTTCAACGATTTCTGACATTTAAAAAAAATCCAATACAGTTTTATCATTTCAAATATTACAAAATGCAGGAGAATTTATAATATTAGAAAATTATTTTCTATCACTTGTAAATACAGAGTCTGTCGAAATGTGCTTGACATGTGTTTTTGTTTTCAATTTTTTTGTTTTTGTTTTTGGTTTTTTTTTTTTTTATCCCTCCTTTACTTGATCGAAGCATCCTAGATTGGAAGTCGAGAAATTTTGCTCTCTAATAGTATACTTTCGTGAAGGCCAAGTACTGTAGTTAGGGTGGGTATTGATATGGGTTTATTCCAGACAGTTGCTTTTCAACTGGTTTGGACCCTACTTAGTGTGATCATATTTTGCTTCTCTTAAATTTTAATAGACTTTGAATTATTTGGTAGCGTCACTGAGGGACTTGGCAATTGCAGATTCCCTATAAAGGTCTTACACTTCGATGCTGAACTTTCACTAATTGTAAAGCATGAGGTAATAATAATAATAATAATAATAATATAATATTCACGTGTAATGTGCGTAAAGATTGTCTTTTGTAGTTTTATTTTCTTGTTCACTAATTGTCTGTAACTGATAACCATTCCTGCTAAAAATACATTCCAACTGAATAAAATAAAATAGCAGTTTACATTGTAAGAAACATTCGATGACAACTGAAATGTCAAATTAATAGAGTAGAGAGAAAGTAATGGTTTAGCTACATCTAGAGCTTCTTTCCCGTTCAGACATTTTTCATGGAAAACGACAGGAGGATACACCTTCAACATATGACAAAGACACACGTCTCTGAAGTTTTGCATGTTACCCATGCCACACACAGTTTCTTTAGATAAGCTCTGCTATCACTAGGTGAAATGTAGATGACGCGACGAGTGGAGTTCCCATCTGTGATGTTAAATTTGTCGATTGGTTGTTGAAAGTTCTGAATTTCATAAATGACTTTTGAACGTAGTAGTTCTGCATGTGTACAAAGATCGAGCCAGGTAAGAACGTTCCAAACGTTGTAAGTAATGGAAAGTCTCCAACGATCGTTCTCTTTATCTTGGCATTATCGTTTCAGTGTTTGTTGCAAGGAATCTCTAGTGGCACTTCTGACTTGAACGCTTTAAATTTCGCCCTGGCTATTTAAACAGATCTCGTTTATCTTTGATATCTTTAAAATAATTATCAGTTTCCGTTATGTTGATGTATGATTGATAGAGGTAATATGTGTTATAATCTATCCAGCTTGGGCTTACTTCAGATGTGCCTCTTTCAAAACAGTGCTAGATCCGCTTGGTTATTTTCACTTCATAGACTTCAACAGGTAAACTTTAAAATAAAATAAATCGGTCAATAATGTATTTTTATTTGTATATACTTTGTAATCCACTAATCGAACTTTCATAAGTTGATACTGTCTGCTGAGGCAATATTTGTTTTTTCCTGATTTCGTTGTTTTAATAATAATGCTAAATTTAGTGTACTTTTGTATAGTTTAGGCTAAATTAAGATCACACGATATTAGCCATTTTTATTGATTTTTCACTTAGATCATATACATTTTTATACATCTAATTCTTGTGACACAAATTTCATTCACAGGGAATTAAGGTAGCACGGCAGTATGCCAACATTATCTGCACAGTGCCTGTTGCAAATGCTAACTACTGTATTTTACTGCTGTCACTCTGAAGTAAGTAATATCTTTGGAGCACCACCTTCGTTTATTTAAACATTATCGTTTGCCTACTCGATATATATATTTAAACATTATCGTTTGCCTACTCGATGTATATATTTAAACATTATCGTTTGCCTACTTGATATATATATTTAAACATTATCGTTTGCCTACTCGATATATATATTTAAACATTATCGTTTGCCTACTCGATATATATATTTAAACATTATCGTTTGCCTACTCGATATATATATTTAAACATTATCGTTTGCCTACTCGATATATATATTTAAACATTATCGTTTGCCTACTCGATATATATATTTAAACATTATCGTTTGCCTACTCGTTATATATATATTGAAAAACTAAGTTACTGTATCATGTTCTAAATGTTGGAGTTAAAGTAAGGGAGAAAGCGTCAAGGGAACTAACTCTCACATAAATCAACAAAACGTGGCATTGAAGCGGACAAGTTAGTCCACGAGAGAGAGACAGACAGACAGAGAGAAAGAGAGAGAGAGAGAGGGGTGGGGGACAGAGAGAGACCGCTGTACTAGTCAATGTTATTAAGTACCTGCATACATAATAAGGGCAGCATTTTGGCATATTCGTGTTTTCTCGCTAAGACCACAAAAGCTGCCACCTTCTTGTGAACGATTTTGAAATATATCCTTTCGTTCTATGAAGTGCTTAATATCTCCTGCTGAGGTGTTTTCTCCTGCATTATGTGACAACCGTTGACAGATCATCGCTATACCAGGACCACTTGGAAAGGTTGGTTGCGTTATTTGGAACTTGATTGACCTGAACGTTATAACTCGCGGTTTGATTTCAACATATTTAGATATGTCTCGTCCTACGTGGACGACTGGCCTACTGGAAATTGAAGCATCTCATTCAATATGCCAAATTTAAATTAATTAATTATAGCGAATAGAAATATGTGCATTATTATTAAGAACAAGTTAAAAGCATGCTAGGCAAAGAAAATTTACAAATAGCACAACAACGGGTGTTCCCCTTCACATTAGGCCTCCTATTTCGATAGTATAGATTCATTTGTCAGTTGGTTTAAAAACGATCCATGTTTCCGAAGATTGACTGGCTTCTAACTGGGTAGTCTACGATAATTTGCTTATTATGAAAAACAGCGTGTCATGAAAATCACTTATATACACAGTGGCCAGTACAGCAAACAGTTGTGTTTTGTTCTTTTCAGTAACAATATAAATCCATAGTTAGTGCAGTTGATAGACACGGCATACTTTTTCCTGTCAATATGTTATTTTACAAATAATGTCAATGACAGGTTACTGTTGGTGAATAATTTGGGATTTTGCTTTTGACCAAAGATGTCATTGTTTTGTATTTATGTTGAATGTACAACATAATTGCCACTAATTTACAGCAATTTGAGTTCCTATGCCAATTTACACAGGTTAAAAATAGAAAAATTACCACCAAACTACGTCAAACGTCTATTCTTAATGTCCGCGTCCGTCTTAATAATTTTAAAGTTGTAATATGGGTCCCTTTGCAGTTTTTACACAGAGTGTTTTTCAGGATAAATACATTTACTTTCTTTCATAAGGCACCATTCACATAATATATAGTAAGTTCTCCAAAAGGAATTGTTTGTTACTTCATTTTTCTTCTTTTCTGACTTGAAATCTACATAGAAGTAATGTACTTGTTGGTGCACAAATTTACTTTTCCTGACAAATAGATTATCAGTTAATAACTCTTTTTACAAATATATACTTAAACGATTTCCCATCTCTTCAGCACACACATTCAAGAGCTCAACATTTGATTACAAGTCAAGACCCCTAATGGTGTGTGTGTGTGTGTGTGTGATTTTGGATTTTTGACGCAGCTTTAACAATTTTTCAGCCATATCGCTACAATATCTGCAGTTTGGCAGTTTATAGTGATGTCTAGCACTGGGGTATCATGCCGCAGGCATGTAACATGATGTCCTACTCAAGCAGCAGGGGGGGGGGGGGGGCGAATCGGACATTTTGTCCAAACGTTATTTTGCTTAATTAATACTTTCTGCACTCAGCGGATCCGGTGTCGTCAGCGCCTGGTAAAAAAAAAACGACGTCGTCGTCGTTGTCATCGTCGAGGGGCCAAATCGACAATTGTCCGGACGTCATTTGGTTTAATTAATACCTTCTGCGCGCCGATCCCCAGCGTCGTCAGCGTCCGGTAAACACAGCGACGACCGCGTCGATGTCATCGCCCCCCCTGCTGCTATGATCTTACAAACAGAGTGATCACTAACTCCTCCTCTTGTAGGTCAATTAGGTTATTTGACTGATCGGTAATTCTAAAATTAATTCTCGTTAAAAACCGATCATGGCATCGCATATAGACCGGATTAATCGGACTCTCAACGATTAAAAATCCCGGAGGGGCTGTTGGTGAAAACGAATAAAGGATATATCCCTGTTGAGCCTGATTTGATTGCTTGGTATCTACCTGGTAACTTCCTTCGATAGCATCACACACTAGATTGATTGCTATCACCGATGCAATATTTACGTTGTATGGAGCAATATGCCTACCACCATCTCCGTTATCGTATCTGAGGATAGTTGATGGGGGGGCGTCCGCGGGTGGATTCTTAGGCCATCCTAGTATGGTTCTTATTGAACTGTTATAAATATCAACCATATACCCCGGTGTGCTTATTTCAATCGTCGACGATAACGTCGGTTCATGAACCGTAATAGCGATTTTTGATTCCTTTCCTGTGATCGATTTTATCCTGCGTTGAAATTCCTTATTGATTTGTTCTATTTGGTATGACCCAGTTGGTATTGTAACCTCATTCCAGTCTGGGGTCCCATCGGGCTTATTTGTCCATGCAAAAACCAGCGAGTTATTAGGTTGTTGTCCGTTAAATGCGTCCGCTCGGATATTAGGCCAACTGTGATATACTCGCAATTTTGCCAGCGCTATTTCCTTCACTGGAACCGGCGACGGGAAGTTCACATTGAATTCTGGCTTCGTTGACGTTATCGATATCATATTTGTTTGTACCGGAGTGGTATTCTCCGCGATCCGCTGAAGTAATTGAGACCCTTCGGGGTTCAGCGACATTATTATTATTCGTTGTTTTTAGTGTCTAATTTCAACAACCAGGTGGTTCCGGCTTCCAGTTGAAAATCCTCGATTTTTGACATCGCGGAGCTATACAACTGGACCATCGTGGAGAATTCAACATCGGATATGAACAAATTATCAATCGATAACGAGATCACCCCGGATAATTTCGAGTACGCGTCGGATACTATTTGATGTTTTACTGTATACTCGTCGAGTTTTTTCTGAAAACACGATGATATCTTTTTAGTGATTGCGTTGGCGACTCCAGCAATTGTTGTCATCGCGGAGATAGCGATTGGAACAGCGATCGGGGCTATCGTGGTTACCGTGGATAAAATAACACCGGTACCGGCTACTATACCCGACACCGAGTACACGACCGCGTCGATGGTGGTTATTTTTCTGCGGTATTTTTTTATTTTTGCGCGGTATTGTTCGGAAAGCGTTTTCAAATTCGCGGAGAATTCTTTTGCGGTATCGAATCGATATTGATGTGACGTCGGTGATACCTCTGATTCAATTACCCTGGTGGTCATTTTTATTTTAAAAGAGCTAGTGTTTTTAATTAATTAGATTCGCTACAAATTCCACATACCATGTGATGTTTGTCCTAAATAGACTGCTATCAACGGCCTTAATTATAAACCGTTCAATTGTATCCTTGTCAATGATTGTTGACACTGTATTGTTAAACCCAGATGAACTCGACGATGATATACTAAACTGCATCGCCGAAATCAATGTCAATCGATAAATGCCCTTAACAGTTGCGGTGATATTTACTGTATTCTGTGTAGGAGTCCAATCGAATGATCCATGCCGAATTGTGTATACTGTGTTGATGATGTTCTCATGAGGGATTTTTATTTTTTCGAATTGCTCTGCTACTCTCGGTAGTCCGTCTTTAATCGCTTCAACATCAGTTCTGATTGTTCCTATTTCCTGTGTATGCCCGTCTATACTTTTTTTGTTCGCTGCAACCCTAGTAACGAGTATATCTATTTCCTGTATATGCGCGTCCACATCTTTTTTGTTCGCTGCAACCTTAGTAATGACTGTATCTATTTCCTGTGTATGCGCGTCTATATTCCTTTTGTTCGCTGCAACCTTAGTAATGATTGTTTCTATTTCCCCTGTATGCGCGTCTATATTTCTTTTGTTCGCTGCAACATCAGTTTTGACTGTTTCTATTTCCCCTGTATGCGCGTCTATATTCCTTTTGTTCGCTGCAACATCAGTTTTGATTGTTTCTATTTCCCCTGTATGCGCGTCTATATTTCTTTTGTTCGCTGCAACATCAGTTTTGACTGTTTCTATTCTCCATCCATGCGCGTCTATATTATTCTTGTTCGCCACAATATCAGTTTTGATCGTTCCTATTCTCTGTTCATGCACGTCTATACTTTTTTTGTTCGCTACAATATCAGTTTTGATCGTTCCTATTTCCCCTCCATACGCGTCTATATTCCTCTTGTTCGCTGCAACATCAGTTTTGATCGTTCCTATTTCCCCTGTATGCGCGTCTATATTTCTTTTGTTTGCTGCAACATCAGTTTTGATTGTTTCTATTTCCCCTGTATGCGCGTCTATATTTCTTTTGTTCGCTGCAACATCAGTTTTGATCGTTCCTATTTCCCCTCCATACGCGTCTATATTCCTCTTGTTCGTTGCAACATCATCTTTGACTGTTTTTATTTCCTGTCCATTCGCGTCTATATTCCTCTTGTTCGCTGCAACATCATCTTTGACTGTTTTTATTTCCTGTCCATACGCAGTGATATCATTTATAGTTGTTGTAATCTCATCCAGCTTGGTATTTTTTTTACCAAAGAATTTATCAAAGTTGTTATCGATCCTGTTAACATTTTTTCGTAACGTGTAAAATTGGCCCGACAGCGTTGTAAACTCCGAAATAGTAGTTTTTATCCCCGCAAGATTCGGTTCGGTTACCGTCGGGGTCCCGAAAAAACTAGCGGTAGTGAGCTGTATATCGGTGATAGATTTTTTCACCTGCGCGTCAAGTTCGGTCACCGATTTATCCAACCTTATAAAACCGTCTTTGACTAATGTTATCGTCGACAGATGTTCACCCGGTTTGAGTCGTCCGTCGCTGGTATACAACGCGATAGTGTCTTCGGCGGCATCACGCTGTCGTATTAAAACGTCATCCAGCGACACATTACTGGATTTCAATTTACCCTGGCGGTCCTGAAATACGACTATTTCACCTGGGTCAACACTGGTTAAATTCAACGTATCAGCGATTTCATCCTCGATTAGTTTTTTTATGTCATCGGTGGCGGGCGTTTCCGTGGGTTTTTTCAGCGCCGAAACCGGTCGTCCCCAAATATCAATCATCGTTATTGTAAAAAAAAACGGCGTTTCTAATTAACCCGCCGGGCCTCTACGACCCCACTAGTGTATTCGTTTACAACCACATGAGGTGGTTTTCGCGATGATGAAATCGCCGCGAGTACGTTCAATACCTCACGGCCGCATATCGGCGGGTCGCTTAACTGCTGTGTTGGCAGCGTGGAATAAAAAACCCGGGCTGACACGTCCGGATATACCGCATGAACTCGTTCGGCGGGGCTAACCCGTATGAATCAAAATAGACGATCGCACGCGGATCAATCGCGTATGCAACCCAATGAGTTCCCGCTCCGGAGGACCCATCGAGGTTAATTATGCCGGTTTCAATATTCCTTGGTGCCGCCGGTAATTGATCCCTCATAAAAACACCCCTGAAGTTTTTTTTCGCTAGCGCGTTTGCGGCGTCTATTAAATCAAAATTAGACATGGGAGTCATAGACTCAGGAGTCATTGACTCTCGAGTCAATAAACGGTTCCCGGTAGTCTTAGACCCTTTCCCGAGTACCATGAATACGGGGTTCCCGGTAGTCTTAGACCCTTTCCGGCCACGGATCGTTTTTTTTTATAGCCTTTCCCGGTTGCCTTCTTCAATGCCATCCCCGCCGCGGTACCAACGGCCCCTAACGCAGCCGCCTTAGCCACTGCTGGGGCCGCCGCGGCAATCAATGCCGGAATCGCGGCTAACAACGGAAATATCCCACCGGTCTTTTCCATGTCTTTGATCGCTGCGGCCGAGAAATCTATTTGAACACCCTTTTTATTCTTCATCGCATTATTGAAATGTTTTATTTGACGCGCCGTCAACGATATCTTATGATTACCACCTGCCATCTGTGACGGCTTCAGCGTTATTGTGGTCCCGCATTGTTTAGCCGACTTTGATCGTAATTTCTTGACTTGACCATCAGTCAACTCTACACTGACGACATTATACGACATTTTATTGTAAACGCGTTTGTGCTTTCAATTACATGTTTTCCACTGGTGCATCAATGATTCTCATTCGTCCACCAACACCTTCCAACAGCATTGATTTATCGCTGAGAATGACAGCAACCGCTCTATATTCGGCAATACCACCAGGACGTTGCACACGAGCTCGGAAGTGTATATCAACGACGGATTGTCTCGTTAAATCGAGATGTTCCAACGAAAAATAATAAATCGGATACAGGTTTTTAAAATCAAGTTGTGATATTTGCAAACCAGTGTCGACGTTTTGATCACGACCCATATATGACAGCAATCGATGATATACACGTGCGATATGGTTGTCACCGTAATTGAGTTGTATATCCTCGGATGGTTCCTGCTGTCCGTTTATTCTCAACGAGACCTCATTGACACCGATTTGATCAAATATCATATGGCTGCGTTCTTGGGAGCCTAATCGCGCCTTATTCTGTAGCGCTACAAATATATGACGCGGGGCTGAAACACCCTGTTTGGATGCCAGGTGCCATGTAAATATACCATCCATATTATCCTCTTTAGCATCAGTGGCTACTGTAAGCCAACTCAACAGTGATTTACCACCTGTCTCCATGAATGAGAGTAATCGCTGTTCTGCGGTGATTGATGGGGTCATTACTGGCATCCACAATACTATATTCTTTATATTGACCTTACCGTCGGCAACACCAGCATCATGCCAGATTGCATCATTATCATTGCCCTTTCGCACGAGTACTACTGTATGCTTAGCCCCATAGATGACTTTTCTGACGTTTCTACAGAATCCGAATATATGATGCAGTGGAATCGCGCATGAAAACTGTCGGCGTTGTCCTTGCAACATCCCTACTCGTGTTGCAAACCCTAGATTGTAATTAGTAATAACATTTATGACATCAAAATCCCCAGCTGGTCTTACATACCCGGCCGGTGCTGGATTAACCGCGGTGGCATGTGTTGCCTTTACCCTAGAAAACTGATTGTGTTCAGCGTTATCGGTAGTATCCTTCGCAAACATCATAGACGGACCAGCCGACCTTGTATAATCATCTGAGTATCTCGCTAGCCCGATTATCGTCGTTGCAACATCAACATCGCGTTCTATTGATTCAATTTCTCGCCCGTCAATGAGATATTTTGCGCTCTCAAATAACGCCATTACGCCGTTGTTGACAAAACCAACTCGGATAGCTGGGTTGTTGTCGTATGGTGCATTATCGGCAGCATTTGTCACGAGTTCCCCCTCAATTTCGATAAACGCTTCACATGGCAGAAAGTATCTACTGGTATCTTGGACTTGAAGTTCAATTCGCGATCGTAGATTCGGTTGCGTTGCATAATAAGAATAATATTGATAATCACGGACAGAATCATCCCTGCGCACTGGGGCATCCATATCAAACGCGGGATCAGCGGTTCGCGCAAACATTTCTATTATTTATCATGTTGATATTTTCAATTGCGATTTTTTCGTCGTAGACCACTTCCCGCTATCGCGTTCATGAGCGCGTTAGTGGATGACTCAGCCGCCAACGACTCTAGTTTTTCTTCCACGGCGTTATTTATTACTTTACTGACATTTGCAGGCATCACTGTCGTTGATGGCATCACCGGTGGTTTCTGTTTTTTTCTCCTCACCAACGACATTAGTTTGCCCCGCGCGGCTGAAAGCGCCTTTCCGGCAACATCTCCAATAGCACTAATTCCCTTATCACGAATAACATCAATAGCCTTCATTCCTAATTGTTTGGCTAACGGCGCTACTTTTGGAGCCATTCTTGTAAATAACCCCGCAATGGTGCTACCGAGACCATCTCCATAGTACGCACGGTAAACAGGCAATCGCGAGTTTACCACGTAGACGAGTACTGGTTTATCGTGATTGTAGTGTATGATCATCCTTATTAAAAACACCAGTTTTCCAATTAATCATCCACGAGTTCGTCTATGAGCGTTCGATATGTATTAATGTCTATGATACCGTCTGCAAATAACCGCTTGCAAATATCAGCAGCCTCATTGATTATTTCCGTAGAGTTATTTCCGGCTCGTTTTCCTCCAATTAATACCTCTAGCCGTGATATATCACTGAGAACACTATTAGGGCAGGTAACACTAGCGTTTTCAACTAGACCACTACCACTTGGATACCCCTCTCCGCTTGTTTTTTTAGAACCAGCTTTTTTTTGACGTTTTTCTCGGACTTCTTCTTTTTGCTGTTGTAGTATTTCTTGTTGTTGTCGTATATCATAATCATCAATTCCTTTTTTAAATTCTTTATATCCCAATTCTTTTGTATCCAAGCGATCAATCTCTTTATTCGTTTTATACAACCAATTAACCCAGTCATCTCGTTTTATATTACTGTTTTTATACTCGTCTTTTAAAAAGTTTTTTCTTGAATAATAGCTTTGAGCGGCAAAATTACCAAAAACCCTATACTCGTCGAATTTCAGTAATTGAGGTCGTTTTATTTGTGCTATAGCCTCTTCAGTGAGTTTATCTATAAAGGGGACTCCTTTTTGAGTGGAAATTTTTTGAAGTTCACCAACATCACCCTGTTCAGAATCATCAATATCAGCTAATCGTTCATACTCTCGTTGGGTTTTTATATCACTGGAAAGTTGTTTTATCCGTTGCTGTGTTTGTTCTGTCTCTGCTGCTATCTTTTCAAGTACAGGAAGAAGAGGCGCCTCTTTCCGTTCGCCCTCCTTAGGAATATCACCGTATATTGCTCGTTCTGTTGCAGCTGTAACATCCTTAGTCGCTTTAGTTACCGGGGCAAATAACTGTTCGCTTCCAACAGTAAAATCGGTTTGCATTTGTTGTCGCGTTTGAAGTTTCTCTCTCACTCTGTCTCGTAACGGTATGAACTTTTTAAGCGCTGCTAGCCGCTCTCTGGCTAACCGAGTAGTAAGTGATTCACCTACCATTATTGTAAATTGATCCGCAATTTTCTAATTTCCCGCCGAGTGTACCATCGGGGGCTCCACGGAGTTTTCGTCTATAATCCTTCTAATGTTTTTGATCTTGCTAGAAATCTCCCGGCGTCGTTCATAAACACGTCCGAGTTTTTTTCGTATTATTTCAACGGCGGTAAATAGTCCAATGAATGCATTTGCGTCATTGTGGTACAAGTTTTCATTGATCGTATGTTGTAATCGTTTTATAAAAAAATACTCGCGGGCCAGGGTAAAACGCCCCCGTTTCGATTGTTCGTTAATAATTTCATAATCGGATAATATTTTTTCACTGTCGAGACCATCAGATAATTCAATTCCTTGATTTTTTAATTTTGAAATCTCGGCTAATATATTATTGATGTCTTCGATATTCATTATTCTTATAAAACATCTTGTTTTTAAATAAAAAAAAAAATGAAACCCCGTGTATCAATTCCGAAGGTGTTTAATAATTCGTTAGACGTGACCTCGTCAGCGCCATAGGCGCCGGTGACCTTGTCACTCGCTGATTTCTGTTATATATGAAAATCGAATTCTATGCCCGGTCTTTTTTGAGATCGCTGAATTCTGTATTCCTTCTGCAACAAATCGTATCGAGGCTCCACAAATGTCAAAATATTTTCCTGCCTCATTCATCGACTGAAATATATTTTCCTCGTGAGTTGTTGTATCAAATGACTTTACGGGTTTTGCTTTCTTTGAGTATTTACCAGTTTCGCCTTTTTTGGTATTCTGACTTTGCGAGATAGCTTGCAAGTTTGTAAGAGAATTATCAGTCTTATTATTATTAATATGATCAATCACAAGCCCATTTTCGATTAATCCGTTGAATGCTTCAAATACAATCCTGTGAACATAATAGTTTTTTCCTCCTGCAGTAAATTGCAAGTATCCCTGATTACTTACGGTGCCAACTGGTTTCTTCAGTTTGCGGTTTCTAACAACGCCGTCGCAAGATGCCTCGTAATTAACGAGCACAGGATGCGGCTGAAATTCTTGGTTCATTTGTATAATAATACTACTTGTCTAATTTATTATTTGGTTTAATTATAAATCTTTCAACGTAGTCCTGGGGGGTTTTGATGACGAAGTCTGCGGTGGGGTCAATGACGGCGTTTTTAATTCGCTTGTCATAATAGCGTTTTAGTTCCCTGTATCGCTTTCCGCCACAATTGATACACAACTGCGATTTTCCTCTTACACCGACGTGACAAACCAAGCACGGGAGGGGGCCAAGAGAACCATTACGAACGCTTTGTAAATGGTACCCGCAGAATTCACCTCTACATGATTTATTGCACGGGGTTGTCGACCCAATCATCAACCATTTGCAGTGATTCATTATACTATATTCTTTCATTTAAATACTTGTTTTAATTATATGGATGAGTTCGAGAGATTAGCAGCAATTAAGCCCTGGAAAAATATTAAGTTCAATCTTGATAGAGTCCTCAAGGACGCACCAAAAGCGTTAATAAACGATAGAACCCTGTTGAGTAAAATACGCGATTGTATCGATGAATTCAAGCGTGATGGTGCATCTCATAGTTGGTCAACATTTCGAATTGATGGTGTTGTTGATGCTACCATGAACGACAACCGCGCAGCAACGATAATATCACAACTTGACGGTAAAAGGTATTTCTTCAGAGTAAAATTCATTGTCCGGGTGGAATCAGGTGATTGGATCATACGTGATAAATTTGAACCAGTTCTCAGCGATAAGAAAACAGTCATTGTTAGCCGCGACTCCAAGCCGGGGCTGTTAACCGGAATTGACAGACCATACTATGAACGAGCGTATCCTGAAACAGCAGTTGTTTATGGAATATACCCGTTAAATAAGAAACCTGATATCGGAAAACTGAAACCAATGAAACAGTCAACGGGGATAAATTGTGTAGCAGAACGAGTAATAGAGCATTTTACAAATGCATGTCGAGGAAACAAATTGACTGATTTACGACGTAGCAAAATCAACCAGTGGGAACTAACCGTAAAAGAGCGTGGAGCAACCATCAGCGACATAGCGAGATTAGAAACATCGCTGAGATTTCCAATAACCGTTACAACGATAACCGGTGAAGTATTATACGAATCGAAGTACAAATCGAAGGGAGCCCCAATCAAAATTATTGATCATAACGAACACGCATGGACGCCCGCGATCACAATATTTCCACGGGATAGAACAGTAAAGTATATCCCGGGGGAATTCCTGGGAGAGGACGGTTTTCTCGCGGAGAGAAAACTATTTGATGCTATTGCTTGTTTGTGTAAAAACGACCCTGTATCAGTGTGGTTACTTCGCAGCGCTGATACTTTTGATCAGTTTGTAAGACCAAACGGTGAATTATACCGCACTGAAGCATTTCACAGCAGGATGAAAAAAACCGCCATAGAATTTGAGGAGCATGATGAACAACTGCTAACAAATTGTTTTACGATTCCATCGGTTGCGGCTCATGTTGCAGCGAGGAAAAATGCGTGGAGCCCAACGCGCAAGGAATTTCTACCGGATGTACAATCCAGTTGTTTGGAGTATTATCACGGTGGACTATGGAACACTGAATACAACCGCGACGCTATGATTTCCGTTGATATGGTTGCCTGTTATCCAGCGAGTTTTCTCGGGTATGGATCCGCCGCTGAGTATTTCAAACGATTTGGACACCCCAGACATGAAATGACTCGTGTTGCTATTAATGGACCACTGCCTGATTTTGATTTAACCGGATTCGCTCGCGTAGTATCATTTGAGTTCGCGGCAGGACTTCATCGCTGTTGCTATATTTGGATCGGTAGACACATGGCTGAAAAGAAGTGGCTGCCAATAGCGCTGCTACGGTATATGATTGATTGTAGCATGCTAGTTTCGTTGATTGTCAGTGACGCGATTATATCATACTGGGCGCAGACTGAAGTCTGGTTACCAGAACCAGAGCGTCTAGATAGCATAATTGACGAATCCAGAAAACACATCGATGCCGACGAGGAATATATCGTCGAATGGTCCAGGAGGGTATTTAACCAACGAAACCACGAGGCAAAAGATCTCGGTAGAAGAATAATCGGTAAGTTCACACAAGGTGGAAAAAACTACGACTACAAACGATATTGCTCACGGCTGATTATAGATGACGCAGAATATGATTTCGTAATCAAGGACGCAGTGGCAAAAAATAGATACGTGAACTGCGAAACAGCTTTCTTGTCCAATGGAACGAGGTTGGGTACAGTTGTTACCTACAGCGATGGAGACAGCCCGGCGTATCCACATTTGAGGGCGTCTATGCTGGGTTATGCCGCTATCAATTTATTCTCGATGATAAATAGATTTCCCAACACCGCGGTTAGAGTAGCCGTTGATTCATTTTATATTGACGTAGCGTATAAGGGAAACGTAGCCGAGTTTACTAGTCCGGACGAGAGTTGGGGTACATGGAGAATTAAAAATGAAATACGACGCGATTATTCCCCGTCAGCAGATGTCACCGTTGAGAACAACTACTTACGCGGTGATAAATTGTCAGAATGGTCTAATGCACCATCGTGTTCTGATCCAATTTGTAGACACAAGACGGTTTATTTAAGCGGCTGTGGCGGGTCAGGAAAGACGACTCGGGCAATTGAATTATTTCGAACGCGGGCAAGTATAATCGTGCTTACACCGACCCATAGACTAGCGCGAGAGATAAAACAACGAAATGTTGACGCCGTTACTTATCACAGCTTTTTTCGATACAGCGGCGGTGAGTGGACTCCTGATCGAATGGGTGAAAAATTTATTCCCGACATTATCATCTGGGATGAGATATGTACTGTTTCGTTAGATACTTTACAAATGTTTCTTGAGTGGTTGCTGCGCGCGAATACAGCGGTAATCATGTGTGGGGACCATGGCCAACCACCACCATTTGTCGGCGAGGGTCCACATGATTGGTTAAGGGGTTTTCTGGACTATTATGAAGAAACCGATACTGATTACCGAGCACTTGATGAACAACTGCGCGAGGTTAAAAAACTAATCAGATTACAGCCGGATAGAGTTCAGTGTGAAATAATCCGCGAGGTAATTCCGGAAACGCCGTTGAATGAATTCTGGGAAACATGGAGACCAAACGATTTGATTGTAGCGAGTAGAAAGATAGTCAGAGACACACTTCAGCGGAAGTTGTTTACGTTGCATAAGGAAAAGTTTCCAACGCGTCCAGTGCCGTTATGTTATAGACCCGCGGACACACGGCGGCAGAACATTGAAGTTGAAATTCCAGCCCCGACAGCGTCGGGGACAAAAAAACAAATTCTCGTGCTGAATGATATCGTGCTCGTTGATATCAGCGTCGTCGAGGACGCGCTACGTGCTGATAAATCCCCGTGGACGCTAGGATACGCAACAACAATACATTCCTCGCAGGGACTAACCATTACGGACACAATTGTTTGGATAGTTGATAATCGCATCGAATGGTCGAATCTAGTCTATCTTGCAGTGTCCAGAGTACGAAGGATAAATCAGCTTCGAAGAATTGTTATTGACGGAGCCGGTGACGGAGTCACTGACGAAGCCGGCGACAAAGTCACCATCGATGCAAGCGTCATTGATAGAAAACTCTCGGGTTACCGCCTACAGGATAAAAAAAACAGCGGCGTTTTGATATTGATGCCGAATTAATAATCTCGCTACGACAACAACAGAATAATCACTGCGCGAGTTGCAATTGTATAATGAGTTGGCGTTATTCGGATAAAGACACTCGCCAATTTACCGTGGATAGGATCGATAACAGTCTCGGTCATGTCAAAAACAATGTGAGGTTGACCTGTCTTGAGTGCAATAGACGCAACGGCGCTAGTTAAGACCACGTGGGGGCAATTGAGTATCGTTAGGTATCACTTGTAGTTGCTCGCGTGTAAATCCGCGCTGAGGAGCAGTTGAATCCAGTCTATAGATCGGTGGTCTACCAGTTGATCGTGTTATCGTTGATATGTTATGTGTGGTAACACTCCAGATAGGATCAGTAGCTCTTTTTTTACCGCCTTCAAGCTCTCCTGGTTCATACAGATATCTAACAGTGACATCGCCGAGAATCGGCTTGGAAACGCTATCTATTTTTGATCTTCCGGGTATATACTTTTCTTTAATCGCGTCGCTGGGCTTCATGTTGATTGCTCGGGTAATCTCGTTATTTAACGCGGCAATTACGCCTGGCAACCTTTTGACCCATTCACGAGATCGTTTTTCTTGGATGAATTCCTTCGCGTATTGATACCCAAATAACCGTTCAGCAAGAGTCCGATTGAATCGTTCAACAATTGCCTGATCACGATGTAGCGCAGTATGACCTCGTCGTACCGCGACGCTATGATGTTTCAGCGTTGATAAAACAGCGCCGCGAAATTCACTACCGGGATCAACTTGTAATAGATTTGGCCAGCGCAGAGGGCCTCTTCGATAAATTCTTTCAAACGCAGCGGCTACTTCAGTTGCCGACTTTGTTTTTAACGGCTCCGCTTGTTTGTATCGACTCGCAACATCAACTACGGTTAGCGCGTATTTGTAACCGTTGTCATGCGGCAAAAATAGTATATCAGCCTGATGAACTTCATTAGGTACGCTGACATCAAAGCGCGAGAAGTTGATTTGTTTAGGCGGTGGTAGATAGATTTGCCATATAGCCTGTTTGGATAACCAATTAGCCGCAGTGGTCTTTGTTACCTTTGCAGCGCTTGCAAGCTTACCAATTGCGGCCTTCCCCTTCCAGTATCCTCTCGGAGAATAATAGATGGATTCCATGTTGTTATTATAAACACTATCGTTTTCAATTACCAGCGCCAGAAGCTCCGCTTCCAATCATTAATTTACCTTTCATAGCCGATTTTACCAACCATGAGGCCAATTTTTCTTTGACGGATTTATCAGGAATAGCATTTAATGCGTGAATTAATTTTACATCCGCGATATGACGCTGTTGCAGATCGCTACTTTTGTAAGCAACATCATGAGCATGACACGCCTTATCGATAGCGTTTATTGGATACTCACCGGGTTTGGGCTGATTTTGATCATCGAGTCTAATATCTAATCGTGTTCCGGGGCCACAGTAGCTATATCCTGGGAGGTGCTTTTCTCCTGGATACTTTGCCCACGGCGTTCCGGGGAGTTTTGCCAATTTGGCTGCGATGTCACCTCCTCGCTTTTTTTTAAAACATCTCCGGGTCTAATAGAAATAAATCTAAATTTCTTTGTACCGCATTGTGCACACTTGCCAGTAAGCGCCGATCTGTTATTTCTTGTTGTAGCGGTTGTCATATCATTTGTGCCAGTACGCACTCTACACTTCACACAATATAGATCCATAATTTATGTATAGAGATATGAATATAATTGATTTTTCGGCGACTAAAACAAGAGAACCAGTTAAGCATGTTGCAGCGTTACCAAACTCGATCCGGATGATTATCATCGGACCATCTGGATCCGGCAAGACGCAATTGTTACTCAATTTAATAATGAGATGGATGAAGTGGGATAAGTTGTATTTGGTTGCTCCTAGCGTAGATGATCAACGATGCTACGAGGTGTTGAAAGATTTCAACGAGAATGCATCAGCGATCGCTAAAAAAAATGTTATTGAGTTTATTACGGATATCAATGATGCACCGGGTATTGATGATATTGATGGCGACGTTAACAATCTAGTCGTGTACGATGATGTAATGTTAGACAATCAAAAAAACCCAGCTAGGATATTTTCCAGAGGCAGGCATAAAAACACTGACGTGATATATGTCACTCAACGATACACTCAGATTCCAAAAGTAATTAGAGACAACTGTAATATTCTTGCTGTGTTCAACGGCGTTGATACACACACGCTACGAAATATTTGGCAGACATGGTGCGGCGGTGACATGGACTTTAATGTTTTTCGAAACTTTTTTAGTCATGCTCAGTCGACCCCACATGGATTCGTAACGATAAATTTACATGATCCTCGGACACGATATCGTATCGGACTTGACCAAATATTCGGTTAGTTGTAAATAATTTTCATTGTAAGCAGCAGGGGGTGCGATGACATCGACGCGGTCGTCGCTGTGTTTACCGGACGCTGACGACGCTGGGGATCGGCGCGCAGAAGGTATTAATTAAACCAAATGACGTCCGGACAATTGTCGATTTGGCCCCTCGACGATGACAACGACGACGACGTCGTTTTTTTTTTACCAGGCGCTGACGACACCGGATCCGCTGAGTGCAGAAAGTATTAATTAAGCAAAATAACGTTTGGACAAAATGTCCGATTCGCCCCCCCTGCTGCTACTCAGTCACATTATCCTGACACCAGGCCGACCAGTCCTAACAATGACCTCTTAATGCTGAGCGCCTAGCGAGGCAGCTGTAAGTACCATTTGTATGTCTTTGGTATGATTCGGCCGGAGTTCGAACACGCGACCCACTGACGCTCTAACCACTAGACCACCGGAGCGGTCTGGTTAATTTGAGTATATGCCAGAATAACACACATAAGAAGGAGCAACACATGAACAACTAATTAATACTAATTTGACAGCAAAAGTTTGCAAATTAATATATAAAAATATTTAAGAAAATATGCAGATTTTATATCTGTATCTTTGTTAGCACAATTCGTTTGATTACAAAATATCATCATTAGTTATGGGATGTTATCCATGTTACAGTAATATTGTGCTCTGTCACCGTCAGTTCTCTGATGATATCCGTGTCATGGTAATGTTTTCCTCCCTACTATGATGGCATTCATGATGCTGTAGTGTTGTCCACGCTACTGTAATGGTATCCATGATACATTAATCTTTTCCTCTGTCAACACTAGAACTGCGATGGTATGTATAATATAGTAATCTTGTTTGTAAATGTTCACCTTTGCTTAAATGCTCCTCTGAGTTGGGAAATATTAATATAGCTACATTGGTATAGTCTATCATCCAAAGAGAGAAATGTTTTACATTTGGTACCAGTAATAGTGTTTCAGAAATTATTCACTCCAGTTTTATTATGCAGATAGATAGATAGATAGATAGAATTTAGTCTTAGGACAAGACAAGGTCGCATGCTAAGGCCAATGTTATTTAGTATATAAATTTTTTTTATCTCAGCGTTATGAAGCGAATGTAGCAAAATCATACTTATCATCCCAGAAATCGAAGAACTGGTTACTTTAATGTATGCAAATTGCATTGAGGTAAACTTCAACAAGACCAAAATAGTGGTATTTAGAAACGGAGGATACATGAAGAGAACTGAAACGTGGTATTTTACTAAAGAACGAATAGACATCGTGTCTTATAATTAATATGTATGATTATCATTACACTGAAGTTGAAATAGCCTATGGCTAATCAATTATAAGCTTAGCAAGCCAAAAAGTCTGCGACACGAATATTTTATTTTCAAAAGCAGTTCGGCAGTTTCATATCAGATATGTGGTTATAATATCTGACTCGATGATTAAAACAGTATTATGTTTTGGAGCTGAAATATGGGATCTGAATACTCGAACGATATTGAGGAAGTGCAGTTTCAATTTTTTAAGATGTACATCTCGTTTTTAAATGTTGCGAATAGTTTAGTGTCTGTAGGGAATTTGGTCATAAATGGTAAGATGTATAAAATATTGGATTAAAATTATGCGATTATCGGATTATGTATATCCACATCAATGTTATATTATGTTGAAAATATTACACAATCTGGTAGAGTAACGTTGGCTACTAAGATTAAAGATATTCTCTATCAATATGGCTTTGGATATGTATGGATAACACAAGATGTTGGATATGTAAAAGTATGTATTTAGGAGTTCACACAAAGGATTAGAGACACGGTATTTCAAAGTTGGTCTGAGCATATCAATAATTCCTCAAAAGGTATTCCTATAGTTATTATAAATCACTACTACAATGTGAGAAATACATCTCATGCAACATACATTTTAATTTAAGGAAACATTTTTGCAACGAAGTTATACAAGCCACAAACTTATGATTGAAACAGGAAGAAGGGAAAAAATTGATAGAGTATTCCGATTTTGTGAACTGTACAGGAGAGGAAATATTTCTATAAATAGGGGATGAATTTCACTTGGCTTGCGTTTGTCCAAAATATAATATTATTCGAAGACTATATCTTAAACAATGTATATTATGTACAACCAAGAATTGACAAATTTGTCTCTCTTATGGCTAGAAGTGATATAGTCACAATGTATACTTTATCACACTATCTGTACAGATCATTTGCTGGGAGGGAGGTTCTTTTATCTCTATCCGAATAAAAATCCTGTGAAAATGTTACTATTCGGAAATGAGTGTAGAAATAAGTGTATAAGTAATCAATAATTTATATCTCACCTGTATTAAAGAACATGCGGCGTTTCAATTAAATCGCACACACATACGGCTGAATGGCAATAGGAATGACTTGCTTCAAAGCTTTTTCCCTCAGATCATCGATGTATTTCAAGTTTGTTCAACAATGTTTAACACAGTTTTATCAAGCCAACAATTTCAGAAAAGAGTTACACCAAGAAACCGTTAAGAACTGCAGGTTTTAACCATTGAGTATGACTTCAATTAGTTTTGTTCTTAATAATATCACTACATTTGTCTCAGAAGCAGGGATTTTCAAGACTTTCAAGTTTGACAATATAACAATATTTATCTTAAACGTATGGACTTTCAAGCTAGGCATTAATCTTCACTTGTCACAGAAACACGAGCTCGCATATTTGGAGATATATCTACATTTATGTCGAAAGAATCAGGTTAGGCATTGCAGCTGCATTTGTCTCAGAGCATGGACTTTCATGTTCGGCAATATAACTAAATTTGTTTGAGGAGCATGAACTTTCATGTTCGGCAATATAACTAAATTTGTTTGAGGAGCACGAACTTTCATATTTGGCAATATAACTAAATTTGTTTGAGGAGCATGAACTTTCATGTTTGGCAATATAACTGAATTTGTTTGAGGAGCATGAACTTTCATGTTTGGCAATATAACTGAATTTGTTTGAGGAGCATGAACTTTCAGGTTTGGCAATATAACTAAATTTGTTTGAGGAGCATGAACTTTCATGTTTGGCAATATAACTAAATTTGTTTGAGGAGCATGAACTTTCATGTTTGGCAATATATCTAAATTTGTTTGAGGAGCACGAACTTTCAGATTTGGCAATATAACTAAATTTGTTTGAGGAGCATGAACTTTCAGGTTTGGCAATATAACTAAATTTGTTTGAGGAGCATGAACTTTCAGGTTCGGCAATATAACTAAATTTGTTTGAGGAGCACGAACTTTCAGATTTGGCAATATAACTAAATTTGTTTGAGGAGCATGAACTTTCAGGTTTGGCAATATAACTAAATTTGTTTGAGAAGCATGAACTTTCATGTTCGGCAATATAACTAAATTTGTTTGAGAAGCATGAACTTTAAAGTTTGGTAATATGATTAAATTTGTTTAAGAAGAATAGACTTGCAGGCTTTGCCATATAGATGCAAGGCATTCAAAACAGCTTGTAATTGTGCATGTGATTGTGCATATGATTGCAAACATAACAGTATAAAAGGCATTCAACAGCAAGTACAATTTATGTAGATTTTGTGTGGGGCCACAAAGTATTACAATTCCAAAAACCTAATTCTATAGTTTGTATCATGTCTTGAAATGGAAATGAAAGTCCTGTATTTAGAAGTGTAAGGATGGTACTGGTGTTTTAAACTCAGGCTGGTAATTAAATGCATATTGTACTGGCGTAACTTTAACCCAATGAGTAATTGTTAAAATTATATTAGGATTCACTTATCTTTAAGTGCAAGACACTTGACCAAAATCTGATAAAATAAACACATTTCATTTTTATTTCATCCTCTCTTGATGGTTCTGGCATTCAAGGTAGTACGTTAAAATGAACTAACACTCCCCAATGGTCGCTTGGAAATCGCTGGCATGACGGCAGTCTCTCCAAACCAACCAGTTCAAACTGAATTGGTTTTACCTTCGCATTTGGTCTGCAATGGCGTATATACATCCTATCAAATCGACATTTTGGCTTATATTCAAAACCTCACTCAAGATTGTCGTTGCGCTCCATATCCCAGGTAAACTTGACCTCTGGTCTTTTCCCTATAACCTCCCATACGTCATAAACATCGCTTGGGATACCTTGTATTTCATCAAGCTGTAACATAAAGAAATAAATAAATGGATGAGATATAAATACAACTATGACTGTGCTAAAGATGTTCTTAGCAGAGGTGGTCCTGATTGTTCTAACCAGGACGAACTCCTAAAACAAAAAAACCTACAACTCACCCAACTACCACCCCCACCCCATAAGTGAACAAAATGTTCAATGCATCAACAAATATGTGTATGTGCTGTGTTCAAAACATCGCAGTGCTAATGTGATATTTATATGTGACCTTGACCTCGTCTCATGGTGAGCACCAGAATTTATTGAAGAATGGATTACAGTTATTCTCTCCATAATGAGCAAGTCCTTTACATGGGTTAAGTAGATCTTAGTACACGATGCTTTAAATAAAACCACATCAAAACTAACTACTATGACAGCTTTAGCTTTGATGCATATAGTTTCCACTTTATCAAATGTATCATTTTCATTGCTCATAATTTAGTTATTTTCATTAAGTTCGTCTGAAATTATTATATTACCCAAAAACGTATACGTCATAAAGGGTTCAATTTTAAAACGAAACAAGTTTTGCGGGAAATGTTATGCAGTTACTAGGCATGGCTATCTTGATCATGGTAATTTGTTCAATGGGACATTCACTTTCACTTGCAAATTTTCCCCTATCACTCCTGCCTCGTACTTTAACAACTGACCACTTTTGTACTGGTCATGCATTATCTATCTCTACAACTTTCTAATAATGTGTATGTTATAAACTATTGTTGGAGGTTTAAATTAAGCATATTATAGTAATGTTAAGGTACGTGTGTATTAAAAGCAATTTCACTTGACGATAAATTTTGAATAAATCGTATTGTTCAAAGAAAATGTAAGCTAACTATTTATATAAACTTGGCAATTTATTTCTAAAGAGACAATATCTCCAAACAAAGTATTGATGACTCAAAGAGAAATTAAAAAATGTTGACTCTTTGACCAGAACCTCAGCCTCGTTCTATTTTGATAAAATATTTTTTAATTGAAAAACTGGAAGGATAGTCCCACTCGAATGTGTTTTAATATGTTTTTCTTTTCAACCTCTAGATAGGGCACAAGTTTTGTTCAGATTGACTCTATATAAAGTTGTTCTAAAAGAAATGTTTCACTGTGGGACTATTTACCTCTTTATCTCGAAGATTCAAATCCCCACCAAATATGACGGTTCTGTTTGCATCAGCCTTTTTTACATTCTCAAATGCAGTTTTTAGCTGTCTCTTCCTCTCTCTTGCGACCGGTCTTGTGCTTTCCAAATGGGAGGTCAATAGGTCAAACGTGATACCTTTGACAGTACACTATGACACAAAAATAATATTCATTTGAGATCATGGTATATAAGCTACAATGTCTTTGTATCTAATGCTCATCTTGTGGTAATAATTATAAAACTGTACGAATTCCGCAGTGGGTATGAACATCTTATAGAGATGCTGCAGGGCTAGAAAAGGTCCCCAAAAATCTTATAAATATTGCGTGTTGTGTTTGTTACCATTTAGGTTAAGAAGTAAAATATTTTTCAATTCTTAGCATTATTTCAATGTAACGTTTATTAAACATTCCTGATAATATTGAAATGAAACCGCCCACATGATTAGTTATTATTATTAATTATTCTCTCACTATTCGGGGTTTTCTTATCGTAGGCTGTAGGTAATATTCTAAAGTTTGATTCAGAATACGTATCGAAAATTTTAATTCAAAATATTTTTTAAGTCGCTTTCTATGCACAATTCAAGATTTGCTGTGTATTCGTGTCAGTACCTTAAGCCTTTGTTTTGTATGAGTGCTTTTTAAATTCTTTCTTAATTGGTCTAAATTCGTGGGCGTTTAACTAATGTTTTTATTCATTTCTAATTTATATGATACATTCAAAGACTATTTGGTTTCATGTAATATTGAAATAGATGGACCATGAACATCAACGTTTATATTGTTAAAAATCTACGAGGTGGCCAATGAACATCAGCATATTGTTTGTTAGGAAAGCGACCAACTGGCCTTTGAACATCAGTATATTGTTTATTACAAAGAGCTACCGACTGGTCGTTCAACATCAGCATAGTGTGTGTTACAAAAAGATACAAATGGCCCTTGCACATCAGCTTATTATTTGTTACAAAGAGATACCAAATGGCTGGTATACTCTCATTTATAACGTCAACATATTGTATGTCACAAAGAGCTATCATCTGACCCATGAATGTCAACATAGTGTATGTCACAAAGAGCTATCAACTGGCTCATGAACTTCAACATATTGTATATCACAAAGAGCTATCAACTGGCTCATGAACTTTAACATATTGTATGTCACAAAGAGCTATCAACTGACCCACGAACGTCAACATAGTATATGTCACAAAGAGCTATCAATTGGCTCACGAACGTCAACATAGTTTATGTCACAAAGAGCAATCAACTGGCCCATGAACGTCAACAAAGTATATGTCACAAAGAGCTATCAACTGGTCCATGAACGTCAACATAGTATATGTCACAAAGAGCTATCAACTGGCCCATGAACGTCAACATACGGTATGTCACAAAGAGCTATCTACTGGCCATGAACGTCAACATAGTATATGTCACAAAGAGCTATCAACTGGCCCATGAACGTCAACAAAGTATATGTCACAAAGAGCTATCAACTGGCCCATGAACGTCAACATAGTATATGTCACAAAGAGCTATCAACTGACCCACGAACGTCAACATAGTGTACGTCACAAAGAGCTATCAACTGGCCATGCACGTCAACATAGTATATGTCACAAAGAGCTATCAACTGGCCCAGGAACGTCAACATACGGTGTCTTACAAAGAGATACTACTGGCCAAGACATAACAAAAATACAGCAACATATTGCTAATTACAAAGCCCTTACAACTGCCCCTGAACAATATCTAGATAACAAATGAATATCGCCAGAGGGCTCTATAAACAGGATGCTGTTATAAATGCATGCGATCATCGTTCTCTTTCCAGGACATGAGTGTGACAACATTGCTGCAAACTAAACGTTGTGCCAAACATTTTTTTAAACTTTTCATGTGCTAATCGATGCTTTGATTTCCAAGTGAAACGCTAATTTCATGACCATTTATTAGACAATGTGTTTCCCCAAACTATCTTGTTTGTGAATTAAGGTGAAAACCTTTATTGTAAGAAGATTCCTAAACATAACGCTGGAAGGGAATGGTGTAATTGTTTTAGCTTCAAAAATTGTGCAGTCTCGTCGCAGGAGGATTGCTGTGTAATAATTGTTTTTTTCAGCAGGGAAAAGACTATACGACTGACATTTTTCCTCTAGTATTTGCCGCATTTCCATAACCACCTCCTGTAGCAACACCACATGGGGAATTCTCCTGTGTTAAAGAAAGTTATTGGTTAATGAATGTAAACATAATAATGAAAATAAGCAATTGAACAAAATGAATCGTGGAACCATTCATCTTCAAATCAGTTTAACAATCAGCGAGTAAATCAGTTACCAGATTGCAAATGTTGAATCTTTGTCCGTATCTATGGGTTTTATTCCTTTTTGAATATGCTTCGAACGTAGTGTTGGTATTAGATACAAGAGATAAGTAGTCATCAGATAGTTATTACACTTTACTCATTCATCGAGTATTGAAGATTTGAGTATATTATTCTAACTTGTTTGTCCTAATCCATGGAGAACACACACACACACACACACAAACACACACACACACACACATGCATATATATATATATATATATATATATATATATATATATATATATATATATATATATATATATGCTACAAACTAATATGTAAGCTAATACAGAAAGGGCAATTTATCTTGTTGCTTGTTTTATCCTCTTAGTTTGCCTTCCTTATAGCCGAGGTATACATAAAGAGAAACAATATATTTACACAAGACTTGATTCAGCCTCCATCAGATATAGTGGCTGCAATGTATAGTCTATCATGTGCTGAAAAATCTCGTTAAACAAACTAGAACTCACAAACCTATCACTATCTTTATAACCATTATATATATATATATGGGGGGAGTGGGGGTGTTCGGGAATACCATTGAAAAACGGATTTTTTTTTAATTGGCCGATAGACGCGATTGTTATTTCAAATTGGCCAAGACAAGTCATTGTTATTTCAAATTGGCCGAGACACACCATTAGTATTTCTAATTTGTTGAGAGAAGCCATTGGTATTTCAAATTGGCCGACACACGCCAACGGTATTTCAAACAGGACGATACACACCATTCGTATTTCAAATCTGCTGAGACAAGCAATTGGTATTTCAGACTGGCCGAGACAAGCCATTGGTATTTCTAATTGGTTGTGAAAAGCCATTGGTGTTTCAAATTAACCGATACACGCCAATGGTATTTCAAATTGGCATATACACGCCATTGGTATTTCAAATTGGCCGAGAAACGCCATTATTATTTCAAATTGGCCGAGACACGTCATTATCATTTCAAATTGGCCGAGACACGCCATTATTATTTCAAATTAGCCGAAACAAACCAATGGTATTTCAAATTAGCCGAAACAAGCCAAAGGTATTTCAAATTGGCAGAGAATCGCCATTAGTATTTCAAATATGCCGAAAAAAGCCATGGGCATTTTAAATTGGCCAAAACACGCTATTCCTATTTCAAATCGGCCGAGACTAGTCACTGATATTTTAAATAGGCCCATACAATCCATTGGTATGCATCATTTGGAACTAATATAACAAGTATGTGTCTACCCTGACCTGTACTATACTTACAAAGATGAAACCATTTCAGAATTATGATAACAGATGTTTGACAAATGCACGTACATTGATGTCTCGTTTCAACCATCCTTACTTGTTAATTTCGTCACAGACGCCTTGGACGCGTAATTGTTTATTCTTTTGGTCCAGTCCGTCGATATTCCAGGACATTCTGCGTATTCGGTTAGCCGCTGTGTCTTCATCGCTGTTATATCTGCAAGCGAATTTGAAAACTTCATAGGTAAAAACGGAAACGATGGTGCAATTAGAAAGAAGAATTGAACAGAAGCTAAAAAATTATATTAATCTTATTCTCCATGCTTATTCACAATATTCTTATACAGCTAAGCGTTCAAGTCTGTTTCTATATTTCCCATCTGGAAAAGAATCCATTGTTGCACATTTCATGCATTTTAATGTTTAAAGTACTGATAGTCTTGTTAAACAAAATACATCTATTTAATTAATTGTCATCCACATTTCAAAGATTCCAATGAGCATTTAAATGCAAGTTGATGATATATATACATATACATATATATATATATATATATATATATATATATACATACATATATATACATACATATATATACATATATATATATACATACATATATATACATACATATATATACATACATATATATACATATATATATATACATATATATATATACACACACATATATATATATATATATATATATATATATATATATATATATATATATATATATATATATATATATATATATATATATAATCAAACGACAAATATTTAAAGTCACCTGTCCTAACAACGGAAATATTTCTAGATAAAATGGTTATGAGAAGGTAATGTTACTGAATTCATAAAACCCTTGTGGTGATGTCATAAGAGGAAAGCGCACGTGTGAGAAGTATATCTCTTTGGTAATAGGGGCCTCGTACTAATATACCAATTATCTGCAGTGTGACAATGTGCTGACGTTCTTTTGAAATATCACTATAATATATTCCAAAATGTTCTTGTCTGAATTCACTATAATATCAAATTAATGCTTTAATCCAATAATTATTAATCAGCATTTTGTAATTCCAGTGAAAAATAATTTGAATAAATGAATCAACCCTAACGAAAAACTGAACACAGGAATAAAACCAATTCTGCTTCACATGTTAGGAATGAATAATTCTTAGGTAAAGAAGTCAGTCAACTTAATCGGAAATTTCCATTCTTGATATTTCTATGATAAGATTTAAAACTGTATTTTTAACTCAAATTGAAACAAATATGTTTTACTAGTAGTAATGATCCGAATTGAAAGAGAAATATTAGTTATACATTATGTTGTTTACGAAATAAATGTCACAGGTCAGGTACACCATTAACTTGGGTTCAAATTAAGGTCAAATACAAAATATAGACGTACATATCATTCAATATATACTGCACGGATTAAACGATAGTGTTGCAGTGGTATAGAGCCAAAATGATGAGTATAGTAAATGAACGAGGAAAAAATGGTACAACTGAGACTTTTAAAATGAACAAATCCAGGCTAATGATCATATTTGTATATGTACAATTAGTAAAATAACGCGAACGCACAAAGTTCAGCATTTAACGCAGTTATACCACGTTGTCTGTAGTGATAACTAAATAATAATAGTATACAAAAAGCAATATAAATGGAATGAACTTAAGCTTCACCAAACGGAAATGGTTTAAAAGATATCAGAAACAAAATGTCAAAATTGTTGGGTGAATGTATGAGGCAAACTAACAAGTTCGAAAGACTTAAACATGGAACCGGTCTTGTGTGGGGTTATGCACGATATAAACTTGACACAATGGCAAAGCTCAAGAAAAAGGAATATATTAGAACTCAGGCAAAATGAACAACTGAACGCAAATATAATCACCCCAGAAAGTCAGAAAGACACTAGAAAATGGGAAAATACAGGGGAAGTCAACCGGCCTCTGGCTTTATGTCGAAGAGAAAAAGTAAGTATGTCCTCCACAAGCCATTATTTAGAACTAAGAACTTAAAATATGACACCTGAGAACCTGAATCCTGACAAGTACAAACCTGTCAAACATAGTTGAAATTACTTTTTTCAAGCATACCAGAGAATTAATGATGACTTTGAGTTCGCAACTATGCAGCACAAGAGTATGACATGTAGAAATGCTGATGTTCTGTGGATCTACAGAGTTGAGTTAGCGAATACTGTCCAAGTTCTATTATATCAAGAACGAGATAGAATGAAACTACTTATTATTCATATTTATTCTTAATGCATCAATGTTGAGACAGAAACGTTTACCTGAGACTTGAAGGATAACATTACGTTCTATAACGGTATTGACTGTTCAAAGGATTACGTATCTGAATTATCACAAAAGAATAAGAAAGGTCGGGGACCATTCTATAAAAGAAAGTTCGTCATAGGTCATATCAGAGCACAATATATGATGACAGCATATGCAAGCAGTAACACATACAACCTACCCATTCTATAATAAATATGAATTCATATTTCCTTGATCAATATTTCCTTGGAAGCAATCATTAAGTTTAAGCTATCCGAGTTTTCAAGTTTAACTTTATTTCCTGGGTTTGATGACGCATTACAGTATATAAAGCCAATGCATCATCCAGCTTGCTTAAAGTCTGAATTGCCAAACGTCATACACTTAACACAAGTAATCAGGTATCATTGCTGCTCTTATCAAATTCTGCAAACTAACTGAATCATTCAAATTGGCTAACTTCATCATTAAGGAGAATGTGTTAGCAAACATTGCCTAGGCATGATTTTGAACGGCATTGTCTAATTTGTTTCCCCGTAAGACATTATTACAAAATGAACACAGATACAGACATGCCTCTATACTTAGTCTTGCCATAATTATAACAATGCTTGCTGAATTTGTTAAACAAACACTCGATCAGATATGGAGGTAATGTCAGAATGAATAATAAAAGCCAAGCGAAGTAAATCATTTCATTTGAGGTCATATAAACCTCTTTCAGTTATTTTATAAGCTGTTTAAGTTGTCAATTGGTAGAAATATGATATTCAACGACGTCATCATATAAATCACAACATCTGACAATGATTTTGGAAATTGTGTTAACCTTAGCACTAACGTAGATTTCGTATGTCTTCTTAATTTTATTTCCCATCTATTCTCTAAGTTCTTTTCTGTCAATAGTTTGCGTGTAATTTGTCAATGTTCCATGTGCAATAGCCATAGTCAATTCCTTTTGGTACTCATTTGTTTCTGTATGGATTTATTAATATTTGTATTTGTGTGGAATAACTTCTAAATATATTTTCTGTCATGATGTTTCCGTTATTCAACGATAAAATGTCGATTTTGAAATGACCGTAAAATGTGTACGATTAAAGAAGCATCTTTAATGGCAGATAATTGGCAGAATGTGTAGGATTCAATTAAAGACGATTTATATGATAATGCCAATGATGGCACTCTCTATTTAATCAATTTAAACCATATATTCGATTTGTGACAAGTTTGCCATTCCAAATTAGGACGTTGCTACATATAAAAGCCGCCAGGAGTTGTTTTAAACTGAACATTGTCTTCTAAATTTATATCTCTGTACCGGAGATCTTTAAACTGACCTGTTTCCAAATACATTGGAACTCGTCACATTGTACAGTTCGTTTAGCAAAAAATAATTTGTGACAATGTATTTACCCACGTCAAATGCGTAATTTGTCCTTCCTCACAACGCACTGTTTTAACCAAAGTGTTATCTGAGCTGATTTAACTTCGTTCAGCCCTTCCATCGCTGAAAGTAATCTAAATTTTAAAGTTTTTAAACACTGGAATAATTTTTGTTTGATTCAACAAAAATTAACCTTTGTTTGCTTTTATGTTATGCTTCAACATAACAAACGCTGGCTAACAAGATGGCCGCTATCGCTTAACCGGCTTGAAGCAGCTGTTCCGTTTTTTAGTGCCGTTTTCATGATATTTGTGCCTGTTGCCTATTTTAATCCTCGTTATTGTGTTCATTATGTATTGGCTGTTCAATTTGTATGTGTTTCTTCATCTCCTTGTTTTGGAAACGAGAATAATTAGACTTTTTCTCAGCTGTCGTGCTCCACTGTTATTGAACAAACCACCATCACGTGATACTCACCAGTCAACCCGTTTATGCTATGATGGACCCTCATTAATTGCTTTAAATGATCACTCCTTGTCTCTCCACGCTACATTTTGTTCTAGACTAAATAAACTGGGACTACATTCACCATTACCTAAATGTAAACAGAAGCGAAAAAAGAAACCTTGTTTCAAAGCTGGCCGGCGAAGAAGAATCCCAGTTACCTCCCTTATTTCGGCTCAACAATTTAAAAAAAGTTATACCGTTAATTTAGATAACCTAATTCAAATCCCTATTAATTCGTCAACCTTTGTGTCAGCTATCGAAGAAATACCTTTACGCATCGCGTTATTCAATGCCCAGTCAGTAGGACCACCGGAAAAGCACACAGAATTAGTTAATTTTATCAACGACCAAAATGTTGATTTATTTTTCCTGACAGAAACATGGCTAAAAACATCAGGCGACGAGCCCAAGTGTGCGGGTCTAACACCCACTGGTTACTCCATCAAGTCGTTCCCACGTAATTCTCGCGCAGGTGGAATTGCTATCAACACAAAGAACTCATGATAAGACGTCTTAACTACAGCAAAACATTTAATTTTGACCACACATCGTTTGAACTAGTCCAAGCCACAGTCACACTGGAGCAAAGGTCAGTCCATTTTTTCTGCCTATACCGCCCTCCTCCTAGTAGAAAAAACAAGCTGGCTGACTCTCTCTTTTTGGAGCAGTTTCCGAATCTCTTGGACTATGGAAATTCGATAGCTGGCAACCTCATTATTCTTGAAGATTTCAACTTTCACTTTGACTGTCCCGGTAACTTAAATACATAAAAACTTATAGATTCCATAAATGTTTTCAACCTCAAACAGTCAGTTAACCAACCCACCTATAAACATGGTCACATTTTAGACTGGATTCTTCATAGACCTGATGATAACATTCTACGATCCTCCCTGGTATCCCATGACCTTGCATCAGATCACCTCTGCATTATATGCCATCTTGACGTATCAGTCCATAACCCTCTACCTTTATCTGCTGCTAAGAGAAACCTCCGTATGATAAATTGAACCAAACTAATGCACGACATCCAAGCTAACCTAACAACTGGCTTACCTCCTACCGCAGAACAATTCGATAACTGTCTGCGTTCATTGCTTGACAAACATGCCCCAGCTACCAAGTGCAGAGTATCAATTCAAAAGTGCTCTCCATGGTATAGCAGTGTTAGGGACCAGCTTCGCACTGCTAAAAGAGATCGCCGTAAAGCTGAGAGGCTCTGGCTTTCCACCAGACTCACTATTCATAAGCAAACGCTATGAAGTCGCTAAGAAGAATGTAACAAATATAGTCCATGCAGCGAACTCAGCCCACTACACTACTAAGATCATGGAAAGTTTCAGCTGCAAAGAGCTCTTCGAGATTACTAACAAGCTAATGTCAAGGAACAAATCAACACCACTTAGAACTTCCTTCTCTCCAGTCGACCTTCCGGACATGTTTGCAAATTTCTTCCGTGACAAAGTACAAATCATTAGAGATAAGCTTGACACCACAATTTCAACTGACTCGTCGTCACCGTACAGTTGGGATACAGAATTTGAGCGGCAACCATTAGCAGCATTTGAACTTTTCTTTATGGATTTTGTACGTACATTCCTGATGAAGTGTGCACCAAAGTCATGTGAACTTGATCCAATTTCAACCTCATTGCTGCTTGAGTGCTTAGATCCAGTATTGCCTTCACCAACTGATGTTATTAATACCTCTCTTTCATCCGGGGAATTCCCAACATTTTTCAAAACTGCCATTGTAAAGCCTCTGCTGAAGAACCCAATACTAGACCATAACGATTTAAAGAACTACCGCCCAGCTTCACATCTCCCATTCATATAAAAGAAATCTTAGAAATAGTTGTTCTATCCCAGCTTGTATCTCATCTAAATTCAAACAGTCTTTTTAGCAATGTACAATCTGCATATCACCCTTACCACAGTACTGAAACTACTCTTCTAAAAGTAGTTAATGACATTCTCACTGCGTTGGGTAGCGGACAGATTACAGTCGTCGCCCTCCTTGATTTGTCTGCAGCATTTGACACAATAGACCATGATATATTACTTCACCGTCTCCAGCATGTATTTGGCATTCACGATACAGCCTTACTGTGGTTCAAGTCCTACTTGGTCAACAGGACACAAATTGTATCTGCAAATGGAATACACTCCAGCCCAGTTGATCTATGTTGTAGTGTTCCACAGGGGTCTGTTCTTGGACCTGTTCTCTTAATTCTGTACACTCGGCCGCTCTCAAGTGTTATAGATCATCATGCAGTGTCTCACCAATTGTACGCTGATGACACCCAAATGTACAAATCTAGCCACCCAACCGAAGTTGATGCTACCATCCAAGGTGTAGAGAGGTGCATTTCTGATGTGAAATCATGGACCACGTGTAATAAGCTACAGATGAAAGATGATAAAACTGAGGCCATTCTGATCACAACACAAAGACTTTCTCATTCACCTCAAACACTAAATATCAGCAACACCAACATTAAATTCACACAATCAGTACGACACCTAGGTGTTACTCTGGACAGTACTCTCACACTACAGCAACATGTTATGAACATATGCAAGGCTGCATATCTTGAGCTGAGACGCATCAGCTCAATTAGCAAATATTTTTCAGTTGCCACTAAAACACTTGTGTGCTCATTAGTACTTTCAAGACTGGACTATTGTACATCAATTCTGTCTGGTTCATCTCAATATCTACTCCAGAAACTTCAAAAAGTTCAAAACACAGCTGCTCGGATCATACTTAGAGTATCACGATCAGAGCACATCTCCCCGCTGCAAGAACAAACTTAAAGATTTAATAATGTTTCCTACCTGAAATATTCCCAGCATGTTTTTTTAAATTATATTTTAATGTTTTATTTTCTTCTAATTTCATGGTGTTTGTTTTGGTAATAATATTATTATATGTTTTTTATCTTATAGGTGTTGTCTAATGTTGTAAAGCGCTTAGAGCTTCTAAATATCAGGTGCTATACAAAGTCCTCATTATTATTATTATTACACATTTCTCCTGTCATACGCATTATATCTTGATACAATGTTGCCTTGGTGTTCAACCCGTGAAATAATTTATATCACCTCTTTTAACACTGTTGAGTGAATAATGTTTAGCTGTGTGCAATTATTTCTGACGCTTAAAAAAATGATTCTTGTTATTTTGTGTTCCCCGATTATCTACGTAGTCTGGCTAGACTATTATTTCTATAGTTTTTTTTAAATTAAATTATCTTCGTTGTCTGGCTAGTCTATTGTTTCTATAGTTTTGTGAATTACCCGCAGATTCCGGCTAGTCAAGTATATTTTACGATAGGTTAACAAACAGAAAACTTGATATTGTCGAAATATCGTGATATATATTACCTTCATTATACATTTAATTTCAATACAGACCATTAATGTCTTTTTTAAATTTCGATTTTGTAATGTCCTCATGTATCTATAGGAGAGGTTGTAAGACAAAATAATGAATGTTCTAGTAATTTTCAACGACTATGAAACTATCCCCAATTATTACTGGCCTCCTATAGTTTTAATTTTGATCTTTTAAATTATTCTATGTCGATACGGGGTGAAATAAAATGGCGTAGCCATATCAATAGCTTTACTACTCAAGCGGGTGAGACAACCAATTCAGCAGATTTCTATATGACAAAGTGCTTAGTGGCCTTTGTGGTTAGATCGTACGCATCTAATGCAGGAAGTCGAGAGTTCGAACCCATACGAAAGACGTATAAAAATGTCACTAGCAGCTGCCTGGCTTGGCGCTCAGGATTAAGACGTTAGTGTTAGGACTGGTCAGCCTGTTGTCAGGATAGCGTGACTGAGTGGTATCAAGCTACATGTCTGCAGCATCATGACCCAGTACCAGACATCACTATAAAATGCTACACTGCAGACATCGTAGCCTTTATGACTCGAATAGTTAAAAATAAGTTAAAGTGCAAATTCACATACACGCAGGAACGAGTTTCCAATCTTCGGAGAACTCAATGTACTATTGTAAGCCTTTTGTAGATTTCAAAGAGAACAGTATATTGTTTTTCTGGATAATTTCGGATTTATCGTATTCTGTTTTTCTTTCTACAAACTGGAGATTCGTTAACATTCATTGTGTATTACATGTAACGGCCTGCTGGGTCACGAAGATTGCCTCACTTTCTTCTGTCTTTCTTAAACTGGTTCCTAGCGTGAATTATGTCTCCGAATAAACCATGTGGCAACCCATGTTTCTGAAATGTTATACAACCACTGACTGATCCAGGAGTCAATATGTAATTCAGGTTTACATATCTGTTGCCATTCTTATGAAATGAAATAAAAACCATACCTGAAATTTTAAAAGATGATGACTTATTATAATTAATCCGTTCATAATGAGGATTTGAAAGATAAGGAATCAACACTCACATTCTTAATATAAACTGCTTGATATGGTGTGAACGTTATGGAAATGATTTGTACACTCTTAATATAACCTATCTGATAGGGGCGTGACTGTTATGGAAATGACTTTTCCATCATTACCATAATCTGCGTGAAAGGGGCATGAATGTTATGGAAATAACATGAACATTCTTAATACAAACTGCTTGACAGGGGACATAACTTTCACGTTCTTCAAGTAAACAGCGTGAGTGTGGTGTTAATGTTATGAAAATGTCGTGTTGACTCTTGACATAAACTGTTTTATAGACTACATTTTAGCAAGGATTTCCAAGACTGGATCAATCTCTTCTTTACAAATATCAAATCTTGTGTTACTGTAAATGGACAATGCTCACCATGGATTGAAATCAAGAGAGAATATACAAGGTGCCACCCTATCACCATACATATTTCCTATATAATTTTTAAATACCTGCACAACGCCTGGCTAACAGGCGAAGAAGCAATCAAACGTCATGTGATCAGGATAATGCCAAAATGCCCTTTATGTAAAACAGCGAACTTCACCAAACTACATACGCTTGCCCAATGTGATAAAACTAAACATAATAGGATAATGTTAATAATGGAAAGTAAAGAATAATCAGATAAACTAAAATAAAGGTGGCCAAACTCGACCCAGGAGAAACACAGAATAAAGAAGTGTGGACCTTGGATCGAGCGTAAACTACCTATCAGCATCTTTAAAAACTATTACGAGGAAAGACACATATTATCACTCGAATAATACAATAGGATTTTATTTTTAAACAAAATCTAAATAGTACACAGTTCCATCGTCAAAATTCGAAAACCATAAAGCAAATTAAAAGATAAAGTATAACCTATCATAACGGATCTTAAATCCAAATTATGAAGAAATACAACTGGGAAAGATATTTGATCTATACTTGCTGTCTCAAACATACATAAAATATTGCATACACACAATATAGCACCACTACATATAGCAAACACTGAGACCTAGGCGACCTCTAGCAAAGGTCACAAAAATTTCAATGGAAGGAACTTCGGGTGAGGGAAACCAGGCTCTGACAAACAACCCTTTAGATAACACTAAGGAAACATAAATACCCCATCAAAAATTCTAAATACTAAATTTTGATATAAAATTTTGTTTTAAATAAAACATACAACACATCTGAGGGGGAAACAAACAAACATAAAATACTTTTTTTTTTTGGAAATGGGGGGGGGGGGGCATCTGTCTGGTGCCCCCCCCCCCAAAAAAAAAAAAAATAGAAAGAGATCTGTTACAAGATGTGACTGTTATTCTCTAATCTAAAAGAAACTTGTTATGAGACGTGACTTTGTTATTCTCTAATCTACAAGAGGCCTGTTATAAAACGTGACTTCGTAATTGGCTAATCTATAAGAGACTTGGTATCAGATGTGAAACTTTTGGGCACATTTGCTTCATACATTTTGTTTGAAATGATATACAATGCGTGATATACATGTGTACCACAGACATGCGTACAGGAAGAAGGACTGTCTAGATTAGAGCATATAACTGATTAGGGCATACTGAACTGGAGATATTTCCTTACATAGATAAAAGTCTAACTTCAACTCGCTATGGCCACCTACTAATTTCATGAAGACAAAGAAGCAGAGGAAATGTATTTTATAGTGTAATCACTCGTGTATTAATGGATAAATACACAAGAAAGTGTATGTGTATGAAATCCCAGATAAACAAATAGCATTATCAGGCATAGTGTGTTTGGAGTCATACGTTCATGCTAGCTACATAAAATGCATGTATGACTACGGAGTCTACAAGCAGTTTCTTAATTACATACCTGATCACTCACTTACTCTAATATGTTTAGTAACTATACTAGGAATGGTTGTGTGTCCACAACATCTCAGTGAACAGTACTGCATATCCAGTAATATAGTTTATGCGGGAGGGTAAATCAGTAGACATGCGGTCTCTGGGATGGAACTTACGCGTGTGGGGAGCTCTCGGAAGTTTCTCCAATTTAAGCATTTCTAACGCATGTTAACCGTCTAATATTAAGAAAACCTTACCCTAGGATTCGCTTCAGTTGACTCGCTCTCATCTCTAGTCGAAACTCGATGGCTTGCCCACCCACTCAACCCCACCCACCCCTGCATATTCAGTCAGCAGACACGTTAGATAAGCTATCTAGGAAAGCCTTCAGTTCTATTGATACAACGGCCCCGTACAGCCATGAAAATAAAACCAGATTTATACTGTTCTGCGGTCTAGTATTTATTGTATCGCTATTTTTACTTATTTGAATTAAGCTCTTGAAGTTGGGCAAATAAGAGCATTACATAATACAAAAATCAGAGCATAAAATTTGACACTACTATTTCAGGGGCAAAGTTGTACTTTCTTTTCCGGTTACTGACTATATATTGATTCATGTGCACACAGACCTGCTTTCGTTATCGTTTCGGTTGCATTATATGGAATTGTGTACCCCGCAAGTGCTGTTTGAAACTTTTCGGCACTGCTTTTACACAACAAAAAAAAAAAAAGCACAAGTGAAAAAATGTATATACAGTTCTACAACAGCTGTAAATTAGTGGATAAAACAAGAGGTTAACTTTAATACGGGCAGTTTTGTAATATAGAAAGTAACGTCTTACATTTTACGAAATTCGTCTTTCTTTGATGTATCAATTGGTATTTATAATGTAGTCCAAACATAACGCAAATGAACAAAAATTTAACGATGCGATGCAAAAAAAGTTCTAGAACCGTCCCAGCAAGTGTCTGAACTGGAGGTCATCGAACGGTATCTATAAAATATCTCCATTTCAGGCGATCGATGCGAGTGGCAATAAAAACATAATAGTAACATACCCTGTACACACTGCCATGGAATGATATATTCTCAAAAGAGAACCAGACAGTGTCTATATCCGCCGACAGCCGAGTGTGTTGAGCTCTTATTTGCAATACTTAATGTTACGAGCAATTGCAATGGGTAAAACGTCCTCATGTGTCCTCTGCTTGTATACTGTATGTATCATTCAAAGCTGAGCTTATTATCGTATATCTAAAAAATTGTCAAGTGACCGAGTAACTGAGATTTTACAAGTTCATATTGATATGGTATATTTCTGAGCAACTATACCGAATAACAATAATAATAATAATAATAATAATAATAATAATAAATAGCAACAAGAACAATAATAATAATAACATTTTATTTGAAGAGGGTAACTAAATTAATAGAGTATATCCATGGGCATCCTAACATAGGGGCGGAGGGAAGGCACTAATAGCCGACCAATACATGCTTACTCTCCCCACCCCCCACAAAAATATAATTCTGCGGGAACAGTTTCTTTTGATACATTTACAAGCCACAAATGTGTTCAGTTATCTCATCCATATTTAGTCATCTTAGTTCTTCGAACAGATCAAGTGATGGCATCAGACGGGTATTAAAAAAAAAAGTTGAGCTGCCCGCGTGTAAAACGTACATTCTGTTCGGTTGAAACTCAACACATTATCTCTGTATGATTGAGCAGTAGTCAGTCATTGGAAGAATATAAGCATTATAGGAAAGAATTCTAGAATCCTTGGGAAGATATTTATTATTCTACTAAGCAATTAAACTTTTAGATTTAAGGGACTTACAGACACTTGACTGATTATTTAACCAAGCTGAGAATTTTGACAATCATTACACCTAAAAGATTCTTATCCTATAATGTTCGATAGCTAATGTATAGATCTATTTTTTTAATTTTTTTTTACTTTACACGTTTTAGATGTTTCAGTAGCATGCAGTTCGTCTTAGATTCCTTATTTACATATAATTTGCATTCCAGTGTATAAACAGTAATACTATATGCAAAGAATTCTGCAACAACTGCAAATATGTGAGCATTTGTAAATGGAATACAGAGACGAAGACCACTAATAAATATAGCAAAACGACACAGCCTAATACAGAGCTTTGATGAACCCCATGCCTTTTGTTAAACTGTACAGGGTGGAAATTTCATATGGAGACTTATTACCTCCTATCAAGAATGGAACCATTGTGTGGTCGTGACATCTATAATAACGGAACTTACTGAAGAGAATATCATGAGAAACTAAATTAAAACTAACAAAACAGCTTTCATCCAGACAATATTTATGATGAACCCAACCAGTAGTTTTAGATCATGGCAAATAAGGTACAGCAAAGTAAGTATGTTGATAGCACATGACTAGTATTGTCATCACGGACACTGTACAATGGCCATTGTGATGGGCAATGACGGATGTACGATTCTGCCGCCCCTAGGCACTTTAAGAGTCCCCCCAACCCGCAAAATAGAAAGTTAAAAACAATGGCCTTAACTAGATCTTTTTTCTTCCAAATAAATAAATTGCTTAAGAAAGCGAATTTTCATTCTTAAAAATCAGACGCTCCTAAAGTTTTACTCCAGTAGGCAGCTTAATGGGAAATAAGGCACTGGTAACGGGACATTTGTTTACTTGTTGAAGACAATGCATCGTGGTTAACGTTCATTTAAACTGAACCTAAAGCAAACTTGCAACGTATACCTGCGTGTGTGTGTGTGTGTGTGTGTGTGTGTGTGTGTGTGTGTGCAATTTGTAATTAGATTTTGGTTTCTGCGTGAGGATTGGGGTTTGAAGAGGACAGATAGTGTAATCTGGTCAACGATATGATCTAATGGATGCCACGACATATTGATCAAGCCGTGTAAAGAAAAAGGTGAAATTTCTCCATGAAAATGATCATCATATCCGTGTCATCAGCTGGTACATAGACCATTCGCTGAGGACCTATTGTATCTGTCTAGACAGGCCGTTGGCTAGGACACCCAGAATATGAGATTCTGCATAGACAATTGTCCCAGTAGCAGGTAGATTTCTAAGGACATGAATAATATTCCTGTAATACTTGGGACCGTCTGGAAGTTCCCATCTTTTAATTTGCAAACATCAAATTTGAATATTAGTAAATCTTGCTTGCCAGAACTGTTCCTTCAGTCCATTCATCTTGGCATTTATTTTTTAAGTGCATATAATCATAATAAATCTAGCCAGAATAGGGGTCTCACTAAACACCCAAAGACACCCCAGTATACCAGAAGACTCTCCAAGAACACATCAAGACTTTATAAAATACATAATTTAAAATTCAACAACAACACAAACAAACAAAGAAACACAAAGTGTGCATATTTAGCGATTGTTTATGTAACGGGAACAGTTGCGAGGTCAAAGAGTTGCCGAGTTGCCAAGGGAAATAACTCCCATTTAAACCAAGAGTATTTGGGTGCAGTAACGTGAATATTTATCAACATTTATAAATAATTAGCAATACCACATGGGAGCAAAACAGTTCGACCCCATGAAAATTCCCAAAACATTTCGACCCCAAGACACTTCAACTCCAATCAAGGGACAATCGCCCCCAATTCATGCATATTTAAAACAATAATTAGCACTAATATTAATTTCCACTAATCAATTCATTATTCATTGACTTCTGCAATTAATAAGTTACCAACGATCTCTAAGTCGCCGAAAAATAATCATATTTCACGATAAAGAAAATGTTGTTAATGATTTTACCACTACGTACAGTAGCAACATCGGTGATTTAAGTGATGATACTTACGCTAATTGTGACGACACATCGTCTTCTAGAGACCAGCATATCGCAGGAACATATTCGTTACCAGCCGGTCGACCGCTGTGTTCAGAGCAAATAATGGACATTATTGTAAGTGAAATTTCAGCCGTGAACAAAATTCCTTTAGGTGTCAAAGAGAATGTGTATATCGTGCTTGACAATTCAGAAAAGATAGAAAGGAAATCTGCAAAACAGCCAAAGCACTATCGGGACGATTGTGGTGCATGGAGCAGCAGGGAGGGCGAATCCTACAACTTTTCAGGCAAAGGGAGGGCGAAATAAGCCCTTTATAAAACCGCGAGTAAACGCAATTATCGCCGTGGTTGCTGCCCTTTGTTGTCGTTGCCCTCCCTGCTGCTTCCTGCGTCCCTTTTCGAAAACTAAGGCCTTTATCGAGGTACGAAAAAAAAAACATTTACGTGTCTGTTGTCATAAATTAAAAATTTAAGTTAACAATAATGGCCAACATTGGAGAATCTCATTCCGCTAAATTAGTTCGAGAGCGACTAGAAGCAATAAAAAGTTTTCTTCCCGTGAGAGATTCTGTCAAACAAAAACATCAAGCGCGGCAAGAAGCACAGGTTTAATTTGCAACAGGTGCAGAACAATTATTTAGGCCTGTTACGACAGCTACTGAAAAAGCTGCGACGGTCACTGAAAGAGCTTTACTTGGAGATCCTGACGACGAAACAAAGGGTATTCTTCCAGTGCTAAAACAAACCGCTACACAGGCGGAAAAAATTGCGAGAAGAACCAACCAAACAAAAAAACTTTTACGAGACTTTCCAACTGATATAGCTGCAGCTCAACCCTCCACCCGTCGGTGAAGAAATACTTGAAGGCATTGAACAAAATCGTACTGAACTCGCGTCTAAACCAGTAAAGGAAAATATTGGACTGATTGCAAAATTTAAGGAGGATTTTATCGAAGAAATTAAAAATATTAAAAGAGAAAAATTGCCTGAAAAAAATATTAATTAGTATATTTAATAAATCTGATATTTTAAAACCCGGACATGAAAAAGTAACTGATGATAATCTTATTAAGTGGATATATCGCATATATAAAAACAAAAAACAAGCCGGAGATGATCATTTATAATACAGAAGTCTTGATGAAGAAGTAAAGAGACTTTATAAAGAAACACTGAAACAACTAGAACCACGACAACCCCAACAGGAACCCCTTCCAGCTCTGCAACAGATAGAACAACAACAGTCTTCTTCACCGCTGTCGGAACTTAAAAAGTCTGAAAAAGCAAGAGGAGAAAGATCACCCTTAAGACTATTTAAGAAAACAACAGAAGAAGGAGCAACTGGCAGTGGTTTGGGAAGTGGTTTTATTTGCCCTAACAATATCATCAATGATGTGTCACGGTTAGAAGTTCTCATCGGAGGAAAGCGAGCTGGAAATAACTCGCCAGAAATAATTAAAGCGATTATTTCTAGGTGGTATCATGGATACTAGCATCTACCGAGAATTTATTGATGAACTTGTTGACAGCGATTACATTAATAACAGTTAAATAAGATGATCATACATGACTCTCATCATATGTCTCAACGAGTCAGAGTGGTAAATTCGCGATATCCTGTTTACAGTGCATATTATGGAGATGGACTTGGAAATGTTATTCAAGGACTGTTTACAAGAATAGCTCCCAAGGCGGGGCCAATTGCAAAACAATTATCGTCAAAAGCTATTGATGTTATTAGAGATAAAGCTTCTGGTGTAATCGGTGATGCTGCCGGTAAAGTGTTTTTGGCAATCATAGACTAGCACGATTAATACGTTGAAAGCCTCCGCCGGTAAAATTACCAAGCACCGCAGACATGCCTGCAAATGTTAGCAAAGTAATAAACGAAACTGCAAATCGAAAACTAGCGTCGCTAATTAATGTACCTTCCAAAGAAATAGAAAAAAAATATAACTTCAAGTTTTTTTTAGCGGCAAGTGGTCTTCGTTTTAGACAATAATACATTACAATAAGATGTTTCAACGCATATCCAACGTAGCATTTGATATGGATAAACCAGTTAGAAAAGATGAATCCTTGCGCGATTATCAATATTATTCCTATGATGCAAAAACACATAACGCGCGGGGAAGAATTGAATTTCAAGTTCATGATACAAGTAGATATTTTCTGCCCAGTGAAGCTTATATTCAAATTGTAGGTAAAATCGTAAAAGAGGATGATACTGGATATGGAATAGGCGATCGTGTTGGTTTTGTTAATAACGGTGTGATGGCGCTATTTAACAGAACCACATACTCGATTGATGGAAAAGATATTGAATCGTGTTTGGAAAACGTTGACGTTGCCACGACGATACTTGGTCTTGCAAGATATTTTGATGATTACACAAGATCAGCTGGTCCAACAATGATGTTTGTAAAGGACACATCTGATCATCCGGAAAACAGAAATGTAACGATGAACGCGGCTGGGGATGCAGTTGCATCCATGAACGAAAATTTCAACTTGAGTTTTGCCGCGCGTCGAGCAATGCTGAACGGCAACGAATAATTTTCATGCGCGATTCCACTATCTCACATTTTTGGATTTTGTAGAAGTGTCCGAAAGGTTATATTTGGGGCTAAACATGCAGTAGTACTCGTTAGAAAAAACTCTGACAATGATGCAATATGGCGAGCTGATGGAGTTGATCCTGGTAAAGTAGTGTTAACAAAACTATCTCTGTGGATGCCAACAATGACTCCATCAATCACTGAAGAACAACGGTTACTTTCTTTTATGGATCAAGGTGGAAAATCATTGATATCATGGTCATCAATGACAACATATAGCACGTCTGTTAACGCTGCTGGATTGTTCACGTGGCAGTTATGATCACAACAGGGGGTGTCAGCGCCACGGCATATATTTATCGCGTTTCAGGCAAATTCCAAAATAAATAACCAAGAAGCAAGTCCAATGATATTTGACCATTTGGGATTTCTGAGGTTTCATTAAGAATAAACGGACATCAAGAACCCGCTGAAGACATTAATCTGAATGTTGAACAAAATGATGTTGTACGTGCGTATTATCGATTGATGTCTTAAGATGGGCGTGATCAAAACGTTGACACTGGGTTGCAAATATCTCAACGTGATTTTACAACGTTGTATCCGATCTATTACTTTTCATTGGAACATTTGGACCTATTAAGAAAATCTGTCGTTGATATAGTTATTTGGGCTCGCCTGGCTCGAGTACCAGCAAGAGTAATTGGTCGACCGGAAATTCCTGGAGGTGCTAGGGCAATTGCTGTTATACTTTCCGATAAGGCAATGTTACTTGAAGGTGTTGGTGGACGAATGAAAGTCATTGATGCACCAGAGGAAAACTTATAGTTTTCCGAAAACATGTAGACAATTAGATCAATCTCGTATTAAATAAAATGTCATAAGTCACGTTAATGTCACTCCGATTTCTGGTCAGGCGAAAAAATTACAATCGAAAAACGCGAGCACATGTGGGGCAACGATAACACTAAAAAATGATCAAATCGCTAATGGTGGTCCAAATAAGCTATCGTTGACTAAAACACAACTTAATCATTTCAATAAAGCAAAACAAGCAAAAACTGGAGCTCGACTTGATTTCGCTCCGTCAAAGACATGATTAAAACCGGTGGTATATTTCCTCTTCTTGCCGCGATACCAGCACTGATAGCTTCTGCTGCTCCCGCAATCGCTAAGGCCGCCGCGCTAGGATCTGTTGGAACAGCTGCTGGAATGGCACTGAAGAAAGCAACTGGAAAAGGATACAAAAAAAGGGCGAGGGTTAAGACTTCGAGGAACTTCGCCTTCATGGTACCCAAAACGGTTGTAATAAAACACAAAGTGTTTACCACGATGTCAAATTTTGATTTACTCAATGCTGTTAAACAATTAAATATAATTTTTTTTAGAGGCGTCTTTATGGGAGATCAGTTACCGCAACAGCCAAATAATCCAGAAACCGGAATTATTAATCTCGATAACTGTAACGGTCCAGGAACTCACTGGGTTGCTTACGCGATACATCCACGTGGAATTATCTATTTCGATTCGTATGGGTTAGCAATGCCATAAAATATACAAAAGACATCCCATCTAAAGTTTGGTACTCAACGCTACCAACACAAACACTGACCGATCCTCCGATATGTGGTCGTGAAGTGTTAAATGTCCTCGATGCGATATCAGCGTCAACCAAACCACCTCACAAAGTCGTGCATGAGTATACCGCGGGTCAATTTAAACAGTTTCTTATCAAATAATGGTTGATATTTACGGAAGATCTCTTCTAAACAGAAAAGTGAAGCGCACCGATATAGATTTATCAAAATTTGCGACCAAGGATGAAATCGATAATCTTTTATCGTTATCCGGGATAGACCCAGATGAGGTTGTTATTTTTCAGGACCGACACGGAAAACTAAAAACCAGCGATATCAAATGGCATGAAATAATTCGTAGGGTTATTGGAGCTACTCCGGGTAACATCCCTGTGTTCACTGACAGCGGAAAAATCAGAGATTCGCTGATATCAATCGCGGCGTTAAGAGATGATACGCAAAAAGCTGCAGGGGAACGTGTAAAAAAGACCGGCGACACAATGACAGGTGAACTCAGCATGAACGGTAACAAAATAGTGGTTTTAAGAGATCCAACATCCCCGGAAGATGCCGCGACGAAAAAGTATGTTGACACCGTTGACGGTAAATTATCCACGTTGCGGGCCGAGTATGACGTTCATTTAAACGCGTTTACAAATCTCCGTAGAAACTTTAGAAAAACTAATGAAACCGCAGAGGAATTCTTTGGTACTCCACACACCGTTGACATAAAACTTTCTGATATCAAGACCAACATTGACACAATCAAACAAACACAGCAGGATATCGTAAGTGGGATTCCTGATATCGTTAACAAAACCAGTTTGATTAAAATCCCATCTGAAGTTACTCCCGGGCATATCACCGATATAGTGTACACAGTATTATCTGGATTCGCAACATGGTCTAAACAAAATAATACTATCAAATATACAGCAACAGTCACTGGAGTGTATAGACTGTCTGTGTTCAGTGCTGCTAAATTTGAAATTTTCACAACATATCCCTGGAGACATTCCACCGACAAGTTTTCCGGGATTGTGACTATCATATTAAACAAGGAAACCGAAGAAACATTTATACTGGAAGCAGCTGATAAGAAAGTAACCGCAACATCTTACTGGTGGTGTTTGGAATTTGTAGCTGAAACACCTCAATTGTTTACTGCGCAATATAACAAATGGCATCAATGAAGTCAACGATGGCAGCATCAACGACAACTCTAATGACAGAGTCATTAAATGCGCAACAGTATAGATACGATCAAGTACGCGAATGGCAGTCAGAGTTAAAAAAAAGTACCATTAACGAATGCACAGTAAAAGTAAAACAATACAAGCGGCGTGTAATTATTCTAGACACAATAGTGTATTCAGTATCCGCGATAGTTGCATCCACTGGAGTATTATTATCAGTGCTAACACCAGTGACAACTGCAATCGCAATCACAGTTACAGTTTCAACATCAACGACAATTGCAGGAGTTGCTAATATTATCGCGAAAAAAAATATCCTCATGCGCGCTAACAAAATTGCATGAATATGAAAAGTTAAACAATGCTGCTACGAGCGCCTACTCGAAATTGTCGTCGCTGATATCATCAAGTCTCGACGATACAGTAATATCAGATTCCGAATTTACGCTAATGGCAAAGATGTATGAAGACTACACCAGTCATTTCAAGCAACAAAAGATAAATAACAATGTCGGAATTACTTCAACAGATAGTCGAAAATACAAGCCCAAAACGAACTTCTTCAATAACAGTAATCTCGACTGAACCAGAATTCAGTATTAATTTTCCAACTACGATTTAAGTAACGAGATCGCGTTAGCACAATTACGAGTATATCACAGTTGGCCCAATATCAGATCAAAATCGTTTGGTGGATTGTCAGCAAATAATTCACTGGTATTTGCACATAAAAATAAAGAAGATGGCACTCCCGACTGGAACGTTATTGTGTTACCAACCGGGTCTTATCAAATCGAAGAAATCAATGAAGAATTAAAACGTTGAATACAAAATATCACAGGAAAAGAATCTAAGATAACAATAACTGTTCATGAACCAACACTGTCTTCTGCAATTGAGATAAACTCTCCAGACTACGATATAATAGTTCGATCAGAACAGTGCTAGGATGGCCTGAAATTCCACCGCCGGCACCACCAATACCACCAGAACCTAAAACGTCTGATTATGTCATGGACAATCAATCATATCATGGAATTACACTGTCATACAAACAACATCTACTTAATATAAAAAATGCAACGTTGGGTAGTGAGTTTAGCTTCGTTAAGGACAATATTTTGTGGGTTTTTAATTATGAACTAACTCCCACAGGAGAAGATAAATCCTGGATTATTGAACTACGTCAAATTAATGAATATTTTAAAATCATTAATCAATTACATAAACGACAACTAAAGCGACTATGGGAGCGCTTCCAAGAACATCTTTTTGATATAAAAAGTTCACTCAGCGAAATCATCACGCGGATTGAAATATTAAATCAGCTTGTATCCGACATGGAATATATTAACCGGCGAGTAATCGAGGCAACAATTAACGATAAAACTCTTATCAATAAACAACGATTTTTAACTGCATACTCGCTAACAGAAGTCACTCTGCCAAATTTTAAACTTCCCGGGTATAATGCAGCCGAGTTAAGAAAATCTGTCAGCGATCTCATCAATGAATTCTTTGATGACATATTTGCACAGTACAGAAAAACACTACCGGAGCCATCTATTCTCAAATACAACAATAGCCCAACCGGAGAAGGCCGACATGTATCTCCGGGCATCGTAAATATAACCGAAGTGGTCGCGGTCAATCTTGTGTGTGATGTAATCGACGGTAGCTACAGCACAGACACGACAGTATCAAATCAAGTCCAGCAAGGATTTGTTCTTTATTCATTCACCCCGAAAGAATCACCTGGATATCTGATTGTGTAAGAGCCGATCAATCCAGTCCATCTACGATGTCATAATCCGTGGCTGACCAGAATAAATTTCAAACTAACAGACCAGTCTGGCCACCTTCTTGATTTGAAAATAAAAAACTACATATTAATTTACTTGTGAAATCTTAGACTTGTCTTAAGACTTTCAGTCTTAGAAGGATTTTTGCGCACGAATATTTTATTTATATATATTTTATGCACACTGTCCGATTTGTTAGGGTATTTACTAGTCCACTGTCCGATTTGTTAGGGTATTTACTAGTCAAATTCAACGTTTTTCAGTAAAAAAAGTATTAAAATCTGCAGAAAAACTGACTGATAATTAATCAAGCGAGTACCACCGCGTAAAATGTTTCATACAAAACAAAGAACTTTTTAATGAAGCTGTCAAAACCGGAAAAGTTACCCCGGAAAAAATAATTGTTGACGAATACGGCACTGACGATTTTATATTGACTGATACACAACTACAAAGACTAAAAACAGATCATATTGTGATCGCGCATTGCAGTATACCTCAAATTTTAGAATATGTACGCGTAGTTAGATCTTATATTTATAAATCTATATGTACCACCACATAAAAGTTTTCGTGTATGACAAACAAGCGCTGGAGCAAGCAGTTATGGCTGCATTTACCCAAGAAGAAATTAACGTTAAATTCATTATTGACGAATACGGAGACGAAGATTTCTTACTAACACAGCAACAGTTAGATAGTCTCAGACGCGAGCATATTATTTCAATTTTATGCGACCGAGATCAAATTCTCAATTATGCGCACTCTTGCATTAAATCCGATCGATAAAGGCAAATATTATCTAACCAAGTACCAAGGAAGTAAAAAAAATATATCCCTTTTTTTTACTTTCAATTTCATTTCCATGTACTTGACTTCATTATAGGTATTTGCTTCCTCGTCAAGGGAGATAAATTTTTTTTAGCTTTCTTAAACGAGTATTTATCATCTTCCTTGTTTTATATTCTTGGGCTAATTCCAACCTAATTTTTTCAATTGCACGAGACAACGAAAGAAATTCATTTATTTGTGCTTCTTCTACTGTAGCGAGCGATTTATATAAATTCATCTGGATACTCTTTATAAATCTGTACTGCGCAGGCAAAATATTTCTTACTAACACAGCAACAGTCCTGCGCATTCATCCTCATGTAGTGATTCAAAATCAGATATGATTGTTTCAGGATTTAGTTCATCGGATATATTAAATCCGCGTTCATCTAATTTTTTAATAGCAACAATCACATTATTGATATTTTTATATATTTAAAAGAAAAAAATAAACAACAACCATGATGAGCGGTTATCAATCATGGGTCTTGCACTGGCCTATATGTTTCATGAGGTCCTTTCAGACTTGAGATTTTTTATCTTTTTTTACTCCTTTGATTTTATCAAGGCGATTTCATCTTGAAGATTTTATCACAGATTCTTTATCTCTGAGACTTTTGTCTTTTTTTTATCTCAGTCTTACAGAGCCTTTCTAATGGCTTCTCGGCATCCTCGTGACAGAGTCAATGGCCGCATTCTTTCTGAATGGGACACATGTGACGTAGAGCTTTCTGCATCCAAGTTTACGGTTTATTTTTGGGAGCTCCAAAGCGAAAGTGAAACTGTCTGTGTACACACCCCACCCCACCCAAGATCAAAATCCTAGGGGTGAAAAACATCCCCACACGATTTGAGATATGTACACAAGGCCCCTGCTGGAGGCCCCCAAATTTATTATAAAACCATATAATTGGGCACCGTCGACAGTGTGTCCGTGACGAGATTCGAACCGCTGACATTTTGATAAAGTCGGGACGAGAGTCAAACGCTTTACCACTGCACCACGGTCTCATCTGATAATACAGGATTTAAAAATTATTATATAGGTAACTACTGACAAACAGTTAACAAGTTCTGAAACATTACTGCTGAATTTAAATTCTGAAATCCTGTTGGATCTAAATTTTAACACAGAAATCATATTACTGTGAAAATAACACTTACCTGTACTGACAAACGCGGAAGTGTTATAGACTGTGACGCATTGTGTACACAATTGGCTGTAAAAAAAAATAAACAACTGTATACCGCTCTGCCGCGCTGGATAACTTTACCTGTAATGACATCTCATGAAGTGTTGCGCAATCTCCTTGATGAAATCACCTTGACAAGGGGGGGAACTAATTGCATGAGATATGCTTTAACGGAGTTATCTCCCATTTACATTAAAAAGCCTCGGATTTTAGTGAAGTAAATAATGAAAAACAATCTTTTGCTTATAATTTTTTTGAGAAATAAGATTTGTATATACTGAAGGCGCACAAATATCAAAATACTTGCCAGCGGAGTTTATCGATTGAAATATTATTTCTTCATTCGTATCTAAATTTGTAGATACAACTCCCTTGGCTCTTTTATTGTTACAGCCAGTATTACCAAACCTACAATTCTGACTTTGTGTGACAGCTCTCAGATTAGATAAAGAATTATCGGTTTTAATATTGTTGATGTGATCGATCACAAGACCGTCTTGGATCACTCCGTTAAATACCTCGAACACGAAACGATTACAGTAATATATTTTCTTCCTTCCAACAGTAAATTTAAGATAACCAGCATTATTAACAACACCAACTGGTTTCTTCAACCTGCAATGTCTGACTATTCCCTCACGATTCGCTTCGTAATTCTTAATGATAGGATGTGGAACAAATTCTTGATTCATTATATATATAATATATTTGTCTAATTTATAATTTGTGAAAACCTAGTTGTATAATCGCGCTCACATTTTAGCGCAACATTATTTTTTTTTTTGTTATAATATCTCTTAAGTTCACGGTATCTTTTCCACCCGCAACTTGCACTTAACTGTGTTTTACTTCTGACCCCAACATCACATCGCAGATATGGTATTGGTCCTAAACACCCCCTTAGGATGCTTTGGGAATGTTCCCCACATAATTCTTTCCTGCAGGATTTGTGACAGGCGGTTACAGATCCAACTTTAAACTACTTGCACTGATTCCATATATATATATATATATATATATATATATATATATATATATATATATATATATATATATATATATATAAAATATTTCTTCTTTAAATGTTTCTCTTAAATATAATATGGAGGAGCTTGAAAGATTATCTGTAATCAAGCCCTGGAAAACTTCTAGATTCGATCTTGACAGACTAACCCCTGACTCGCGGAGACGAGCCCTGACTGATCTGTTTGATATTATCAGGAATGCCAAAAAAGAATTTCGTAATGATGGAGCATCTGACGTATGGTCTACATTTAAAATCATACGCGACACTGACTCTGTCAATGTTGACTCTGTCAAGGACGCTACAATGAATGATGCACGAGCGAAAACAATTATTGATTATCTTAATCAGAAATATTTTTTCAGAATAAAACTTATTGTGCAAGCAGATTCTGATACGTGGATTATCCGTGATAAAAATGACCCTGTTCTTGCTAATGGAAAAATCGTTCTGTTAAGTAAAGATTCCAAACCAGGAATGTTGACTGGGATTGATAAACCATATTACGCTCGAGCGTATCCTGTGACCGCGCTCATTTATGGAATCTATCCGATAAAAACACCAAATACCAATAAACTTGCCCCAATGAGATTGTCAAGGGTGAATTGTGTAGCCGAGCGAGTAGTGGAACGTTTCAAAAATGCGATGCGTGGAAACGGTCTAACTGATCTAAGACGTTCCAAGATATCAGCGTGGGCTGAAAAAGTCAAAGATACAGGAGCGTCAATAAACGATGTAGCCGAGCTAGAAAATGCACTAAGATTTCCCATAACCGTAACAACGATAACAGAGGAAGTATTATACAAATCGAAATATAATTGGAACAGAGCTCCAATAAATAGCATTGATCATAACGCTCACGCTTGGACTAACGCAGTTACGATATTTCCGCGGGATCGTGTTGTGAAATATTACCCTCCGGAGTTTTCCGGTAAAAATATGTTTGATTTTATTAAACAGATAAGCAAAAACGACCCTGGGTCGGTGTGGTCGTTTGAAAGTTCCGAAGATGGCGAGTATGATCAATTTGTAAGATCTAACGGTGAATTATACCGGACATAATCTCTGCAACATAAAATGAAAAAACTCGCAGAGAGTTATTCATAAAACATTGAGAAGTTATTAACTAATTGTTTTTCAGTTCCGAGTGTTGCCGCTCACGCCGCCAGAGAAAGAAATTCATGGAAGCCAACCCGAAGTGAGTTTCTTGAAGATATACAATTGAGTTGTGTCGAGTATGGACATGGCGGTTTGTGGAAAACCAAGTATGACCACAAGGATATCATTTCCGTAGACATGGTTGCGTGTTATCCGGGAAGCTTTCTTGGGATGGGCGAGTGTAGTGGATATTTTAAAAGATTTGGACATCCCACGAACTCGATGACGCGAGTTGCTATAAACGGTCCTTTACCCGATTTTGACCTGACAGGATTTGCTCGTATAACGTCGTTTGCGCTAGCTGAAGAGCTTCATCCAATTTGTTATGTTTGGTTTGGCAGACATTTCTCAGAGAAACGTTGGACACCAATAGTGTTGTTGAGATATATGCTTGACAGCCGAATACTGGTATCGTTGACTGTCAGTGAAGCAATCATATCATATCGACCGCAGACTTCGGTTTGGTTACCAACACCGGAGCGTATCAGTCTCGATGAACTCATTGAAGAATATGCACGAAAGTGTCCCCATAACACTCCTAATATTTTTAAGATTAAACTCGATAATAGTGAAAAACCAACAAAAGATCTCGATAGAAGAATAATCGGTAAATTTACTCAAGGTGGTGCATATGATCATAAACGACATCACTCACGACTGATTATGGATGATGATGAATTACATTTTATAATTGCTGATGCCGCTGCGAGAAATATATTTTGTAATCGGGAGGACGCTTTCTTGTCCGACAAAACATGGTTGGGCACAATTGTTAATTATATTAACGGAGAATCACTTCAGTACACACATTTAAGATATTCGATGCTGGCTTATGTTTCTATAAATTTACTATCGCAAGTAAATAGATTTCCTGACATTGCAGTTAGACTTGCCACGGATTCATTTTATATCGATAAAAGATATTTAGAATCACTGGCTGTAAGCAACGATGAATCATGGAGTTCGTGGAGAATAAAAAAGGAAATGTTACATTGTTATTGTGAATCCGCTGATGTTGCTATCAAAGACAGTTATTGCAAATCAGAATTATCAGAAATGTCGTCGGCGCCGTCTGTGAATGATCCAATCACCAGACACAAAACCGTTTATTTGAACGGTCCGGGTAGTTCTGGTAAGACAACTCGAGCGATTGAATTATTTCGTGAAAAATCGAAGATTTTCGACTCAGATATGACTGTATTAACACCAACACACAGACTTGCCAGAGAGATGAAACAACGAGGAGTTAATTCTTGTACTTATCACAGCTTTTTCAAATACATTGGTGGTGTGTGGACTCCAGATCGAATGGGAACAAAATATATTCTGAGGATTATAATTCGGGATGAAATAGGCACAGTGTCGTTAGATATATTAAAAACATTTCTCGATTGGCTGCTAACAAAAAATACTGCAGTCGTTATGTGCGGCGATCACGGTCAGCCACCACTTTTTGTTGGTCCATCTCCGCATTTGAGGTTAAAAGGTTTTGTAGATTATTATCAAGAAGTGTCTGATGATTATAGATCTCTTGAGGCAACGTTAAAGGAATTTAAAACATTAATCAGATTACAACCGAATAAAATTCAATGTGAAATTATGCGTAAAATAATTTCAGAGACTTCAATGAGCGACTTTTGGAAAACGTGGAAACCAAACGATTTGATAGTGGTAAGTAGAAAGATAATCAGAGACACACTTCAGATGAAATTGTTTTTACTGCAACGAGAAAAGTTTCCAATGTTGCCAGTGCCATTGTGTTATAGACCAGCTGATACGCGGTTATAGAATATAGATGTTGATATTCCTGGGAAAACAGAGAATCAGAATTTAGTATTAAATGATATTGTCACAGTTGTTGTTGAAGATGCACTAAAAATGAACAAATCCCCGTGGACGCTAGGATACGCAATGACAATTCACTCTTCACAAGGACTGACTATTTCTGATACAGTTGTTTGGATCGTTGATGATCGCATCAAATAGTCAAACTTAGTTTACTTAGCAGTGTCCAGAGTCAGAAGAATATCTCAATTGCGAAGAATTGTCTTGAAAGAGTCAATGGCTGATGAAATTAATAATGAAAACAACTGTGATATAATAAGAAAAAAATTAGCCGGTTACAAACAGAGTGACAAAAAAAATAATCGCGCTTTTGACCTTGATGTTGAATTTATCATGACACTGAAACAACAACAGAATAATCACTGTGCGAGCTGTAATTGTATAATGCTGTGGCAGTATTCGAGTAATAATCCAAAATAATTTACCATAGACAGAAAAGATAATAGTCGCGGTCACACACGACAAAATGTGATGTTGACATGTCTTGAATGTAATTGAAGTCGTGGTGCTGGCTAGTTAACTGATCTGGGCAGTAATTGTGTGTCTTCGGGAATTACTTGTAATTGTTCACGTGTGAATCCACGTTGAGGAGCAGTTGAATCCAGTCTGTAGATTGCTGGTCTACCAGTGGATCTAGTTATGTTAGATATCTTGTGTGTCGTGATGCTCCAGATAGGATCAGTAGCTCTTTTTTTTACCACCTTCAAGTTCACCTGGTTCATATAAATATCTTACAGTGACATCACCCAGTATTGGTTGTGCTGAAAAATCACGTCGTTGTACGGGTATATTCTTTTTTGGTAATTGCGTTAATAGGTTGGTTGTTCGAGTAATTTCATTATTTAATGCAGCTATCACGCTTGATAATCTTGCAACCCATTCGCGAGATCTCTTGTCCTGAACGAATTCCTTCTCGTATTGATATCCAAATAACCGCTCAGCAAGTGTTCGATTAAATCGTTCAACAATTGCCTGATCACGGTGAATTTCAGTATGCCCTCGTCTGATGGTGACATTATGTTGCTTCATCGTTGATGATACTGCACCCTGAAATTCTTTGCCAGGATTAACCTGTAATAGATTTGGCCATCGCAGAGGTCCTCGTTGATAAATTCGTTCAAAAGCAGAAGCAACCTCAGATGCTGTTTTAATCGTTAACGGTTCTGCATCTTTGTATTTACTTGCAACATCAACTACAGTTAGTGCGTATTTATATGTTTGACGACGAACGGTATCATGTGGTAGAAATAATATATCAGCCTGATGAACTTCATTAGGAACACTAACATTAAAATGTGCAAAATTAATTTTTCTAGGCCGCGGTAGATAAATTTGCCATATTGCCTGTTTGGATAACCAATCTGCCGCAGTATCACGTGTGGCTTTTGCTGCACTGGCAAGTTTATTAATTGCTGCGCTACCCCTCCAGTATCTTCTTGGGGAATAATAAATCGACTCCATTATAATTAATTACCAGCGCCTAATACAAGCTTAGATTTCATCGCAGATTTTATTAACCAACTAGCTAACATCTCCTTGAAAGATTTATCAGTAATGGAATTTAGCGCGGCAATTAATTTTATGTCTGCGAGATGCCTATCTTGTAGATTTTTACTTTTATAAGCCACATCATGCGCATGACACGCTTTATCGATAGCATTTATTGGTTCTTCTCCGGGTTTTGGTCGATCTTGGTCATCAAGTCTGATATCAAGTCGGGTTCCAGGACCACAATAATTATATCCTGGGAGATGTTTTTCTCCTGGGTATTTAGCCCACGGAGCTCCTGGTAATTGTCCTAACTTGGCGGCAATATCACCTCCTTTTTTTGTTTACTTGGCGCTGACTTTGGTTTTGGCGCCGACTTTGGTTTTGGCGCTGACTTACCACCTGACGGAGTCAGGGAGATAAATTTGAACTTTTTTGTACCGCATCGCTCACACTTGCCCGAAACCGCGGATCTGTTATTTTTTTTGTAATGGTTGTTAGATCTCTTGTTGGCGTGCGCGCCCTGCATTTCACACAATATAAATCCATATTTATATTATATTATTCTAATGGAGATCACGGACTTTGCTGCTACAAGGAAACGAGAACCGGTTAAGCACCATCCGATGCTACCAAATTCTGTCCGAATGATTATCACGGGTCCATCTGGATCGGGTAAGACTCAGTTGTTGTTAAATTTAATAATGAAGTGGATGAAGTGGGACAAGTTTTATTTGGTATCCCCTTCTGTGGACGATCAACGATGCTACAAAGTGTTAAAAGATTTTAATGAAAGTGCAAAATCATTAAACGACGGTGATGATGTTGAATTTATTACTAGTATTGATGAATCACCGTCTGTGGATGATCTTGATGAGTCTACTAATAATTTAGTCGTGTACGATGATGTGATGTTGGATAAACAATCAAATCAAGCTGGGATATTTTCCAGAGGTAGACATAAAAACACAGATGTGATTTATGTTACTCAAAAATTAACACAAATACCGCCAGTAATCAGAGAGAATTGTAATATTATTGCTGTGTTTAATGGAGCTGGTGTACACACGCTACGATATATTCATCAGAATTGGTGCGACGGTGATATGGATATAAATAAGCTTAGAAATTTATTTAGTCATGCCCAATCAACCCCGCACGGATGTATCACGATAAATCTACATGATCCTCGAACACAGTATCCGGTCGGGTTAGATACGATTTTTGGATAATTTTTCGTACCTCGATAAAGACCTTATTTTTCGAAAAGGGACGCAGGAAGCAGGAGGGAGGGCAACGACAACAAAGGGCAGCAACGACGGCGACAATTGCGTTTACTCGCGGTTTTATAAAAGGCTTATTTCGCCCTCCCTTTACCTGAAAAGTTGTATGATTTGCCCTCCCTGCTGCTCATGGGATTATAGAAAAGGCCGTTGTCTTGATGAAAAGATGACCCTGTAAGTATTCAGTTTCTCCACTATATCTGCATTGAAGAAAATGTAAGTAAGCAGACATCACCTTCATTTTGATGGCGACGGATATGTTCCCTACTCATAACAATTGTTTTGACGAGCTGTTTTCATATTTCACAATACATATTGGCAATGATAGGTAAATATATATTTTGCTCTGATTTACTTAAATTCAACACTCATCCCGAGATTCGTTTGTCAAAATATGTTTGAATTCATGTGGAGGACTAAATTATTCTTTCAACTTTTTTGCTTCTAATGAACCCAATCATTTTTTTTGACATTCTATTTCAAGTTGTTTTCATTGTAAAGGGAAAGTAGTTTTTATAGTGTTCAGTATTTTACTTTATTGGCTTGTGAAGGTTGCCATCCTTTAAAACTAAACAGAACTGCAGTTTGATGTGAAACTAAGAGTACCATATGATCATAGGTCACCTTAACTATAGTAACACCTGTAAGAAAACAAAATTATTATAATGCAGTCTATTATGTTAATGCAGTTTATTATGTTAAGTCAATAAATATTATGTATTTATTACCATTTTACAGAACCTCAGTATCCGTGTTGAATAAAGACATAAATGTGTTGCATATTAAGGACTTGTTATTAAAAGAAAGTTGTTGTTTTTTTATGCCAAGAACTCATCAGCAGCTTCTACCATGACTAGTATTTAAGAAGGCAATTTTATAAAAAATAACAAAGTTAATTCTGGTTCACACTTTACACACAACATCGTACATGTATTTTTAAAAAAAATCTGTTATAAAGCAACACCTGAAAATAAATTGCAACAAAACTTATGATTGATGAGAGATGGGTCAGAAACCATATGGCTGTGTTAAAGTATTTCTCAAATTCTTGTTTTGGATTACAAAAAAAATCCCTATTCTAGGGACGGGGGCACAAACACTGTATTTTAGGAATCATCATACAAATATTGAAAGCAAAAAGTAAAGCTTTATTATCTTTCTCTTCCGCTTACCACGATATTGCAGCATTGTTGACATGATTTAATTGTTAGGATAACTTACACTTAAGCAAAAAGATACCGATATGTTGTGGACTAACAGGTAACGAATTCACTTGACCAGGCTAAATAACCTATCACCACTTGTCAATCATGCCGATCAATTAACCAATCAGCAAGCATAAATTAGACACCTCCAGGCATGGCGTTCGTCTGTCATTTTATTCCGACAAGCTGCTTTTAGCAATAATGAATTGATTATGATAAGTATTTTAAAAAAAATTGCAATGATTTGATTTTTCGATCGATATGGGTGAAAAGATGTCATTGGGAGCCTTGTGATAGTAACAGTTGATTTCCAGATCTTCAAAGTTGAAAATTATATTTATTCCTTTCCTGAATCATAAACAAAACTTTGGACATATATTTTTTGTGGTCACGTGTATGATCATTTGAATATGGAAATAATTGACGACAATTACAACATGCATAAAAGTATGTAGAAAAGCGTGTCATGTCTGTGGCTTGAAAAAAAAAAGAATTTGAAATTGAAAAATATATGCAAAAAGTAACGCTTCTACAATATGAGTGGAGAAATTTCGGGTTCTGAGGTACATTATTTTTGTTAATATAGAAAGCAATGAACCCCAGAGTGCATTATTTGAATGTTTGAAAATTTACACTTAAATGCTGACTTGTCCCAAAAATAATGATTTATCTTCTCGATGTTTCAGACACTGTAGCAGAACTAAAACCGAGTGGGTTTTGGATTAAATGAATAACACAAACACAATGTGTGCGAATGACGAGACTTGTGTATTGTATGAAAATATATGATGTTACAAAAATAATAAATGAAACAATCTATGCAATATCCTACTCTCGCACGCACCCTACACACACATTCACAAAAGAAAGAAATATCTGTATATATGTATATAATGATAATGACGAGGACTGAGATGATGACGAAACAATGCTGAAATTCCAATGATAATGATGACGTCGGTTCATATAACCGATATATTATATAAATATGACAAAACAAAATGTCAGCTCCGACCCACGCCGGGTGGACTCTGGTTCAACTTCCCAACACAAATTATCACAGTTCCACTTTCCACCCTTCACCAGTTTCCTCTGGCTGAACTACTATCCCTCCAGTATCAGTTTTGGCACAGCAACGCCTCCCACCTATTTCCGTCTGGCGCAACAATGTCTTCAACCAGTTTCAGTCTGGCGCAACAACGCCTTCCACTAGTTTCAGTCTGGTTAAACAACACTTCACCCTCCACCAGTTTCAGTCTGGCTCAAACTACACCTCCCCCTCCACCAGTTTCAGTCTGGCTCAAACTACACCTCCCCCTCCACCAGTTTCAGCTACAAATAGATGAAACTGGTAGCGTATAAAACGAAATACGCTATCACACAAAATTCTCAAATACATGTATATGAAATGGATACATATCCCTCTACAAATGCCTATAGTCCATTACATTATATCAATGTCCCTAACGAAAAAGAAAAGAAAAATACATTAAACCCGCACTCTGTGTGTGACTTTCTACTCAGAGTCCTACACGTGCAAAGGAATAAATTCTAACAGTGAATTGTCGGATAAACATGGTTATATTATCTATTGAAGCTTTATCAAATTTACGATAATAGTAAAATAAGTTTGTGACGAACATACTGAAAAGCATACATATACAAGGGAATCAAAATTATTTAACAGTTGTCACTTACCCCTATGGCGGTAGTTTTACGGTTCCAAACCGATATTCCGTGACAAGATCCAAGCAATAATGTACCATTTGTAGCAAAACCTTACTATTTATACTATATAAAAAAACACAAGACCTTTAAGACCCAGGGGTGAAGGACCCATGCATGTCGAGAAAAATAGGCATCACGCTACGAGCGACTTGCAGCAAGATGTACTCATTTAGTAACTATATGTCAAGGTAATAAAAAAAGCTACTCTAGTTATTGCAGCACGCGGCGGCAAAAATCAAATATACATTGTCATCGTTTGATGCAAAACCAAATTATTTTCTTGCCTTATTCTGTGACACACACGTGAGTGACTCTTTACTTTCTCATTCAGCTGATGCAGGGGTGGTGATAAAAAAATTTAATAAAGATATACACACACCCCAAACAAACCCACTGGTTTCAGATAATTAGCGACCAATATATTAAGCATACATTTGCGGTTCCCATTAACAGTTTAATTGATCAAAATTCCAGGAACACAGTAGAACTTTCAAATTATTATAAAACAGTATACTTCTAAACAGTAATTATTTAGGATTTTGTTATTAATTTTTAACTGATTTACTTCCAAAGCAGCATGGACATAAGCCAGATAAAATTAATAATGATAAGATTATATGCTAAATACATTAGCATCTTTTGGAGTGAATTTTCTTTTAGATGAATAAGTTCTCAAGCAGCTTTAAAATTGATTTTTGTTATTTATTGAAATAAAACACTAAGGTTATTACTATACGAACTTGATCTACAAACATAAATACTGCCTATTGCAGTATAATTTATGTAACTTTGAAATTTTACATTTTTAAGAATATAAATCTTTTTTAATAAACATATCACTTAAACTAAAACATATTTCTTTGCCAAATAATGTGTGTTTGTCAGAGGTTAACAGGTGGTCATGTCATGATTTGGTTGGTGGAGCAGTCAATCATCTCGCGTACAGTCAGTTGGTTGCCTGAGCACTTGGATTAACTATACAAATATGTTTTGGGCAAACACCCAAATAATCTATACAGCATGTGTATCTTAATTTTCTGAAGCATATTGCAGCCTCCAACATTCCAGTAAGAGCTCAATAAATTTAATTCCTGATATGTTCACTTACTTCTCATGTAAGTTTTCATGATCAAGTGGAAATTTCTTGCTTTTACCCGACTTTGATCAATATTTGCGGGTCAGTTTTACCTGACTTTGATCAATATTTGCAGGTCAGGAACAAGCCTATTGTTTCACCTAACGTTTTCCATATTTTCTGGTAATGACTGGTAACCATGGTTATAGAGTTTGCAGAAACTGATGACCTCAAATGAAGTCTTCCTGGGGAACTAGATCCCCTGCTATGTTGAAGGTCCACGGGAGACAGAGGTAGAGGTAAAAAAGTAGAATCTGAGGAGTCAGATCCTACTCCTCATGGCGAGTCATTCTCTGCCAAGGGATTGAAAATGTCATTAGCTAGGCATGTATAAAAATATTATGTATCAGCCAAACATATAAATACTGTATGTTGGGAACCCAAAACGATCTCAAGTACAGTGTTATTACTTCACATCGCCCTGGTAAAAGCTTGGCGGCTAGGCCAAAGAGATGAGTTCAAAATTGAAAAGACCTACATGTAAATGCAAAATCACAGTACTGTAATTTCCTGTGTGATTGGAATATGTGGGTGTACAGGTAAGCATCCTAGAGGTCTATGGAGACTGGTCAGTCATACTCCCTAATGTAGTTTCTTACTGAGGTTGACTTCTCCATTTCGAAGCCCTCTTCACAAATATATTTGTTTCATGCTAAAAGATCAATAATTAGGCGAAACTGTTTTCCCTACTTTTGAAACCAAAAAGATAAGGGAATAGACATCTCAAACTAAACCTAACCCTGTGCTCTAAAGAAGGATGTTCACCTTCCCTTTTTGAAATTTGTTCTAATGAAACTGAGTCCCGGAAATGAAGCCAACAACTATATTATTGTGAAGAGGACTCGTGCTTCGTCCATTAGGTCCAACCAGGCTTCTGTTAAACAGAAGCTAGTCTGACACCTTCTGGAATATTTGAAAAGGGAGTCTTGCCTGGGTCGATTGCCTCCCTCCATGAGGGAAGGGGATGCAACAACACTCCACTGTCTTTTATGAACATGGATAAGGAACTTCTTATCTACGGCACAAGATATCATCCATTCCCCTTTGATATGCAAAAGAGAAAACAAACAAATCTGAGATCATCAGAACAGCAGGGATATCAGTACCTTAAGGGTCAAGAAAGACATGTGCCTCACTTTTTCATCACTGACAGAGCTAATAAAGACTCCATTTTATTGCAATAGATATGTTATGATGTAATTGTTAGGAATTTGTTTAATTTTTATTTGAATTCATATAATTTTAATAAAAATATGATTTTTGGAATTGTTAGAATTTTGGTATTAACCGATTTTACAACAAAGCCATCAGAACCACAGCTATATATTGAAAACAAGGAGATGCTATTAGTCACTGTATGTTATGGTTCTATGCCAGCTTCATTATAAGACGACAGATGTATCTAATAAAACTATACCCATTACAAGCTATGATTTAAGAATTCCTAGACATTGATGTAAACAAAAGCTAGTCAGGATCTGTGTGGAATTGTAACGATGTAACTTTTAGGAATTTTGGAGTTGTAATCCGAATTCATATAATTTTAACGTGATGTGATGTGATTTTGATTTTTAACATAGCTTTAACAATTTTTCAGTCATATCGCTACGATGTCTGCAATGTGGCAGTTTATAATGATGTCTAGCACTGGGGCACCATGCCACAGACATGTAGCATCATGTCGCACCCAGTCACATTATCCTGACACCAGGCCGACCAGTCCTATCACTATTCTCTTAATGCTGAACGCCAAGCGAGGCAGCTGTTAGTACCATTTTTGTAAGTCTTTGGTATGACTCGGCCGGGTATCGAACCCACGACCTCCTACATCAAGGCGGATGCTCTAACCACTAGGCCACCGGAGCAGTATATATATATATAATTTTAATAAAAGTAATGATTTTTGGAATTGTAATTTTAATTCAAATAAGAAAGAAAATGATGTTAGAATTTTGGGATTATCTGATTCTTCTATGGAGAGTTTGACAATGCAATCAGTACTAAAGCTCTATATTGTAAAACAAGTAGATGCTATTAGTCACTGTATATTATGGTTCTACGCCCACTTCATTTAAGACAACAGATGTATCTAATAAACTATATCCATTACAAGCTATGATTTACAAATTCCTAGACATTAGTGTAAACAAAAGCTAATCAGGTTCTGAGTGTACAAGAGTGGCTCTGATAAAACCAGGTATCACTGAGGCATGAAGTTCATGTGTGATCCAAGGGTAAGCGAAGCTGGAGATTGTAAGGCATGCCCTATTATGGCAAAGCTGACATCTTGTAGAATAGAAATCAACTATATATACCCAAGAATTGCCGTACATTTAGACCTTGACTTCCCATTTTCCAGGTAAGAGTAATGTAATTAGTTAAAGATTTTATTGTGAAACACATTTAGAGATTATTTCATCTGCCGCTCAAAAGCTTGTAACATATTAGTAGTAGTTGTAGTAGTTTTATTATCCCTTATGAATTTTTAAATAGTGTTTCTTGGATTAAATTTGTTTCGAATTTGTGTTAATTCAGAATATTAAGCTTGTTTTTTGTAGAAATGGTTTGCAACCAACTTCATGGTACAAATTTAGAAATAAAATACCTTTGAAATTCCAGAAAATACTATTCTAGTTGAGAATCATGATTTAAACAAATACATTGATTGAAAATGTCCTTGGCAATAATTTGTAATATTTTACTCGAGCATTTTTGCACCATTTGCGATTTATTTGGCAAATAATTCTGAAATATGAAATTATAGAATTGTGTGAAGTTGGTTAGTTGAAACATTTTTGTGATATATTTTAAATGAATAGTTTATATTTTGTCTATATCTAGTGCAGTTAATTTTAATAAAAGTATTGCCACTTAGACCTTGACCTCCTGTTTTCCAGTTCAGTTCTGTACCTCTTCGCACATATTAGCGATGTAACAAATATCGCTAGAGTGACACCAACGCATAGGGGAATCAGAATCATGCCTTTTTCACTCTCTCTCTTTCGATCTAATGGTGTGAAATGATGAAAGGGATTTAAGTACAATAAACTGACAATTACAAAATGGGTTAAATTACCCATTAACTACAGCAAAAGAATTATTAAAACATTTTCATCGTGAAAGATACAAACTGAACTAGTTTATTTACCTTAATCTTTTGAACAACATATTTTGATAACTGTTTAAAAATTTACAAAATTTGCCCTTTATCAATTTATGATTTTAGTTTGTAAACCATTTTACTTCTGTATCGATGATAATGAAAGATACCTTTACACTTCAAAGACACTAAATAACACATTGCTGACATTCTTTCTCTAAATGTGAGTAAATTTTCCCATTTTGTTTACTTTAATCAGATATAACATTTTACACGTGGGCTTAAAAAAGACATCTTTTCACAAAAGCTACTATAGTTTCTAAAAATCATAAACTAAATAAAAATAGGTTAAATGGAAGAGAAAATTGTTTTTGTCCTTGGTACAAATTTAAATTTAATATTTTAGTTCCAAATAGGGTCATATATGGTGAGGGTTCTTTGAAGTGTCAGTTTAATACAACCTCAAACCTAACCAAAGTTTCGCATATCTTTAATCAAGTTGTCTAAAAAGAATGTTTCACTGCCATTTCAGTTTAGGTGGGAATCAAAATTTGTTTGTTTAGTGACATATTTGTCAACCTGAACTTTTTCATTTTATGAAATTTTCATAATATTTAACATTTAAAAGACTTGTTTCAATCACTAGAATTAAAAAAAATTGTCAGTTTTAATGAAATGGATTACAAATATGTAGGTGCATCATTCTCAGTTATACTGAGTCACTTAGCAAACCACACAGCTTGATCACATTATGGCAGATATCATATAGGTTTGTTCTGTTTGCAATAATATACGTAAATATTTAGCAATATCAATTTGCCATACAGTAATATAAGTAAATATTTAGTAATATCTTGCCATATAGTTAGCATTCATTGGTCAAGATAAAAGGTCAAAACATAATGCAAGTATAAATCTTTTATTTTTGAAAACATATGTATATAAGGCATGGAAAAACTTTAATGTCTTTAATTTTGTTGTACATTGTATCCTATGTTCTAAGGTGCATGGATAACAATAACACATGTAATCATAATAATAATAATAATAATAAAAATAATAGTCAATATCAGTTACTTTCAGATATGAATATTTAAAGATTGGAACTTTAAAAAAATACTTATTTCCATTCTACATGTCCATTTTAATTAGCAGAACTCCTTCTTTGTATTACTGTTGATAGAACTCATAACAGTGTATTGAAGTATGTAACATCAAGCCTGTACCAAATATGCGTAACAAAAATTAAAAAGATAAGCATTTAATGATTTGAAAACAAGACAAATAATTGATTCTCATAAACCAAAAGTTAAAAATAAGTAAACTAAATATCAATTATATTCAATGAAAATGGACCTAATTTATTGGAATCCATGACCATAAAAACACTCCCACAGAGTCAGCAGTATCCTGAGATGGTTTATAGTGAGGGACCATTGTATAAAATATATTTTCACAGTATTGTAACTGCATGACTTGTATAAATTATCGCCTTCAACTGAGTCTTTTTCTTTTTCCATTTTTTATGTACTTTTTAAAAGCAATACATAATTGTATGCAAAATTTAAATGAACTGTTTGAATAATTTTGGTATTCTTAATTGACATAAGTTTTAGAAATTTAACTATAAAGAAAATTAGTCGATTCAGAAAACAAATTAAAGACATTGTGGGAACTAATTTGTTTCATCATATTCTTCAGACTTGTTACAGCTCTCCAACAATCTTTAGATGTATGTTTATTAACATGATTAAAGCTTCGGACAATGCAACCAATCTCAGAATAAGGAAATGTCTGTTATGTAATAAAAAATCAAAATGGCCTTTATTTTGGTCATTTTCACACTGGCATTTGTTGCTTGAAATGTTTCAACATGTTTGCTTATGGCAGTGTTATGTTTAACCAGTCATTTTCTATAGGCCTGCCTATAGATTGCTAGAGAGTCACATAATCTCTTTTTGCATATAGATACATACACACAAAAATGTGAGAAGTAGACAATAAATCATACAAAATAAAACTTGTATTTCATTGGGTTCAAATAAAAGAACAAACAAGATATAATATACAAGAATGTCATAAAATCTAAGTTAATAAATATCTATATCAATTGTTCACCGGGTGCCAATTATCTCTCTTCAGTCGATGCTCTCAGGAATACTAAATTTTCTTAACATTAAAAAAGCACAGAAGCAGCAACATAAAGGGCTGTGGTGATGTTTGGTTAATATATTGGCATGTATATAGTCACAAATTAACTTTTATATTCTACTCAAACTTAGAAGAAAAATATTCAGCACTAAGAAACACTGATCCCATTAAGTATAAGTATTAAAAAATATAGATTCAAGTTCTATGTGTAATGCTATAATGTAAAACAAAATGTTCTTTTCATATGCTAAAACTGGATAAAAAGTGAAGATATATCCATGAAAAAGTATATATACAATGAAATGCTCATATGGTCCTTTAGGTATGTTTTGCAGCCAATTATTTGCATATATAATAATAAAAGTCTGAGGAAATAAATTCACTCAGCTAATGACATATATGCTTATACTTAAATCATGACTGTTTTATATACGATTCATGCATTTCATGCTATCTTTCTTTGCTTAGTATGCTGATTAATCTGTTTAGAGTGTTAAACATTGCCAATAATTGCATCATGATACATTTTATCAATAAAAATAATATAGTAAAGTCAATGCACATTGCTATGACCTCCAATAATTTATCACATGTAAGCCTATATGCCAATTATTGCGATTGTACAGTGTGTAGTGTTTAAAAAACCTATCGTGTAATAGAAAACAAAACCTAAAATGTACTGAAATAGAATAATTTGTCTAATGTAGAAAACTACACCAATGATCTTCTGTCTCAAAAATGTATTTTCTGTTTAATAACATGAAAAAATAGAAAATATTAAAATAAACACTGAAAATAATGTTTATAAAAAATGCTGTTTGATACGGTGTCAATATCTCATAAATAGATACATTAAAAATATTATGTACATAAATACAAAAGAATACTACTGCAATTGCTATTGAATCATATCATTTGCCATGCTGCTATATAGCTTTATGGGACTGTACAAAGATTGCATCTGAAAAGAGAAAGAAAAAATTTAAAGTTGTTTATAAAACATGGGTGCCTCAGTTAATAAGATCCAGATGAAGGACAATGTTAAGTCTAACAGTTGTACTAAGTCAATTAAATTGACCTAAAAGAAGGCTTTTACATGTACTTTGCAACTTTCTATGAGAAACTTGTCTCATTTCTAAATCTTTTACATGTCCACAAATAAGCACAGAAATTTTAAAGAAAGTAAAGTTAAACCTATCCTAAAGGTCACCTTTACCCTGTGGTCACCTGTTCACAATGGCCAGTCTAATTTAACCCAAGCAAATTTCCTATATAAATGTCCTGTATATAATAGTCACCTGCCTTTGGTGGTCAGTGACCTGAAGTTCTTAAAAACAATAGTTTCTCCCTGCCTTAGGGAGTCATTAGAGCACATCTATACTGACCATTCAGTCTATGCAAACTGAACTTTCACTACATGAGGAAGGCATTGTTTAGATACTGGAATATCAGGTGAATTGATGTGTAAATATTTCTTATCTCGCTTGTACTCGTAACTCTAGTCATGTTGAAAGTGTTAAAAGATGTTCATATCTAAAGTGAGGCAGTTTGTATCATTAGGGTAGCGAGTCAAAGCAATTCAATCCATTTCTTTCCTCCTGTTTAGTTATTAAACCACAACACCAAACCAAAAGTGCCAATGTCACAAATATCATGATCTGTCCACTGCAGCATCTTGTTCATGGAGTTAAGCCACTTAGGTTGTGGGTAAATTAAGTATTTGGTTCTTACCTCTAAATAAATTAATTATGTGTCTGGATGTTGAAAACTAACCATCCTACACAAGCATGTAACACTCACCACCCATCTTCTGAGACTGTTTTTTACTGGCAGAGAGGGTGGTTTCTCAAGACTGGTTTTAATGTAAACATTTTGTTTTTGTTTCTATTGGTGCTTTATGGAACAACAACACAAATATTTTGTTGTTGTCCTGAGGCCCCAAATACACTGCAGAAGCTTACCCAATCTGGTGTGATGGTTGGATTTGAACCCAAACCCTTTCAGTGCAGAGTCTGGCATGCTAACCACTGAACCACCACATTTCCTAGTCTATTAATGGACTATACATTGGGGTTTGCACGTAGACAAGGAAATCCCAGTCAAAGGTTTACAATATTTGTCTCCTCACAAGGCTTTGTCAAGTGGTGAGACAAATAATGTAGCCCCACAACTGGGATTTCCACAACTTTGTACAAACACAAATTATTTTTCTCACCCAACTGTTTCCAATTATAATAATCAGGTATTATTTCAATACAGATTGCAGATTCAACAGATATAATATTAATTATCTACTATTCTCGCCTCTCTCTTTATATAAAGGTCAGCAGGTCTTATATTCTTTTACAAAAATCTGAATAATTATCTAAGTGGAATCTAGCTATATATGCCTTTGTTAGAAAAGAAAAACAATCAAGAATAAAAGGTTATAACTTCATGTGCTGGAAGTTTTGCACAATGACCATCTGGAGCAACATGCTCTTGTTTTGTAAATATCAATCATTAATGCAAATATGTTAATGAGGGCAGTGGGGTTACCTACCCACCCTAAGTACACAAGTTCTATCCATAAGAAAATAGAAACATAAAAACATTTGATATTATTATTGTAATACCACATTTCATTGATGGATGAAATATATTTAAAAAAAACAATAAGTAATTAATATATTTTATACAGGTAACTTTTAACTTTCATCAGTCCTAATTTGGAAAATGTTACACGGTACAATGCTGGGCAGTACATTAGTGGATACAGTTCTAACAAAGTGTGTAGTGATTGGGGAAATGTCTAATTCATGACTTTCCTGGAAATTTATCGCATGTGTTACTACTACTAGTGCAATAAAATGGTACATGGAAATCTTCTTGTTGAATAGCATGTCGACTGATAAATAAACCAGTCCACTCTGATTTGACAAGTGTGTGAGTTTTCATTTGTAATCACATTATTTATGTTAGATTCAACATGGGCAAATTGGGGGTGGATGGGTGGGTTGAAAAAGTTTGAAGAAGCCAATTTCACATAATACATTTCTGGTTGTTGGCAGCTTTGCAGTAGCTATTGAATTTCTATTTTTGTAGCCAGTGATGTGTATTGCCTGTGTCTTTGGATCACTACCAAATAGCTTGACTTCATGTGCATCTCTCTCCAAACATTTTGTATGGTGCGTCATCAATGTTGGAGAGACCATATGTTGCTTGATGAGTGAAGTTCTCTTTGTTATGTGCATGTTTTTGCTTTTGCATTTGATTTGATAAACAACTCAATTAATCACAGCAGAACACATTGGTTTTTCTTTTTAAAAGTAGTTCCTAGCACGTGGACACCAAAACTAAGGCAACCAGACTGAGATAACAAAAGCAAGGTCAGCAAATCAGGTAGATTACACTGTGGCATGGGTGAGAAAATAAAATTCAACGATTTATGTTGTTTAAGTATATTGCAGGACACAGATGAAAATTTTATGCAGAGTAATATAATTAAATGCAAAGAAACAAAATCTGAGTCTGTTTGAGAACTCAAGTTGATAAACTGTGTGAATGTGGGGCCTGAAAATCTAATCATTTCACCTACTTCTGACCATTATATGTGGTGGAAAATGTCAAGACCTGAGTTAAATACTTTCTGGTGTTATTGAACTAAAGCAGGTTTTTGGATGGACATATAGATGGGTATCAGCAGAAAATTATGCATCTTCTGTTATTGCATTAGGGTATAATAACAAGAAAAAGTTTGAAAATGGAACTTGTGGTTTTCCTTATGTAGATCTGCATACAGTGTACCTCTACATACCCCCCTCTAAGGAGGGCCACTCTACTGATGCAAAGGTCAATGATTAAACTAGAAGGACTGTCTCTTTTGAGATAGGCTGACTCGGCAAAAAATCTACACTTTTATCTGCATTTAATGATGACTAGACATATTTATAGGAAACTTCATAGAAATGGCACAGAAAATTAAGATACTTACAATCATTATTTAATAATTTTTTTCTCAATTAATCCATACATGTTTGTTACTAAAGAAATACTGACAAGAAAATTAAACTGTAAATAAAAGATGTTGGAAGAAGGATGATGTTTAATGTTTTTTTTTTAAACATTACAATTTCCATGCTAGTTTTATCATTCCATCTTTCCACAACTATAATGAAAAATCCACATGATGCAGACAAACCCCATGCATGTGACCTTTGAAGGTCATAAAATGGTAGAAATGTAAAAACACTTATTTGATGCAGGCTCAGGTAATGGTTGCCTCTGGTAATGAGGCTGTCTTTGTGACAAGGGACCCTTATTAGATGGGCCTCTGTGTTAAATTCAATTACTATCCGTATCCCATTTTTTAAATTATGAATCAGAAACAAGAATTTGGATAATAGATGCATGAATTGATAAATATTCAGACATGGATATAACAACAAAAGTTAAGTTACCAAAAATGTTTCTACAAATATAATTTCTTTTATGCATACTAACCTTTGGTATAAACACAATTTTTCTATTTTCACTCTATTCTGCGTCCATGGTAAGATCTGAGAAATAGAGACCTGAAAATAAAATGTTGGATCTTACTGTTAACCCAATGACAACTATACTGCTACTATTACCAAAAGTAATAGTAATAACATCATGATGGAGATGACAAAGAGATGATGGTGATGAGGATGATAATCATAATGATAAATATGATAATGCAAATAAGCAACTGGATTTAAATGTTTGATTTACTTACATTATAGATATTACAAAATTCAAATTCAAACTTAGGTTTGTCCATCCATCTAGATTGGACTAAAACATAAGCAATTTCTCTGAACTTCAAATTTTCAATAACCTATGAATAATGTGCCATTCTTCTCAACATGTTGACACTGAAAAGGCAAACCATGAGTGGTAGAAATGATAAAGACTCTGGATGCATCTATAATGGATGCTAAGTATAAGGCAATAGAAAGGTTTAAGATCTGATCCAGAAACTAGCAGATAAACAATCCATTAATATTATTATTACTGCAGAGTATTATTCTAAAATTGAAAATCTGGGACCATTCAACAGCAACAATTACTCAAAAACTTACCTGTTGTCCGCTGTATCCAGCTTGCATGAGGGTAGGCAAGTTGGTAAATGTCTGGGTAGCCATCTTTAAAGCAGCTAGTGTAGCCCCAGCTTAATGTGCCCAATAATTCAAATCGGCCATACTTGTTACGGCAGATCAACGGGCCTCCTGAGTCACCCTGTAATGCACAGTTTACAATGAAACTAGATTTTTTATGCAAAATACAACGAGGACACCACACCAAAACAAAATCTCACAAAATTCCAAAGTTAGAAAAATATCTGAAATAGTGCTATAATTGCAAGAAAAGCTTAGGTCATATGCAAATAAACATGCCTACTAAATTTCATTTTTTAGTCTCAAGCAGCATTTGCTCAATCATGCTAGCAAAGGTTTGTGTCAAAATATGACCAAGTATGAAAAGTGAAAAAATACGTTAAAAAAGAATTGAGAAATTAAAATTATTTTTGCATATGAATAAAAAATGCTTATTAAATTTCTTTGTCTACCTCAAGCAGGTTTTGGCTAAATTAATATGTCATTAAGGCTTTTTCAGAAAGCCTAATAAGTTCCCAAAAAATTTGCAATGCCCTAAAGTCTAGTCAATATCTGTGACAAATAATCTACATGTAAATTGTTTAAACAATAATTTTTATCCATTTAGTGATGATCTGAAATTGTATGTTGCTCAATGATGCTGGCTTTTATTATTTGGGCGGCTACTCATTTCTGACCTGGCACTGTAAATCAGCTATTGCATACTAAACAGATACTGTAAGGCCAATGCATCATGTTACAGCAGATAAAGGTCTATGCTACTCAGTTTGGTGCACAATGAACAATAGTAAATACTTAACCAAGACAGAAAACAAAAGGTAACACATGTCATCAGAGTGTGAATTATAGGTCAAAGTGACTGAGTTTTGACTAAAGTAGTACTCCTATTAATGCATTCACACACAAAGTTACTTGACTCTGCAGACTGTGCATTTTGATGCCAGATAGATGGACATACATCATCAATCCATGTTCCAAAACAACTTTGCAATCTGGTCACAAAATGTTAACTTAACCTGACCTATGATTTCACAGATTATTAATTTTACCTTCATCACACAGGTTCTTACTATTATGGTAGAACATGTAAAATGAAAACCCTATTAAAGGTTGCATATGAAATGACTTATTAAAAATGACTATTTCTCTGGATTACACCACTCCCTCTGTAACTTGTACCCTGATACTTTGCAAATCTGCTTAAACACGTTGGGTGTGGCTCCCATCTTTTCAAGAAGCAGAACATACAGAAAAATGTATCCCTATTTGTTGAACTTGATGAAAATCATGATCAAAATTGATCATATTCAAGACAAAATAGTTGACATAATTATCTTTATTTTTTTTTACAAAACAGTTGTATCTGTCACAAATTAACGGTGAATATTACAAATATAATTATATTTATGATCCTTTAATTACGTTTGACATGTGTCACATATGCCAATATGGTGGCCAAATGGAACATTGTGAAACATATTTGAATCAAATTCAACTTACTGCAAAATTTCAGATTAAAAGAAAACAACATAAAAACATTTTATTTTCAGTTATTCACTACCATAGGTGAATGTGTTAAATACATGTATTCCTTTGTAAGACTGCAAATCATGATACAAATTCAAGAAGCACCCTTGTTTTCTGTCTGAATTTTAGGTAATTTTTCAAGTCCATTCAATATTTTCTCATTTGTTTTATGTTTACTGGCCCTTTCTGATAAATAAAACTTTCCCTGCCTATTATATCAACAGGCTAGCTATAAAGTTATAGGTTTCAGTATCAACAGTTCCAATTTTTATCAATAATGTCAGCACAATGTCTTTCACAGTATCAGCTATAGTGCAAGCTTAATCTTCCTGCTTTAGTTACAGCTGTTAGATCACAACTTGTACAACAATTAACATTAACATATCAAATTCATCTGCTGTAAGGTATTGGCCATTTAAGTTTTGGGCAGGGGGGAGAGGGATGTGATTTTTGTTTGACCTGAAATATTTTCTTTTCCTTGATTTCAACATGTTCAAGATGATTACTATTTTCTCCAAATAATATTATGGATGATATAATAACGAGTTAGATATTGGCTATAAATCATAGCAAGATTTTTCCAGCTAGTTAACACATTAATCACTAGAGCTTTTTGCAATTTTTGCCTGAAAATAGAGTAGGAAACACACTTTGAAAGCTATTTCTGAATAGACTCAAAAACACCAAATCCCCAGTCATCTTTCAATAACACACTGCCTAGTTGTGTTAGAAACATCGTTTTTCGTTGGCTATTTGACTTGTACATGAGCAGAAGGGTAAAAGTTGGAGTTTTTTGTGTGTTTTTTTGTGCTAAACAGAGCCATTAGTTTTGTATGGAGAACACTCTTTATTCCAAATGCCCGTCTTATCCTACTTTTTGCAAAGGCTCATCTGTCTGTTTGCAGTTCATACCGGTTTGCCTTAGATCTGAGACCAAAAAGTCTAAAATCCGGACACAAATTTTGGGTTAAAAAAAGTCAGGTCCAAAAAATGAGGTTTTTCTATCTGTATTTTGTAGTGCAACAAGATTTTCCAGATTATTTGGTATCGTTGTAGAGCTACATCTGTCTACCTTTCTATAATACCACCCACTTTAGCGTATCATGCATGACCATGATGCTACAGAGCTCAGCAGTAGGCTACTACCTCCTGCCCCGTAAAGTCGTCACTAGGGGTTAATGTGTTAAGATGTAGTAAATAAAAAAGTGTTGGGCCCATAAGACTGAATTGTTGGTTCCTAATATAACACTGCAGTATACTGTGGTACACATTGTGGAATGTTCAGAAAAACAGCATTGAAAATGTTTAGTGGTACCCTACTCTAGTGGCATACCTCTCAGTAATGGCGGATCTTTTATTGTATTATATAATAGCAGAAATGTTAGAAAATTTTATTATGGTAGATCTGTTTGATTAGCTGGTATATTTATTCAGGATCTATTTTAGTCTTAAAGAGGATTTAATTAATGCAAATAGCACAGACTTTGATCTGTGAGTACCTTATAAATGGCAGATCTTTTAGTGTATTATACAACATTAGATCTGTTCAAATAGCCTTTTCTTTTGTTAAGAATATTGACTCATTACACACTTGCTAATCAGGATTTACATGGCTTGTCCTATTTAAGGTTTAACTTAATCATACAGTAGACTCTGATTTGTCAGTGCATAAAAAAGATAGCAGAGCTGTTCATATTGTTAGTTGTGGAGAAATTCTAATTAATTAAAAGTCTGAGAGTCAAATCACAAAAATAGATTCTGTTAAAATTTATCTACAACAATTAATTATTGCTGAAATAGCCAAGTACAAGTTTAAGCCTTCTTTTACTTCTGAGATAATTACTAAATTTTAATTCTGTGAAATAATTCTGCTACATGGCATAATTGGTAGAAAAGTGGTGGAAAAATAATAAATAAAACTACATAGCATGGATGCAGACTTGTTAAAACTTACAAAACAAGTTGGAGACCCAAGATTCTGGTTATCCACACAAACAGTGGTATTTTGAGGATATGATCTGTACACGTCATAATAGATCTGGTTACATTCCTCTTTGTTGTACAAGTAAACACGGACCATCTGGAGACTGCTTTCCCATGTTTCTATAAAAGGATTTTTAAAAAAGTATTAAAACTACAAAATAAAAAAAGAAAGAAAGAAAAACCTATAAATGTATTGGTTTATATGTGATGATTGCACTGAAGCCCTAGAAAAACATTACTACACACCCCTGTGACCCTAATCACTGACATTTTAACCATTTGATTTTTGTGTTAATAAGTAACAAAAATAATAACACATGTACATGGAAGATATTGTCCATTCATACCTGAAATGAATTATCAGTTCACCTTCTGACATTGACCTTTGATGTCTGGATCCATCATCTCCATGGATGTGCCATGGACACTGGTCAACACCTAATGCTAAGGACAAATCCGGTGGACTAAGTGGTTAGAGCTCCCACTCGGATGCAGGAGTCGTGGGTTCAAACCCCCACCAAGTCAAAGACTTATAAAAATGGTACTAGCAGCTGCCTCACTTGGTGCTGAGCATTAAGAGGTTAGTGTTAGGACTGGTTGGCCTGGTGTCAGGATAATGTCATTGGGTGAGTCATGGTGCTATATGTCTGCAGCATGATGCCCCAGTGCTAAACATCACTATAAACTGCCTCACTGCAGATATCATAGCAATATGACTGAAAACTTGTTAAATCTACATTAAAAATCCAAATCACACACACTCGTATACTAGCTATAGATTATAAATCCTCTGGTTGGCCCAACTTTGATTATTGTAACACAGTGTTGGGAAACTGTTGACAAATTTAATTGACTAAATTTAAGAAATGTTTTGCCTATTCATGCCAATTTATCTGGAATAGTTTACCTAAAAATGTAAAACAAGTACCCTTATTAAATGCTTTAATCAAAATAATACAAAATGACTGCTTGACACATTTGTCTGATTAATAAACATATTCTGTCATTCTTCCAGTTTCTTCCCTTTTCTGTTCTCCACACAATATCATACTTCTTTTCTTTTCCTTCAACAACTTCTCCTTTCATGAAACTGTAAATACTGTGCTGCAATGCATCTTTGTACATTTACATCAAAATATTGGTATGACAGAGGGCCTCATGGGAGATTAGTTTTGTAAACTTGCTAGGTTAGTCTTTGAAAACAAAGACTTTGTTTTTATTATATCTGTGGCTCTTCCTCACTATAAAACCCATCCAAGTGTGATTAAATTAGACCTAAAATAAGGCTTGCAGAGTGGTATCAAGCACATCCAATCAAATGCATGATCAACTCATAAATATGGGATAATCTTATCCTCCTCGTTATCAAATGTGTCCGAGATGTTACAAACCAATATTCCAACTTGTATCCTAATCAGATCATAAATATGGCCTCCAAAGTAGCAACAAGCTCTGCCAAGCACAATATCACCTCATAAATATGAATTGATTACTTGCTTATTATTAAATTCATGTGAGATATAAAATGATACAAATCCAAAGTTCACATTTGATTAAAATCAGATCAGAAAAATGGCCTTCCTAGTTGTAACAAACTCAGCCAGTCAGATCACCTAATATGTATGGACCTCATCAGACATATCAAAGATCACGATCATATAAGCCAATATTCACAGTTTGATCAAAATCAGACTAGAAATATGGCCTCAAAGCATTAACAAGCTCAGACAATCTGATGCAAGATTAACTCCTGAACATGCATGGTTCTTGCTCACTATCAAACTGATGCAACAAGACAGGCACTGAAAGTGGCAAATCCAGGTGCTGGATGCTGTTAGTATCTTGTAACTGGGACTAGGTGTGGTTGGAAGACAGCTAACCATATGGGGTCTACATGTGACGATGGGATATTAGCACTGATCCATCCAAGTTGCTATACCATGCTGGTACCTGCCCAGTAGTCTGTTCTACGCTGGTATGAATTGGAAAGAGTGATGGCAAACTGACCAAAAATACACGGTGGTTATGGGCTTAATTTTGCAAAGAATGCTCAGCCATTTTGTGATTAAAGACTTCTTGGCATCACATACCAGTGATATTAGGAAGATGGCAAATGAGGCAGCACTAGAAGGGCATTTTCTGACACTCCCACTAGTCCTGGGCAGCAAAACCTCATCCATTTGTCCTCCATCCATTAAGCATAGATTTCACATGTTTGGTCTGAATACTGCACTACTTTTAATAAAGGTGTTTTATTTATGGAATGTTGTATTGGCAGTTGTCCCTGGTGGTTGTCTTACAAGTTACCAATCAGTTTGCAACAAGATTGTCACTAAAAATTGTACATAAAATAAATCTAGGTGCATAATTAGCTTAAATCTTGCAGGCACTAAGATTAATTAAAGTTATTTCTAAGTTGTTTCCTAAAATCTTTTACTTCCACCAAAGATGAAAGGAGTTACATCACCTGACATTGTATATATTTATGTGATTAGTCATTCAAGGTTGGTGCTTTCCTGTGGGTTCTCAAAGTTTCATCACTTTTAAGACCAATGAGCCATCATCAATCTGTCTCATATGTTGTCACAACTTGAGTAAATAATGTGAGAAAAATGTTAAAATTCAAACATTAAAAAAAACAAAAAAAACATTACAATGTATTAAGCTGTATTACCTCTGTTGACATAACCCTGAACATTTCCCCATCCACTGACATAGCATTCTGTATTATGACCTGCTTTAAGCATTTCATCAACGGTTCTACTGGATGCAATGCAAATAGGTCGCACATAGTTGTTGAAGGCAACTGGCTGACTGAGGTATAGAAGACTGTTGTCATTGTCATAATCGCCGTTGTACAATGGATTATTGTATGTCCGCGATGAGCTGTACAATTGTCCTTGATAGCTTACTGAACTGGAGCTTCCAACTTCTACAGCTCCAGCTATGACAGAATAGGACTCTAAGTTTCTGACAAAAAAGAAACAGAATAAAAAATATTTGGTGAGTTGTTAGCAGACAGTTTTATTTGGAATACAAAACCTGGATATAAATTGCTAAAAACCCAGGTTAGCATTATCAAAAAAGTTAATCAGTTATGTAGCTGAATTATACAAATATTTTACTTGTGGTATAAACCGCTCTGGTGGCCTAGTGCTTAGAGCATCCGTTTCAGATGCAGGAGGTCATGGGTTTGATCCCCGGCTGAATCATACCAAAGACTTACAAAAATGGTACTAATATATACCTTGCTTGGCACTTAGCATTAAGAAGTTAGTGTTAGGACTGGTCGGCTTGTTGTCAGGATAATGTGACTGGATGGGACATCATGCTACATGTCTGTGACATGATGCCACAGTGCTAGGCATCACTATAGACTGCCACACTTTAGACATCATAGCAATATGACTGAAAAATTGTTAAACCTACATTAAAAATCCAAATCACACACACACACACCTGTGATATAATGAAGTGTCACATCTTTCCTTCATGCCTATTTTAGCACTTTTTAGAGAAAGAATTATACTCAAGTGAGTTTACAATAGTATCATAAAATGTAAACATAAAAAGTGTAGCTATTTGAAAAGTATATCTGCCAACTTGCATTTAAACAAAGAGATAAAACTTTTAATGTCTGGCAGAATAGGGTAAATTTCTTTGATCCCACATGTATAATTCGTTTCTGTATCATTAAGTATATGGTATTACATTTTTGCATTTTTTTATTATGTTCAGAGTGCAAAACTATTCATATGCCAATTTGTCCTGAAAGATATCACATTAAAAAATATACTGATATATATATATATATATATATATATATATATATATGTTTATCAGGGCTCTAGAAAATCACTTGTCTACTCGTTTTGAATGGGTTAAAATTGGCTGGGCTGAGTAAATCTTTACTGTGCAGAATACATTAAAAAAATTATGTTGAGAATTAATCTCAATGCATTTTCTGCCCTTGACAAATACCAAAATTCCACATTTATTAACATCTGGCTTGCATCAATTATAAATAACCAATGCCTAACTTGACTACTTGTCAGTCTACACCATGCTGCATACCTGTACCTGATGTAAACTTGATACTAAGATGGGGAAATATGAGTATATCATGTTGCAGTTTCAAACTTATCCATCAGCTCTTTAATGGTACTTGCATTTACAGTGAAATTAAGCATCATTTTGAGTGACACTCAATGCATCATTTTGAGTGACACTAGGCATCATTTTGAAGTGGAGAGGTTTCCAACTAAATCTGTTATCAAAGAACTTTAAAATTTTCATGACTTTTTAGTATTATTGATATATTGTCATGCCAATGGGAAGATGCCAGTAGATATTTCTATAAACATGTAATTACTTTTCAAAAGAAAAATGTTGCCTCTTTGCAATGAGTATTTTCATGTCTTAGCCAAATCTTGCCAACTTTCACATAAAGCTTACTGTTATATAATCTATTTCTAAATCAAATAAAAATGAGACAACAGTCAACTGGTCAAGTTCTAGATAGGGTAATGACCTAGAAATGTTCTAGTTCTTTTAGTTAATTGGCAATCATTTTTTTAATGTGTAGTTTAACTAGAATGGAGGTTTGACAAAAATGGATCATTTAATTTGAAAGATGGTGACAATGGAGATCATTGGAATTCTTCTTGAAAGTTGGTGACAATGGAGACCATTGGAATTCTTCTTTCAAATGCATGTTAGTGACATTTTTCTGCTGAAAACTAATTACATACTTTTCTGCTGGCATCTTTACTTTGGTGTAACAATATATTTATAAAATGGCCTATTCCTCAAAATACTGTGATCTGAGGCAATCATGATGTCTGACCTGATGAAGGTCATACAATTTTGACATTCACTGTCTCTTCTGCAATATCTAAGTCATAAAGATGTGTGATATTGGAAAGTAAAATTATGACATTTAAATTACTGAAAGACTCCAACATAAATGCATTTACAAACCTTGTTTTTTGTATGTTTCTAAGCAGCAATGTATTACTAATTTTGTAGTTTTGACCCATCAGGCATGCATCAAGTACCTGTGGTTCTTTAGCAATTTAAAGAGCATAAGCACTGTAGTGAAGAAGTAAATTTGTGTGGAACCTAACAATGACTGTTTCTTGCTCCCAGAGATGAGTGCTTGGGAAATGCTTTCCTGAGCTCTGTACATGCAGTAGCAATATTATGCAACACTGTGGCATTACATTTAGCTACAATGTCATACCAATCTCATCAAGTATCTCAAGATTCTGTTAATAATTTTAGAAATAGAATCTCCAACTATGATAATGCAGCTTGCTGTTCACACAAGATAGACAAGAGTTCCTTGCAAATCAGGGTACAAACTCTATGCACATGGTTAAATTCAGAAGAGAAAAAAACACTTCTATGAGACCACCTGTCTTGAGAGACTGTATTCTCCATGCACATATTTATTGATTATATAGTGTTATGACCTGCCATGAAAGACCACCTGTCTTGAGAGATCATTATTGTTTGGCAGAAGGGATGGTCTTTCAAGACAGCTTCTATTGTATTACACCCAAGTGGCATCTGAATACAGCTAACAAATACAAGATATATGGATTTCCAAAATTTGACAAAGAATTTAAACAATGTTATCGCTAATGCCACCAACTAATAGTGTCACAGCAAGAAAAGTGAAAATGGTCCAAACTTTCACAGGCAAGACAAAAATATAATCTAGGCCAACTTGCACTGCGCAGTAAGCACCTGTGATGATCCAGTTAGGATATATTATAGAATCATTAAAGGCAAGACAAAAATGCAATGCAGGGTCTACTTACTCTGTACAGTGAGCAGCTGTGAGGATCCAGTTAGGATGTATAATTGAACCACCACAGATAAAATATCCATTTGCATAGAGTGCTATTTGCCATGGTAGCTGACCAAGTACTGCATCACGACCAAAAAGGATTTTCGGCAATCTACGATCATCAAATATGGTGGTACCACATGCTACAGAATGAAATGTAAGATAAAATGAAATTTACATCAATTCCATTAGTCATAAACCTCAAGTAGTAAAATGTTAAACTTGACAGAAATCTCAGAGAATAATTAATGCCTGCATCTCTTACAACAGCCGCTAACAATTTATAACTGAGATGGCAAAAACATTTGATGAGAACTTCTCAGAAGCATGCAAAACTATCATGTGTTGCAAGGTTCTCCATAGGATTTTTTAATCTTCTGTTTTGGAAAATTTACAGTAGCAGCAATAAAACAATCCAAATCCTTTTTTTCCATGTAATAATTCAAAAAAAACAATCCTTTTTTTCCATGTAATAATTCAAAACTTTATGTGGGAATTGTTGTCTCACCAATCATAAAACAAGACTACTGTGAAACATTTAGTATCAGAATACACTAAAGAAGTAATAACACATTTGATAACAGAAATAACTGTGATTGTATGCCTGGGAATATCCTAATCTATCATTCATTCCACAAATCTTTCTGACTCCTTGGTGTTATCTTTATGAGATTTAAAGTCATATGGACAGCATTCTTTTTGCATACCAGGGCCCAGCAATGTGGAATGAATTGACCACTGAACTTAGACACAAAGACACAGTGATCACATTCAAGAGTGCTCTCAAAACTCACTTATTTTGACTGCAAGAACAAACTTAAAGACCTAATAATGTTTCCTACCTTAAATATTATCAGCATGTTTTTTTTAATGTTTTCTAATTTCATGGTGTTTGTTTTTGTAATCAAATCATTATATGTTTTTTATCTTATAGGTGCTGTCAAATGTTGTAAAGCGCTTAGAGCTTCTAAAGATTAGGCACTATACAAAGTCCTCATTATTATAATTATTATCTGCTACTTTCTGTTTGGCCAGTCTGAGTCTCACAAAAATAAAGTCCTCATTATTATAATTATTATCTGCTACTTTCTGTTTGGCCAGTCTGAGTCTCACAAAAATAATGCTCATCTGCAGCCTTGCACTTGACACCAAAAAATAATGTAAATTTGTCATAGGAAAACTGCACATATAATATTAACTCAAATGTAACAGTATACCATATATTCCCTAATGTTGGGGTTTGGACTTAGACAAGGAAATCCCAGTCAAGGAGTTATATTATTTGTCTCCCCACAAGGCTTGCCTGAGTGGAGAGACATATAATATAACCCAGTGACTGGGACTTCCTTGTCTTGGTCCAAACCCCAAAATAAATTATTTTTCTCACCCAATTTTTTCCTTTAAAGTAAAAAGAATTCGTCACTAGTGTTCACATCCAATGTTTACATGCGGCGCATGAATATAAATATGTTAATGACGGCTGTGGTGTGTCTGTTGCATCAAAAGTACACAGTTTATACGCGTGAGCAAAGAAAAATAACAACATAAAACGTCACATAGTAATGAGGTATTATCACATTTAATATATGGGTATTATATGAAATTGACAATAAATAATTAATATTTATTACAAGAAATTGTTTCATTTTCATCAGTTATAATTGTCAAAAGTTATATTGTAAATAATAAAATGATACTGGCTACTCAGCTCTACTGTAGTTATACTTAGAATAAGCTGTAACGAAGTGTAACATCATGCTTTAGATTATTCATGGGTAATTAGAGATTGTCACTATTGTATATAACTACTCTTTTCTTTGGAGGCGGTGAAACTGTTTGTAATTTACTTGTGTTGTCCTTAATATTGATGTTAAAATTACCCCTTGTATAATAGACCCTCCAAAAACAGACTCTAGCGTATAACCATATGCTAAACTTTCAAGTTCACGGAGTCTTTGAACATTTATTTTGCTATCCTGGAAATATGGCAAGTGCTACAGTGAAAATTTGCTTATGGATTAAGGTGTTGATAGATAAATGATTCCTTCTGGCTGGTAAGTGCATTATTTGTCTTTAAATATTGTAGTTATATTTTTGATTCAACCAGGGCACAATGGAGATAATTTAAAAATTAGAATAAAGCATGTTTTATATAACACATTTCTGGCTGTTACTAAATGTTACATAGTTGTTAGGAGAGTTGGGAGGCTATGAAATGTATAGGTCTATAGTCTATGTGCATGGATCAGTGTTTTCTGTTATAGTTCATTCCAAACAGCATTGAGAATTTGATCCTATCTGTAGCACAGTCATTTTTCAGGTCAGCATCATTAAATGTAGTTAACAGTATATAATTTGTTTCACACTAAGTATTTAAAACTAGTCAGGTAGCTTTAGCTACATGTAATGACGCTGACCTGAAAATGTACTTAGCTTAGCCTGTATATAGGATAAAATTGACCATGCTGTGTGGAATGAACTAGCATAATACCAAAAAAGCTCGACATCGTATGCGTTTGTGTCTTTGTCTCTCTCGAAATATTTTTTATGGTGTGTTCTCAAAGATGGATTTACCTTAAGTTACTATGTTTTTGTTATATATGTGTTGCTGTTGTTGTTGTTGTTTGATTTTAGTATGGGGACAGCATAAGACAACAAGGGTTTCTTTTTTTTAAAGTAGTTCTGAGCACGTGGACACCTTGAGACAACTGGTCTGAGATGACTAGACTGAGATAAGAAAAGTAAGGTTAGCAAAACAGCCAGATTTTTCTGTCACAGGGGTGAGAAATATATATACATGTCCTTAGATCAAAATGATCATTACTACCTGACAATAAATTAACAGGTGTCTTAATCTCTTTGTCTGCTAAGATCTAATCTCTGCAGAAGTTCACCTAATCCCATTACAACTGCTTCAACTTTGTTCGATACCTTGCACACATGACTGATACTCTCTTTACAGAAACAGATGAAATAAAAGAGAATGTCGCATGCAAAAATTGTGTGCAGAGGACATGGCTGTTGGAATTTGGTTTCCAAAAATGAAAAGTATGCACACTTTTATGTACAATTTGACATCCCAGGAAAACCAGTGAATTCTTGTGTGCATACTAAAAGTGACTATACCCAGACACAATAGTAATTTATTGACCCAAATGTACGTAACTGTTGAACCAACACTGGTCTCTAGTGCCCACAATTACAGTATTCTCTTTTGAAAAAGAAAAAACTACACTCAGATTTCTTTTATGAACATTGTTGCAACACTGCAGCAGAACAAACTGATGTCATGATGTTTGGTTGTGTGTTAAGTGTCTTGAAATGATATCATCTGAAGCTGGTAGTAGATCAGAAGAGCTTACATCTTGAGACATGAGGCAGAATCATCACAAGAGTGAGCTAATTGTTTAGGTAAGGGTTAATAGTTTACAAAAGTTATGCCAGGTACATCAGAGAACTATACATTTTCTACATTATCTGGCTCTTATTATATAAGAGGCAAACCACTCCGGTGGCCTAGTGGTTAGAGCATCCACCTGGGATGCGAGAAGTCATGGGTTTGAACCCCAGCCTAGTCATACCAAAGACTTATAAAAATGGTGCTAAAAGCTGCCTCGCTCAGCATTAAGAGCCTAGTGTTAAGATTGGTCAGCCTGATGCCAAGATAATGTGACTGGGTGGGACATCATGCCACATGTCTGCAGCATGATGCCCCAGTGCTAAACATAACTTTAAAATACCACATGGCAGACATCACAGCGCTAAGACTGAAAAATTGTTAATGCTACAAAATATCCAAATCACACAATTTACGTAAGAGCTGTATATGAAAGGTCAAGTAGTGTCATCTTCATATGATAAATATGATAAAACAGATTTGTTGAAGGGTGCTAGAGTCACTTCAGATATATTTATGAATCATTTAGTTTTCTGCTAAAATTAAATCACTATAAATAAGATTTTCAATATGGCTGCCACAGATGCCATATTAGGTGTCAGGTTGGAATCATTTTCATTTAGGACCATCACAAGTCTTTGAGGGAAAGCTCAATGTTGATATGACCCTCATTCAGTAGGAGCAGTGATAAATATTTTTAAAGATGGGCTTTGTGATGGCCATATTGGATGTTCTGAATGACACTATTTTCACTGAGTAATGACTACATATCATCAGAAGTCTTTTAGTGAAAGCCTCATGTTGATATGACTCAATTCCAGAGAAGCAACGATGAAAAGACGATGGCCATAAGGGATGTCCAAGTTGCCTTATTTTTATTTAGGACTAAATAGACATAATAGATCTTCTGGTGAAAACTCAGCCCAATATAATCTTTCTTTTAAGAGGTGTAACAATGAGATGGTCTTAATGAATGCCATATTGATATCATCATTCTTAAGAAATTTATTAACACCAATTAGACCTTGGGGGGAATGTGTTTGTAAAGTTCATGGTAATCCTCTAAGATATAAACTCTTCTAGTCTACTACCAGATGTGGTCCTTGCCCTCCTTGAGAGGTAAGAGGCAGGACCTCCTTCGATGCACTCGCTTATAATCTTTTCAGGTACCACTTCGGAGCTCTCACTGGGTCACTGAATCCTGTAGAAGACCTGGAGATCAAGTGTCCAGGGTAGACAGTGGCTGCACTACAAATGTCAGACTTCAAATATTGTTGGCAATGAAAGAAGAGGCTGTCATGAGTGACACTGACCGATCCTACTGGAACTGCCTGTAGTTTGGATCAACTGATAAGGCATCTGTCTCTCTGATTCTCCTTGCCATTGCTAGTGCAAGTAGAATGAAGGTCTTATATGGTGTCTTATTTAGCCAGGTAAGCACCATTGACAAGATTTCATTTGGGGCACTGGAAAAACACCTTTGCCCATGCAAAATTGAAATTTGAGGCATCATGGCAGTAAGTGACCTGCTTTTCAATAGCTACTGCACTCCACACAGTTTGTCAACAATAAAGGGATCCACGCTATTAAGGTCAGCAATGGCTTTGGTTCCTCCTTCCTAAAGTGTCATGATAAACCTTTCTTGGCAAAACCAATAGGCTGTTTACCACAAGGTTTTGACACCCAAATGCCATTAACACCTGTCAGTTACTGTCTTGCACTTTAGATGTGTGGACCAGCTTTGTGGATGAAATATTCCTTATCCTACCCCAACTTAATGAACTGGACAATGTCATGTGATGGACCCGCTCCATCAGACCAGGCTCTGCCATATGGGTCTGCTTGAAAAAGGTTGCCAACATAGTCGATCATATATTGTAAGCCTAAAGACAGAAGACCTTTATCAACTACAATAGAGCAAAATCATGATTAAAGCACATCTATTCAGATATTATCTTGCAGCTGTGTGGACCAGTTTTGTGGTTCAAGTATCCCCTAACCTGTCCCAATACAAATAACATGACAACATGCATGATAGCAACACTGTTTTTATTGTTGTTCTTGATAAGATTACTGAAAATCATGTTTTTCAAATTGCAACCATGTCAAAGGGTTGAGAGTAATCCAAATCATGTTTTTTTAAAACATATCATTTTCATGATTGTAAAGGTTTCCTCTTGGATCAATTACTCATATCATGTAGGTGGCCTTGGAAATTGGGTGCTCACATTTACACGCCACTCACAAGTATCACCTCTGTCTACATGAATTCAAATTTTAGTACCACTAATTTCTGTAGCCAAAATGTCAGCTTTATCTGGTAACTGGCTCAAGAAGGTGCAACGTGGTTTTAAGAAATAAGCCTAATATACCATTGTAAGGGTTGTGAAAGTAGGACAGTATTAAAACAAGAATAACACAAGTGTCCAACAGACTACAAAGTAAACTATAACTCTACATAAGTGTTTCAAGTCTGATGAAAAAAGCCTTTCAGTGCATTAATGACCCACTAAGTAATACCACTGGTATGGGCCAAAATGGTTTTGAATTTTGATTGTAAGTCCTGTGAAAATTTTACTCTGATATACATAAAGAGTACTTACCAATGGATGCACAATGAAGCAATACAGAATAGCAGGGTTCTCTGAAATCAAAGAAAACTTCAGAACTATAAAAACAACTTGGAACAAAATCACAAAATGTAAACAAGAAAATGTGTTAAAAATAACAAGAATGCCTTGACACAATGACTTACTTTCAGTATGATAGTATTGTTATCACAAACACACAAATATATACATTATTCCACTGCAATCATAGCATACTTTTGGAAGGAAAGTGCTTTACTCTCCAAACCACAAAGTTGCTTTACTCCACTGCAGTGATCAATGACCTGCTCTTGGTCATTAAATTGAATTTTAATTAAATCTGATTCAATATAGTCTTCAGGATTAGCTTAAAATTACTGTCCGCCATTTTAACACCAAGGCACAAGCAAAAGGCTTATAGAAACATTGTCAAGTATTGTTTACATGTAAAGACATATGTTGCAGAAATTTAATTTGGAGAAAAAAAATGAAAAATACACAAACACAGTACATCATGAAGAAAACACAATCAAAGAAATTGAAGAATACTGAATATGGCGTGAAACTGATTATACAATACAAATTGCCAGAAAAGATTGTATTTCCAGACAATGATCTTTCGGATACAATATCAGTTGAGGAAATCAAATTTTGCTGTATGTGTATCATGCTTTTATGTACAACTACTTTTTGCAAAAGCAAGTGCTTGTGATAAAGACAGACAAGAAACCGATTTTAGTTAGTATGGGCAAATGTTGTATCTGTGGTGGAGATGATGGACATGTTTCAGCTTGTATGTGTACCAGTTTGTGTATGAGTCTGTTTATTGACAATCTATTTGTTTACGAAGGAATAACAAAGATGGTTGAAATTTCAATGTTCAAGGAAAAAGGGGAAAAGTCACTTTTGGTCTCATGCGGTTGACATGTTTAGCAGAATATGTAAAATTATATCCTTAGGCACAAAATGAGATGTGTCTTCATAATTTTCTGTGAAGAACAATGTTGTTAAGTAACGGTTTGGAAGGATGGGGAATTAAAATAGAAGTGCACATTTTGTGACATCACATGAAAACATAATTTGAGGGAGGTAGAGCACTCCGTCAAGATAATGGCTTTCATTATATTTCACATCATGTCATAAAGTGAATGGTCATGGATTATATTTCATTAAATTGTAGTAAAATTATATGTATCATGAATTTGTTCATTATAATTAGGAAGTGTCATTACAAGGTGGTATACTCTATGGCTCTCATTGAAAGCATTGCAATGAAGGACTAATAACATTATGGTAGTCTATGGCATAATATCAAATCTACTATTTTTTTGGACTGTCTTTGTGCCAACTCACATTGATACTGTATAGCCTGGAACAAGAGAGAGGATGGTAGCATTTGCTTGCGGGGTCAGCATGGTACCATTCAGAACATAAGTGTATTGTTGGTAACGGCTAGATGACCTGAAAAAAGGTACATACAAATATATTAAAAAACTTATATACAGTAGATGCATGAATGAATCAGAAAAGATATTTAAAAAAGTATGCAATAAAATATAAAATAAACATTATGGTTGGTTATTCATACAAAACAGGAAAGTCAGCTTTGTACAAATCAGGGGATTTACAAAATATGATTGGGAGTTTTTACTTTATAAGAGGAAGGATTTTCAATGAGAATGGTACATTTTTTTATTATGAAACATGTCTTCAACCTACATATCCCATGTGGAGCCAAAGCTTGGGTAACTATGTGAATAGTTTTTGTCTATTTGTATGAGAACTTCTATGCGATTTCTTAGTCAGGGAAAATTAATTTGATCAGATCTGAAAAATGATTTGCTACCATAACTGGGAGTTTATATTAAAGAATAAAGCTGGCAAACAGTCTCTCTCTCTGTCTCTTTATCGGCATTTCATGCAGATTCCACGTACATGGAATGCAGTAATTGCATATTTGTCGTCACATTTAATATACTTTAATGAGATGGCATTTTTGCATGCTGTGCATACCTGCCAAAACACAAAGTTGTCACATGAAAAACACGATTTTCAATAATCTTAGGAATAAAAGACAGGATATTTTTTGACCACCGTAGTCACTAGTTATGTAGAGTACATGTCTGAAGCATGTAAATGGTAAATGGTCCTGCTTAGAGTCCATGCAAAACATCCTTGGGGCAGCGTATACAGCTATTTATCTTGCAGTCAATTAAAGATAAAACAGTCAAAGCTAAGCAATCACTATCTCACTGATTACTTAATTGTCTGAGAATAGCTGGGATGATGTCATGTCAAGTCTTTGAATACTGCTTAGGTAGAGCCCATTAGCCTAATCTGCATAGATAAAGTACACTATCTGGAACAACCCAATTTAACCCAATTCATCAGAGTTAGGTACAATCACAAAAATGTATGCCAAAGAACAAATGTTTTTATATAAGCTGTCTTGAATGAGAATGTTTAAATCAAAGAATAGTTACAAGTTTGCAATCAGCAGCAATGTTTCTTTAAAAATGGATTTTACTCCATATAATAAACACAACATATGATTATTTTGGCAGTTGGAATAGTGTACAAATGTGGTTAATTTTTTAGGCAAAATTGTCTGCACAACAAAAAATACAGAATTGAAAGAGGAAAATTTATTACATGTACTGAAAGAAAATATACATAGATGCAAGAGTATATGCATTCATTCCCTCACTCTCACTCACTCATTCTCACTTTCTCTCAAATAAGCCACTAAGCCAACCAACTACATTTTGCTTTGTAAGTATATTAAATGCTTCAGAGAAAATGTTATATTTCTAATATCAAATTTGACACAGGCTTATATGAAAAGAAAACTTATTCACATCACGTTCTTAGGTCATGTACAATGACCCTGTTGGGGACCTCAAAACATATATTTAGAGTTCCCAAAACCCCATAACAATGTCTGGAAATAAGGCAGGTAGCAGATTTTAAAATCAGTTTTAGAGGAAGGCCAGAATTTATACTCAAATCCTTTCAACTTAATTCCAATCACTGAAATTCCCACTTCCAATAATCACTGAATTTTGAGTGATATTCCAGTTGCTTAGATTTTTGGCACTGGGAGATAAAACACATTTAGACATCTCAACAGATGTTGAACACCATAGACAAACCAATCCTGTTTTATGCCACTTGAGCTAATTAGGAATCCATCCATTATCAATAGCTTTAATCCTGTATGAATTACTTGTCATCACACGTAACACAGACTCAATCCATCTCAACAACTCTAAGCACCAAAGTAGACCCTACCCTGAGGAGAGAATCAAAGCACAGTCTCAATTGTTTTATGATGATTGAACTCTTTTAGTAATCCAACCATAAACATGGTTCCCTCACTTTTCTACAGATGAATTTTCAGGATTTTTCCAGGATGAAATTACTTTTTTGCAAGGTTTACATATGGCCATTACTGAATGGAATTCAAGAACATTTAAGATTATAAAGCATGCATTTTCTAAATCTAAAGATGGTCTTTCAAGACTCCCCAAAAACATCAAAGTCAGAAAAGATGATCATGTACAAATTCACAAAATGTATCACATGAAACAAATCTGATTATATTCCAGTAAATTGGCATGTAAAGTCATTTCAATATACAGAACCAAAATTCTAACTTTGTTTTGCTGCATTTAGTTGCTAAGTGGGAACAACATAATGAACATAAATTATGTTTTGTTTTCTTTCAAGCCTTTAATTCTAATGAATTCTATAGCAATTTTATATGCATCTCATAGAAAGTAAACATTTCCTATTACAGGATAAAAAAACAATAAATGCAAATAATTAGAATCTTCTCTTGTAACGAAGAGTTTAACCCTGAATTTATATGTGTCAATAAAATCCCAAACAAGATTTTTCAAACAACCTAATCACCTTAACACACTTTCAAAAGGATTGATTTAAATTTTGATAAAAGACCTTCAAAATTATATATTGTTGTATAAACAAAGACTCCATTTTCTGTAAAATCATCTTTTCTTCTTGTCATTAGTTAAACCAGTCCCCAAACCTGTATTGATACAGGGGCTTGTATCATTTTTTTAATATATAACACAAGGAACGAGAAGTGCTCATTTCAGCTCTGAGAGTCAACATTTTGGACGACAAATTTGGCTTAAAACAAATAGCAATCCATTTTTTCTAATATGAGTTTCCTTTGAATATTCCCACCCCATTTTTCATAGTGGACATTTACGTTGGGGTGTCGGTCATTGTAACTGCATATAGAAAATTATTTGGAATTTGCATAGAGACATATGATAGTCGCTTACCAGCATGCCTAGAAAATTTAAACTTATGTTTTATTTACTCATACCTGCATGAAATCGATAGGACAATAATTTATTTTCTCAGAAATGGCAAGTATTATAATCATTATGTTGTTAATCTGCTGATAGGCAATATGAAACTATGGTGTAGATGAAACCTGACCCAATACTCGCCATTAGCATTACTAGTCACATGACTTCTCAAATCTCAAATGAGGACATTGGAAGTCCAATAGTCATGTGATATCAACAAAAATCCTCCTTGTTGTTCTACAGAAATTCAAATATATTAAATAAAATTCAGATCCTTTTTGTAAAAAAACAGCAATCTGGCCAGTCTGATTTATCAAGCAGAGAGCACATGTCAATGTGGTAGTCACGTGATATAACAAAACTCCAGAAGTTGTTGTTGGAATATATAAATAAGGATAATTTTGTGTTCTTTCATTTTTTTGTCTTTTTATTACAACCAGTATATGACTTTCATTTAATTTTTAAATTTTTTTCTCTACAATGTTTGAAAATGTGGGTTGTGAGAATTGTGTACTCATGCGACTAGCAATGCAAATGGTGAGTAACATGTCACATTTCATCAACGCATAGTTTTATCTTGTCTTTCAGGAGATTAATGACATAGTAATTTTAATACTCACAATATAAGTAATTTTCATATTGATTTCATGCATGTATCACTCAATCTAACAACGTTTAAAGTTTACTAGGCCATCCAGTAAGCGGCTATGCTTTGCCACCACCATGCTGACCTCTTGACTTGCTTTCATACCTTTCATGCTAGGAAAGATATGGATATCGAGCCGACTTTGTAAATAAAAGTCTACTAGACAAATCTAATCCACTGGGCATGGGATTGACTTAGCATATATGTTTGTTGCAAACAGCCAAATGATGAATACTACACCCTCCGAATTTTCTAATTAGAACTCGATAAATGTAACTCGCGATCAGTTTAGTTACTACTGAATTACATGACTCGGTCGTCAAGGAGTGGCAGAAAATTCCCAGGTTTTTCACAACTTCCATCAATATTTGCAAAATTCAATGACATTTCACGGTCGGGAAAAATATTATCATTTCTCCAGACTTTTCCTCGATTTCCCAGTAGAGTGGGAACCCTGCATAATAAAGTCATGTCTTTAATCCTTTTGGAATTATTTCTGGTCACACAAAGTATAATCCATGTTGACAAACTTCAAACACTGAAGTCAACTGATCTAGCTGACAGAATCATAAGGATGTTAATTGTTTTATGTTGCTTGAAATTAGCAACTAAACTGTCTTGTCCTTCTTAAGCCGGTTCACAGTCACGTTATCATAAGCAGTTTTACCATAACTAGAATACACTGGAAGCAAGGATTGAGCAAATGGAAAAAATATAATTTTTCAAGAATAATTTTACCTTTATGGGAGAATTCAGTGAGTGAGGGGAGGGACAGGATAAATCCCTTAATTTTGGAAAGAAAATCCTCCTGAGGTTCACATAAATGGTTATTATGAAGAAAACCTTACCAATCAATCTGCTGAGTTCATTTTTTTTTTTTACTATTCATCTAATTGGACATTCTGTAGTATTCTTGTATTCAAGCATTGTTCCTGTAAATTGTTATTATGTCTGACTTTCTACAGCAATATTACACTGAACTGATGGCAACTGCATGGTAGGGTCATCAATGTAATATATGCAGCCTTAAATACATGATAATGTTAGGCATTTTACCAGATGTAGCTGCTTCAGTTGTACATAAGTTGCACTTTACCACTTTAATTTGTTGAAGATTTATGGTAATTTAATTTACAGTCAACAACTGTGCCAAAAATATTATCAATTTAGACACCTGAGTTATTCTAACAACTTATTCAGTTGATCTTCTTCTCCTTCTTCTTCTTCTAGGGTTTAATGCCATTTTTCAGCACAAGATAGGCTATACATGGCAACCCGTATAACTGGTGTAGGAAGAACCTTGGAAAACCCAGGGAAGAACCACCGACCCACGAGAAGCTACTGGCAGACTTTCCCACGTACCCACGCTAGCTTATTCAGTTGAAACAAAATTGGTAACACAACTGGACATCATAGCATAATATGTTCCGCCTTCAACAAAGAACAGTATGCACATGGTTGAATATAGTGTTAAAAAAAGAAGAAATGAGTACGTACTTGTGTTTAATGCTACACCATTGCTTGTTCAGACAGATGTTAAACATCTGCACCTCAAGATAGCAGAGTTTGTTTTCTTTCTGTCATGTGTGATTGATTGCTTCATAGTTACAACACAAAAAAACGAGCAAGGCTAGATAGCGACAAACTCCAGGTTCTATTTGACAATGTGAGCCTCAATATGACCTCTCAAGATATAATTCTTGGTGTATTCATGGATAACAATCTTACTTGGTCTATTCACATTAAACATATTTCAAAAAAGGTTAACTCTTATCTTTGGCTACTGAGGAAAATCAAAACATACATTCCTCTTCAGTATAGGGTCATCTTTTATAAAAGTTATATTCAGCCATATCTGGACTACTGTAATGTAATTTGGGGTAATACCTCTAATTCAAACATAACAACACTTTTAAGACTCCAAAAGAGGGCTTGCCATTTAATTCTAGATCAAAGTATAGACAATTTTCAGGATGCAATGAATAATATAAAGGTTTTAACAATACATGAAAGAATATTTCTTAGAAAGGCCAAATTGATGTATAAAGTATCCAGAAAAGACATTCCTGTCTATCTAAGCAATATCTTTCACCAATGAGATACTGATGGCACTCCAGATTTAAGGTCCATAAGAAGAAAAAATTACATTATACCAAAGCCAAAGAAGGAATTGTTTAAAAAATGTTTTCAATATACTGGTCCACTGGTATGGAACAACATTCCAAGTGACATAAGGCAGGCTCCTAGCATTTCATCTTTTCACAATCAATGTCTTAAATGGATGAAATCTTTAGAAAATTGAACAGTTCTAGTACAAAAAATACCGCCTGCTTTTCTGTAATTTTACATCATTTTCATAGCTGAATTTTTCAATGCTAGATTATATTTTATTTTTTATACATGTTTATGTTTTCACTGATGCCTGTGAATGAGTTCCAGGCTTGATACTTTGAATTTTAAAATTACTTAATTATTTAGTGTCAAGCCAGACTCTTCACATCATGTTGTATATACTGTATATATTGTACATAACAAATAGAAGGCCTCAAGGTAGATTAGTTCTGTAACTGAGTTACCTTCTCTAAATAAAGTCTTTATTATTATTATTATTATTATTATTATTATTATTATATGGAAAACAGCTATCTTATTAAACTATTCCCTTTATTCAACTTCATTTTTAATGCTATGTAGAATTTCTTATTGAACAGTTAAAAATGATATTCATTATCCTATTGGTGTTTACTACTGATCTATAGCTAATATCAGTCGTGCCAATATTGTAACATAATAAGTTGAGGCACTCCCAAATTATGGGTTTCAAAATTGATGCAAACAAAAAGCTTCCAATTTACCTGGGTTTTGTTAGAGGTGTTTCCTACATCAATATGAATACTACTTGTTCATTTTGATGATCAAAAAGACACCTCATATAATCAGTACACAAATTAAATTTAGCTACAAAAAAGCAGCCCTCCCCCCCACCCACCAAAATGCATGCTTACTATAAACTAGTTGAAGTTGCACAAGCTAGTAAGAGTGCAATTGCACAAGCTTACAAAAGAAATTTTTCCAAGTCTGCAAGTTTGCAGCAAGCTCACAAAATCTAAAGTTCAAGCTTGTGCAAGCTTGTAAAAGGAATTTTTCCAAGTCAGCAAGCTTGCAAATCTATAATTCAAGCTTGTAAAAGGAAATTTTCCAAGTCAGCAAGCTTGGAAAATCTAAAATTCAAGCATGCAAAAGGAATTTTTCTCATTAAGTCTGCAAGATTGCAAAATCTAAAATTCAACATAAGCCTGCACACAAGCTTGCAGTATAATTTAATCAGTCATGAAAGTTGAAAGTTGGCAGCTAGCTATAGCTCCTGCATGAGATCATGCAGTACCTGTTGAAATGTTGAACATACATTTTGACTATATATTATGTGCAGTAAGAAAGAAGTCAAATTTAAATGTTATTTTGTTTTTAATTCATAGCATCTGATAATGCACTCTAGTTAAATGTATATATATTTTTTCAATTCTTGCAGAAATGCTAAACAGTTGTACTTAGCTGCTACATACATAAAATGTATTAATCCAACATTTCTGTCTGAACTTAGACAGGAACATTATTAACATATAGTTCAAATTAAACTAATTTCATGTCCTTAAACTAATTTCATGTCCTTGTTTAATATAAAATGTAATTTGTTTCTACAAATAACTTGTTTCCAATTTAATGATATATCTGGTTTAAAATATCAGCCAGGTTAGATAAACATTTGAGCTGTTTGCATATAAAAGAAATTCTTTAAGTGATTATACACTGAATTGGCTATTTTTTAAGTGAGTGACATAGATTACAATCATGAAATAACTACTGGTTGTCTTTAATCTGTTTATGTTCCTAAAAATACAAATATTTCAATCTACAAGTAAAACAATTTTAAACTACCGGGTATACAAAAAAGTGTCCTTACAAATACATATAACCAGTATATTATCAAAGCCATCCCATACAATGTTTACTATAGAACAAATTCAATCACTTCCCACAGCATTAGGTCTTAGTATGATACAGCTCTTATCTTTTACAAAATTAATAAATAAACCCAGACCAACAATATTTTCAAGAGGTATGGCTACAAACTGATCAGACAATTTCCTAATATACATGTGAATCAAACATGCATGAACCAATGTGGTTTCATCTACAAATGCACAGTCTTCATCTTTTGTGAATTTATTTACAATTGTAAAGAATGAAGGAGTGCATCTGCAGTCATTCATCAAGTAGCAGTACAGTGGATAAGCTTTAACATAGAACATGTATGGAAGACTGAATAAAGAATTCCATTTAGTAAAATCGTGTAAAATAGATAGCAATTGCTGATTCCAAACTTATTTACAGACTAACTTAATAAATTAAGATATTTTATGTCAAGTACTTGTAAATCCTATTTACCAACTGCAACATCAAATATAGTCTCAGTAACTCTTGTAATATTAACTTCTGGCATTAAGTTTTTGAAAGAATTGTCATATATTTGTTTCAATGACAAACTGCTGCCAGAAGAAAAGAGTAATTGTCAGTTATTTACTTTCTAAATAAAAATTTAAAAATATATACAATATTTCTTTTTCTTTGAGAGAAAGAGATGCATACCATTCTGCCAACATTCTATAAAGAATTGAGCTTTGTGAATTTTGGTAGTTTAAAAAGATATCAAATCAATCCATGGAAGATAAAATGTGGTTTTCCACGACAGAGACTTAATTCGGTATCAAGTCATTAAAGGCAGTTACTTCCCCTGTTTATGGTCAGCAGACTGGTTTACGAACTCTAAATATACACACAACATATTTGAGTTGCAAGAACACAAAACAACTATTGTAGCCTCACTATAAAAGATTATTCGCAATTTTCAAAGTTGATCTGTCACAATTTAGCACGTTAATTCTGTAAATTTCATTGCCTGCTGAAGCAATATTCGTGCAGTTCCTATAACCTGAGAGATAATTTGAAGACAAGGAGTTATCATGTTGGTGAGTAAACTCAATAGTGTGTTGTATTTTGCCAGTTTTCGGGACTGTAGGTTGGCAGTAGCATTCTGTTTCATTTTTGCGATTTAAATACATCAAAAACTGACTTTGTAATGTTGCTTCACCCAATGATTGAGATGACAGCTCTGAAGATCATTTTTGCTGCTACACTTGCCAAACTGCAGTAATCGATGTAATGTTGTCAGTTATTGACAAAACGATTATGAGATTATAAATTTAAATGCACGCATGTGAATCTCATTTCCATTATTCTCAGGGTCTTTCTTTCCTACTGCATATCAAATTCAACAATTGTTCACAGGTTGTTTCATTTAATTCTTTTCATTCTCAAAGAAGATGGCAGTTATTTTATTTCAAAATGTCTTATAGTACATAATCAGTTTGATCAGATGTTTTTGTTGTTGTTTAAAACTCTGAAGTGCCATTCGTTTGACATGTGCCTTTTAAAATGGATGGTAAAACTAAAATGTAGGAACTCATTAAAGGATGATATTGAATAACATTTACTGATATTTTTTGGACTTGATAAGTGATTTTGGAACTAGAAATTAAATGCTTTTGACAAAGAGGTAAATGCTCATTTTTTCTTCCTCCTGGTTACATAGTAAATGTTGCCGTAATCCATTTCAGTGGATGATACCTGAATCACACCAGAAGCAGAGGAGGATGCAGAATTTTATTCTGAGGATTTTGTTTAGAAGACATTGTTCAGAGTAATTCAAATGGCAAACATTCTTGTTTTCACCTAATAGTTTATCATTTTGACAGATGAGAGAGGGAACCTAACCATCTGACACCAGCCTCCCCCAAATGGATTTCTTCGTGGAAGTAAATTAGTAGAATATTTCTAAAGCCATACAGAACAAAAGTATAAAGAGTTTCCTCACACAGATTCATATGCTCTTATATTTTTATCTGATTAAATATTAAATGATTTGATGACTTCATTCTTTTCTTTCATTGTGACATAAATAAATAAGCTTGTGATTTTGGTTTGGGCATGCACCTTGTGTCTAAGCTCAAGTGAAAAACTTTTAACAAAGTCATAACAAACCTTGCTGATAACATCACAGCTAGAAATGTGGCCTGGTATGCCTCACTTTTCACAAATAAAATTGCCTTGATAAAAAAAGTATCTTTTGTACTCACCCTTGCCCACTTAATGAGCACAGTATGTTCGCCAAAGTGCCATTCATGTTGTTATAGCAGACTGGGAGATATGCTGACAACTGAGAATGGTAGATCTGTGACCTGTTGTTTGCAACAATCACTGAAAAACAATTAACATGATTGAATATTGTTCCTAAAGCAGGATAGAAAGATGTAACATATAATTTGGATCCTTATTTCAGATGCTTTCAAATACAAGTTTATATATATATGTCTTCCGTTTGCATACATTTCAACCTGTGTGTCCATTTTTGGAAATCACAAATAATTTATTATTATTTGCATAGATAAATATTTATTATTATACAAAAGGAAGAGAAGGGTTATTATCTTCCTGACTTTGGAAGCAATTTTTCATTCAACTATAATTAAATAACAGACTAGGTCTATATTTGCAAAACATGACAGCCCATACAACAGAAGGACATAATCACCAAATTCCAAAATATTTAAAAACTGTTATACTGGCATAAAAATCTAATCAGGTTATTTACAAGAGCATATAAATATGCAAACCAAATTTCATTTATTTGTACCTTAAGTGGTGTTTGCTAAATTGTGCTTACAAGGTTTAGGTCCCTCCAAAAGTTATAAAAGTTCTGAACATTTGCAAAAAATTAAAAATTGCTGTAATGACCTGAATATACCATAAATAGTGTTTACTTAAGTGGACTACATGATTTTGTTGTGTAGAACTCAATAAGCTTTGTCCCTGCCCCAGATGCAAGTCACCCACAAAGCATGGTTTGAATCAGTGACAAGGAATGTTACTGTGCAGAAACCACTTTTCTTCTGTCAGTCACAGTGACTAAGACAATTCACCTTGTGACCCCAAAATGAAAAGGTTTCTTCATACTAAAATTGCAGATCCCCATGTGATCAAATGGTCTAAGGGAGAGGGAGAGAAAGGATATACATTATATGCAGAGAAATATAGTAGACTTGTTGCTAAAGAAACATACCACAGCCATACTCATCCGAGTTGTCTCCACATTGCGGGGTACCATCACATCGCTGGGATGCAGGAATGCACTTATGATCAGTGCATTCAAACTCACTGGTGGAACAGTTGGCTGTAAATATTGTAGTAAAATTAATTTTGCCCTATAGCTACAGTAACAATGATGATTAAAAGAAAGAAAAAATGTGAGAGATGTATATGACACAAGAGGAACAAGTTGGAATCTGATCTTCTACCTGGATAATATCTGAAAAACATCCGAATGTGCGTGTTTTTGTGATACTATGTATCTTTAACAATATTTCAGTAATATCGCTATGATGTCTGCAATTTGACAGTTTATAGTGATGTTTAGCGCAGGGGCATTATTCCACAGATATGTGGCATGTCCTAAGAAAGTCACATTATCCTGAGATCAGGCTAATCAGTTCTAAAACTAACCTCTTAATGCTGAGTGCCAAGCAAGGCAGGAGCAAGTACCATTTTTTTAATTAGTCTTTGGTATGATTTGTTGCCATGGTTCGAGTCCTTGACCTCTGCATCAACATCCTCTAACAACTTAGCCCAAATGTAAGAGTAGTTGGTCAAAAGATTAGTATATTTTCTGTATAAATCTCTTCTCATGTTGTTGATTGTGTGTAAAAATCATTCAAAAGTTCTCTCTATTTTGTATCTTTATCTATATTTGATAGTAAATCAACACCATTCATTCTATATTGAAAGGCATATATGTAAGATGATGCTTTCTCTCAAAGTCTGTCAAACTTCTATTGAGCAGCTTTCCAAGAAAAAAGTATTTGCTGTATTTCCATCTGAAGTATTAGTGGATTTATTTGATGGTGGACTAGCCTCACTTGTACTAATTTTAAAGCCCTTAATGGCAGGTGTTGTCAAATTTGTTGATTGATTTCTCAGAAAAAGATTTATTTTTTTCTGATTTTAGTAAAAGCTGTCAAATTTTGATGACAGCTAGCAGTGGTGGATTTACACACCTATGGGTTTTTTGAGGGTCAGTTAATGCTGAGAGCCTCTAAAACTTTCTTAAGTTCTTAAGACATAAAATCTATTGAATCATGAGGTTTCATCTGACAATATTTTCAACTTCCAAAGATGTTAAGTTATTCTGGTAAGCAATTTTCAGATTACTGCAATTTGTCACAACTGTATCAAATTGACGGCAATTTATGAAGGATAGCCTTTATCAAATTTAACACATTACAATATTTATGATTGTTCAAGCTTGGGCGAGATTACAATATTTCTTTCATGTGGTTTGCACAAGCCTGACAGTTTTTCAGTGCAGATTTGCAAAAGCTTACCACAAGTATCTAAAACCCAGCATGCATAATGATGATAATTGCATGACGAGCTTGCAATTTCGGTTTGGGAGTACTGATTATTAGAACTTTCCAAAAGGCTGAATGTCACTTTGCACTTCAACGTGTTTCACTTGAAGAACATATATCCTAGATAAAACTCAATTAGTGTTGTGAATGAAAAACATGAGCAGATTAAAGCATCTGAGGGACTCCTGTAAAGTTAATCTGGTTCCTTGACTGGCTGCACTGAATTTGATCTGGAAATCCAGACCTGGCCCAAACCTGCATAAGCAAATAGTTACCTTGATTTTATTGCCATGATCATATTTTCATATTTGTTTGCTATAGTTCACCTAAGTTAACGGAAATTTCAGCAAATTGTATGTTCAAAACATAAAGAGTTCTCAGGTCTGAGGAACAATCTATATTTCATTTGGTACCAACTTTCATGGATTTCAAGGTTGCTAAAAATCACAAATTTAAAGACACAATAAATGATGAACTTTTGTAGAAATTCCATGACCTCTTATCTGAACTTTAAGTACTGCTAAACATATAATTTTTTGAAAAGCCATGAAAACTGATACAAACCCTTAAATTTTTAATCTGACCTATAAAATAAAACCAAAATGCTTAAAAATCACAAACAAAATGAAGAATGAATGCAAGCAAAATGATGAATGGATTTTGAATAAAATGGAGTGTAAAATGCATAACACCCATTGACAAACCTGCATTTAATTATGCGTATAAAGCAAAAACCAGGAGATGATTGCTGAAATGCATAGGTATCGCAAATAAAATGTAGTTTATGTCAAATATACCTATAAAGTCTATACTCATTAAAATAAATGAATTCGCTTTACTTTCTCTTAAAAATAACTAGAAAAAAAAAAATTACCACAGTTTAATTCATCAGTGGCACCTGGGCAGTCAGGGATCCCATCACAGAAGTATCGGTATGATATACACTTTGTACTGGAAGAATAGTTGGAGTAGGTACGGTCTGGAGGGCACAGCCTTTCGCCTGAGAAACATTCTGAAATATATATGTGCTCATTTTTAGCATCCTAGCACCCTACATGATTGGTTACTCAAGAATTTAGAACTAAAATTCTGTGTTTGTAAAACATGTATCTCTGCACTTACCTGCTTAAACATCCACACAGAAGTTTGAGTCACTTGCATCGGCAAACAAAAATTGAAGGAATTTCCTCAGGGCCAATATCAGCTGAGTACATGCCTTCCACATTGTATGTTTATGCCAAACAAGCATGGTCATATAGTGCTATCTCAACAGCTTGCAAGTCCATGGGGAGGGGGAGGAATGGATTCCAGGACCAGTCATTTGCATGAATAAATTGTCTTCTGATGCCCACATTATATATATATATATATATATATATATATATATATATATATATATATATATATATATAGATAGATATATATATATATAGATATATATATATGGTTACAAGATCTAAAATGTTTAGGAAATATGACGTACTTCATAAGTCTCTGATGATAAGGATGTATCCCAACATCAAAGTCTGCTGACTGTATAAATTAAAATAAAGTTTCCTAGATGCAAGTCAGGAGCGATGACATTGGGGTAGGAATGGACCATGTAGTCAGCGTTATATACATGATTACGTATAAATTAGTTTTTTCTTGCCTAGTAAGTGTATATATATATATATATGTGTGTGTGTGTGTGTGTGTGTGTGTGGTTATAGGGTGGGGATCTCAACAGTTTCTGCTTTATGATCCAGGGCTTACGTTCCCAATGGGGTGGGATTAAAAGTATACTAGTAGTTAAAAGTGAAAAAGTGACTGATGCAGAATTTGTACAATAATATTGACAGAGTAAGAAAAATAGTTTACCAGTACACAGAGGCTTATATAAAAAAATTAGACCATCAAATGTCCAGAAATCAGTAGCAACAGTATAGGCTCAGATATATCAGTGAACAATATGATAGTATATCAAGACTGTAAGCATTTGCTTGAATTCAGCAGCAGAAACAACATGGTTGGCTCAGATTTGCAAGTGCATTACATTACAGCAGATCAGGATCTATCCCGTCAACTTGAAATCATTAGTAGAACCAAGATCAGCATACATATCACCCCCATCCCAAGGTATAAGCATAATTATTGCTATTGTAAGTGGTAAAAAAGCATAATTTGAGCATGAAAAAGGTGATTTATATATTTCATGTCAGAATTACAGCATGTATGAAAGAGATACATTTATTTTTGCTATTAACCTGGTTCTGCAAATTTCTTGTCACAAAGGGTAAAATCCATATGGATTAGAACCAGAATACAAACACAAAATATACTGAAAATTTATTTATATCCAGTACTCACTTAACAGTCTACATGTGTAACAAATGCTGATTGAACATGATGTGGAATTCTGCAGTGAGCATGATTGTGTGCTCAGAGTGCTGTATTTACATTACTCTCATATTTTTCTTTTAACTCATTCAGCGCCAGCAATGTTATCAGTATCACTGCTGCTATGACCAGCAGCACCAAGCTGTGTCTAGCTGCTTGTACCCCAGAGAGTTTTTACTTGTTTGGACACATGCATTCACTCTTACCTTAATTTCTCTTCTTATATCCAATAAAATTCAACAAAATTTTCACCAATTATTCCAAATGAATCTGTCTACACAGTGATATATTTTTTTCCTATTTGTCTAAGTCTTTCAGAACTTATTTATCAACTATTTACAAAATTACGTGCAACATTTTCCAAAATATGTCATCAGCCCTATCATCATCGCTATCAGCATCCTCTTCTTCTGACGATTAAATCTCAGAAACTTCTATGTCATAATCTAAATCTCACAAAATATCCAACTGCCGAACAAATTTTTCCTCTGCCTGCTCAATATTTGAGATCAAATCCGAGAAACTCCTCATTTTCGCTCTCATCACCATCATTTATGATTTGTCATGAAAAGAACATGTGTAGTGAAACTGCTCTCATTTAGTAACCCTTGGCTTCTGAAATATTCAAATTTGCACTAAGGAAAGCAAAATCATTTCTGATTGGTTTAATATTGGTCTGATTCTTGGTAAAAACCCATTTGTAACCATTCATAGAAGTTGTATCCAACACACATTCACCATGACTGGAGATGGGATCAACCACTGAATGCAGTAAACAAACCACGACTACAGGTGGGATCGGCTGTTGAATACAGAAACCAGATCAGCCGTACAGACGGGATCAGGGCCAAATGTGCTAAAGTTTGTAATGGGGTGTTGATTTGTCCTCTTTTCTGATCTGACATGTTTTGAAGTTTGAAAAGATCCATCTGTTCTAAAAAGTTTCCATCATATAACATCCACAACGCACACCATAATAAATCCCGCTCAATATTTGGCACCATTTTCTTTAAAAGTATTTACCCAATACAATGAATCTGAGAGGCAAAGTTCATATTTGAAGAAACCTGTTTTCTTGGAAATGTGTCTTAAAGACTTGCTATAAATAGCAAATAAGTACTCTTATGCTATTCTTATGCTGCAGTCATCTTTTGAAGAATATTCTATAATGTTATGAGTGGAATTAAAGAGATGATAAAAAAAATGACAAAAAACAACTTTTTATTTCTTTTTTTGGGGGGGTTACGAGAAAAAGAATAATACATATATGGTCCAGTGTAACATGTAATTTGATGAATAAAAGCATAATGCAACAGTGTTACCAGTATAAGTATATTCTGTGACAGCAGACAAGGGTCAGTTTTCTTAAAATCAATAGCAGAATCAACAACAGCATTGGCTCAGATTTGCCATTGTGTGAGTATGTGTGTGTGTGTGTGTGTGTGTGTTATGTGACAGCAGATCAGGAGATCTATTTCTTGAAATCATTAGCAGAATCAAAAACAAGGTACTATAGGACAGTACTGAAAATGTAAAAATGACTGCAACATTACGACTTGCTCATTTTAAAATACATTTCTACAGCAAGCATCATCTTACCTGTGAATGGTATTATCATGACACAACGTTCTGCTTACACAAGAACAAAATCTGTTATACATATAATAGCCTCTCAATATAAAGAACCTTAGCAATAACACTCAGTATAACTCACATTGCTACATTGGTCAATAATGTACCTTGGAATAAAGCTGTCTCACCTATGCCAAAGTACAATTTTATGGCTCCCGAAATCAACACTGACCTGTGGGACTACTGTACAAACTTTTATAACATCATTCCAAAGTGTATGATAAATATAGAAACTGACATGGAAGAAACAAACTTATAAAAACTTGTTGACACTGATGCTCTCACAATCAACATTGTAAATGTAATATATAAAATACAGGAAAAAAAAATATGGTTGATTTATGTGACTCATTTCTAAGACAAAATTAATCATTAAGAAGTATATGAGTTTATACTACATGTTTCTTACCATCATTACTACAAAAGGCAGCCTGGAAGTAGTAACAAGGGCTTTCTGAGGCCTGAGCTAAGTTCATGCTGCAGTTGTAAATATCCACATTGTAGGAGCTGCAAGATACTTGCATGGCATACTGCACAGGCTGTTGCCACGAGTTAACAAATGCACCTTGGTATCTTCCACTGAAAAAGAATTTTTAGCATTCTTATTGTCTCGTAATAAGCATCAAATGACTGACTCTAGTATTATATTTCCAGGAATTACATCATTTTAGGAAACTGAGATTTTCGTCAGCACAGCAAAAGGCACAAGTAAGCCAGAGGCTGCTCATCTATCTACTATTAGCTTAATAACCAATACATTAGCAACAGGCCAATTAATTTGTGTGAGGAGGATGCTTTCTGATGAAATTTCCTGAAAATGTTGAGTGCATAAAAATGTGTGGTATTAAAAGTTTATTTTTTATATCTTCATCTGCATTTGATAACACATCTGCATCATTTGTGCAATACTGGAAGGCCACAATACCAGAATGACGAGTCAAAGTTGATACTGTGTTCAGTCTTTTAAATTTTTTTATTAAGTTCTGTTAATGTTTTTCTATTGTTAGTAATGGTGGCCATATTTGATGGCGTCACTGGTATATATCTGATAGAACTTCATTCTTGGACACTTTCTGTAAATTCTATTATGTATATGTCTAGAAGTTATTGAAGTTATTTCTAATTTTAGTAACAGCAGTCATGTTTGATAGTAGGTTGGTATTATTATATAAACTTAAAGTCCATTTGGTCAGATTTAGTGGGCTTTTACAGGCTGTTTGAAGGATTTTCTATATTTAGCAATGGTGACCTTATTTAAAGCCAGATCATCACAAATTGGATTAATGTCAAAACCACTAATATCAGAAAGCCTTCTGTCTTACTTTATCAGATTCTGCAGAGCAGTTCCGAAGAGGTTCTTTAAATTTTTCTTTGCTATTTTTAGTAACGGTGGATTGGCATCATGTGTACAAATCTTAAAGAAATGTACACCATTATACTTTATCAAATTGTGTTGGGGATTTTTGATAAGTTATTTAATTTTTGTTTTTATTTTAGTAACTTTGGCCATAACTGATGTCAGATTAGTATCAGTTGTATAACTCTGAAAGTTCTCCATGCCATATACTTTCTGAAAAACTTTATAAAATTATGTTTGTAAATTTACAAGAAGTAGTTACTTAAAGATGTTCCTATTATTATCAATGGTGGACATATCTGATCGTGGTTTATCTGAAAAACATTTGCAATGTTTTCTGTCATATTTGGTCAAATATTTTTCATTAGTTTTCAAGAAGTTGTTTGAATGTTTTTCTTATCTGCTGGATGATGAGTTAGCATCCACTGAACAAATGAAAAGGTCCTGATGCAAAATGCACTCTGTAAAATTATATGCAAATTAATTAAATAGTTTACAAGTATTAAAAAGTATGCTAACATCTGAGCATAAAACTGGTGTGCATAATTTTAGTATTCAAAAGTATGTTTTCAATATCTGCAGATTTCTTTGAATCAAGACCTTACGTAATTTTTAGTCCTTGTTCTGGCACTGTAGTTTATGCATAAATCCCCATCTGTTTGTACACCGCTACCAATTTCAATAAGGAAAATCATTAATGTGATAAAAGAGAGGTATATTAAGACTATACAGACCGAGTTGGTTATTTTTCAGATGGTTGAATGTCAAGAACAGCTTGTATGCTAGGGTGAACTGTAATGTTATCTATGTACCCATCTGACCCAATGTTTTGTTGTAATGTAATTGCAGCATTCACTGAAAATTTTACAGACATTTTTTGGTCAGTAAGCATGTATCACCCTCCAGCAGAATGATTTTACAGTCTCAGTTTTATGGCAGACCAAAAGTCCTTATGTTTTGGGCCACCACTGAGCTTTCAAATAAATAATGTCTTGCTTTTTTTTTCTGGACTTGGTGACAAATTTCTGGTTTTGTTTGGTTAAGTTTCCCCAGGATCTTTTTATTTTATATTTCTTAAATTTGTCATGGGCCATGTGCATTTTATACATGGCCATCCTAATTACACTGTACATGTAGGAAAAAGGGTGGGTCTATTAAGATCAACAGGAAATGTTTCTCATCAAACTGTCTGTAGCTTCTAAGTGTGAGTTTCTCACATCTGTTTCAAGCATAACAGTCTTTAAGTGCTGTGACTATCATATGATGTCAGTCACTTGTGACATTAGAAATTTATGCTATGACAAAACAACTTGGATTGTTATTAGCAATAACATCTATTAGGGAAGGGTAGCCATCATTAACATAGCAAGATGAGTTGCAACATTTGTTAAACTGAAAGTATCAAAGACATTTTTCCCTATTTAATAGATCATAGGAATGATCAGCTACTAGACATGCATGTTCCTACTTGGCAAAAACAGTATTTAATATGGTTTCTACATTAGCTGCAAAGACAGCACCTGCTAGACATGCATGTTCCTACTTGGTAAAAACAGTAATTAATACGGTTTCTACATCAGCCTCAAAGACAGCACCTGCTAAGCTTGGGGATCTGTAGGAATATACAAAATCCCTGAGATGTTTACTGTGGCAGATTTCTAAGAATATTGATTGGGTTTAGTTACATTATAAGCTTTCAATTCGCTGGAAAAGTCAGTTGGACCTATAATAAACAAGCATACCTCCACCATCAAAATATATATTTTTCAAGATTGTAGTCTATAACCTTAAATAAATCTGGGCTAAACAGAGTAAATAGTCTCTAATAACATAAAGAGATCTACTAGATTTACATATTACTGGTCATCTTGGGTTGGACTTACAAAGATTTCTTAGCTCAAACAAAGGGTCTGAATCTGTGCTCCTGGGTAAGAATGGCATCCCAGCTCAGCAAAATATTAATGCAGAGGTAGTCCTGTACATTTGAGATTGGAGCATCAGAACTTGTTCACTTTCCATATATTGCAAAAATTGTCCATCCCTAGTTTCCCTGTTTATACCTAATATTTACAAACATTGGCAAGTTCTTCTAAAGGTACATAATATTGATGTCCATTTAAAAAATATACAACAAATAATGCCACACCACATTTACCATTCTCAATACTATAAACTTACCAGGCCTAATGCTGAGATGAGCTAAATATTGTAGATTCACAAAAATGTACATCAGTATGTTTGTAATAATCCTTGAAAACTGAATTAAGCCATGCTTACGTGTAACCCAATTTTCTGCAAGCTAGTTGAACAGTCTTGTCACTGCCTGCTGTCAAACTGTATATAGACATACACACTGGCCTCCAAAGACCCTGGTAGAAAATAGCAATACTGCCATAGGAACCATCCCCATTAATTAACTCCAATTGATAGTTTGGTTTACCTGTGGAATAATCAAAATTAAAAACTTTCTATCTTTGCTTGATTCTGTGCCACATTCTTGTCAATTTGTATGACTTACACTATCTCGATACACAATATAATCACTCATTTTCTGGATGGGGAGGGGGGTTGGGCAGTGGTTTTGCAGAAATATATATTCTATGCAAAAAGATTCACTCAACAGTACATACACAAAGCAAGAGTGTTCCATTACAGGGTATGTCACAAATCTAAAAAGGAACTCGAATGCTAGAAATGCAAAAACTCATTTATGTTATTTCCATTGATTTCTGATGGTGCATTTATTAGCAGATTCAATAGATGTATAAAAGCAGCCATTGTAATCCATGTTGATATGGTATAATCTTGTTCTGGGTTAACTCATGGAAGACGTCAACTGGAATATTTAAAACTTTGTAGAGCTGTGAATGAAACAACCATGAAATTATTCTTCAACGCGAGTACAGAGAACAGCACATTATATGCCAGTCCCTAGTTTAATAGTCCTCTATGTAGTCACTATTTTACCATGACAGACTTTGGAAAATACTGAATAATGTCTCAATGACATTGACCTTTGGACTAAACCAATTTTCTTATTAGACTTACCATAGCCTTGACCTTTGACCTTTAGACCGTAAAATCTATAGGGTTTTTCAATCACCCACAATACAAGCCATCCACATAGCTGGTCAAGAACCTTCCTCTAAAACAAATATTATATTGCAAAAAAGACAACAACATCCTTTGGAGCTGTAACAACAATGACTCTGGCCTCTTCATATCTCGAGTGATGAAGATCCCAAGTCAAAATGATTTCCATTTAAGAAAAGTAATAACAAGATTTCCAGCTAGTCACCATTGTGGCCATATTGGTCATCAGCTTTGCATCATTGTAATTTTGGAGTAACAAGGTATCTTAAGAAATCTACTCATGAAAACCCAATGTTGATATGACTTTCCATTCTTTTTAAATTAATGAGAGCAAGATTTTCAAGATGGCTGCTATGGTGGCCATATTATATATCAGACTGATTCCATTTCCAATCTGAATCAACCAGACATCATAAGATGCCTTTTGATGAATTGTTGATATGACAAGCCAAGAACATTTTCAAGATGGCCATTTTAGTGACCATGATGGAAGTCAGATTGGCACTATTTTTAGTTATGGCACAATTTCCATATCCAACAAACCAGACATCATAAGATACATTTCAGTGTGAACACCATGATGATATGACTATTCAGAGGAAGAAGTAGATGACCATTGAAGCAGCTATATTGGATATCTGAGGAGCACCATTTTCATGCAACCATCCATTCAGAATGAATAGTAATAACAAGATGTTTACTTAAGGACTGTGCAAGCAGAATCATTTTTATTTAGGACCAACTAAACAAGCAAGAATTCTTGCCATGAAAACTGCTTTTTAATGATTATTCATTGAGGAGTATAGATAACAAGATTTTCAAGATGACTGGATTGGCACCATTTTCATTTAGGACCAACCAGACATTATAAGAACTCCTATACTGAAAATACTATGTTAATTTGACTATCCATTAAGGAGAAGTAACAACAAGATATCAAGATGTGTCAGCCATATTAAATGTGTGAGCAGCACTATTTTTCATTTAGATCTAACTAGACTTTGAGACCAATGTGTGAAAAGTTTCATGGCAATCCTCCAAGTAGTTTAAGAGTAGGGTTAACAAACTTGTACTAACAGACAAATGGATGACACATGATGGACTATGGACAAAAGACCATCCTAAAAATCTATACTGTTATCTTTATCATGGTGTCTTCTGAACAAAAATGCATGAAATGTTTTACAGTTTTTAAATAATGATAGCAAATTAGACCAAATGCAAATAAACCTTAAATATTGCTTAATGCACAAAACATTTCTGCTAGCAAAACAAAATTGTGCATAACAAAAAAGAAATCATCCTGTATGTGGTTTTATAAAAAACAAGGTCCATTGTTAAAACGTTAACTCATTTCACTGATTGTAATTTTCTTATCAGCTCAGTTCACTGCTGTCTATACTTCTGACAGAACGAGACGAAATGCTTGGTAGTTTACATTGTGTCATAATCTACCATGGATAATATCTAAAGCTTGATGACTGAAACTAACTAGGCATACGTGAAAATCAAGTCTTTCTAAGCACTGTCAGGAATACTACATTGGATATCCTGTTCAAGATTGTTCCACAAGGCGTGAAAAATGATTTAGTTGAATTTAGTCTGAAATTGCAAGTGACGATATTTTATGATCATCAAAAACAATAATCTGTTTCTTTGGACATTGGGAAGGAGTAATTTGATGAGATAGTCTGACATTTGTTAATAATGTTTGTTTCTTTTGCTTAGATTGCAGACTTTCTCATCCAGTTTCAAAAGAGTGTGATTGCCAGCTCTTATATTTTGGAAGTTCTGTAAATATTCATGCCACTTCAAGCTGCAGTTTTTTCATTTTTTCTGAATCTATCACTGAATATCCACCCCAGATTATACTTGCATATTCTGAGATGGGCCTGATATAAGTTATATATATATATATATATATATATATATATATATATATATATATATATATATATATATAGTTTTGATAAAATCTACCTGCTAAGTTTTTATTTTACTCTTGAAGAAAGATTATTCGAGACTGCTTATCAGAAGTCCATTTGATATTTGATGAAATTAGTATTCAAGACAACAATGAGAATCTGGCATATACTTAAGATCAGTATTTTTAAAAACAAGCTGAGGAATGTTTGTTACTTTCCTGCTCATGAAAAACAGAGCCACTGTTTTCTCTGTATTAAACTTTAAACGCCATTACTTGGATTCTTGACACAATTTTATTAGATCATTATTCATAATTAGTTCTATTTCAGCATAAAAGAAGGATATATAATACAGAGACGAGTCATTAGATCAGAGAGCTCATACCATTCACAATATGGTTTACACAGAGTTGAAACAAGACAGACTTGAGTACAAATCACTGTAGCACACCAACAATTATAATCACTGTCACATGACAGTGCAACTTGCAAAAACTGAATATCATATACATGTATTTGCCAAGGATATCATCAAAGATTCCTTTGAGTTTCCTTTTAAATAAACTTATTATTATATAAACAGAATAAAGGTAACTTCTCATAAAATAATTAGCTTATTATTATGTAGACCAAAATAGTTTTAAATACAAAATTGCATTTCAATCACCAGAAATAGAATGGAGAAAGAAAGGACAAAGATATGGAAGAAAACTCACTAATGCAATTTTCCTCATCTGAGCCATCTAAACAGTCATTACCACCATCACACTGCATGTAGATTGGTATGCAAATTCTGGATGTAGTACATCGGAATGTGTCATGGCCACAGGCTGGGTAGGGAGGACAAGGTCTACTGATGACAGATACATCATCAAGGGCCACAACTCCTGGCCAGACAGTTGTTGTTGTAATGGTTTTTGCTACAAAGATGACCTCAGCATGTCCTGGATGAACACTTACCCAGCCCTTCAACCAGCCATTGACTGTTCTGTTTATGTGGTCATACCTATTGTTTGTAATAAATGTACTAATATTAACGAGCGCCAGTGATGGTTCTGTTTATATGGTCATAACTATTATTTATAATGTAATGATTGCAATAAGTTGAAGCTAATTGAAATCATTTATTATTTTTCTAACAGTTAAATGGGTAAATATAAAAAAGAAGGAAAGAAACTTCAAGTTTCCTGTAGAGAGAACACTAGTTAACTGACTTATGTGGCGATTTCAGTTCAGATAAGCATTTACTATCATTTTTCCCATAATAAGCCCATTCCAAACTTGTACATGATGTGGCAAAAGATTTATTTACAAAAAGCTTCAACCTATGATAAACCCAATCAATAATGTGCAAAAACATCTACGACATACAGGTTTTCTAAGGACTAAGGACTCATTGTAATGATGTTAGCTGGAGTCAACAAGATAATCCACGAGTTATTAGAAGCCACAATACCGTGTGATTAGTTATATTCAGAGTAATTATGAAAATGCACTGATTCATTGGAACATGCACTTTTATGCATAAATCCATATTCTGCTTACTTGATAAGTTTGTTTCCTGTCATCCCCATCTGTGAGTTTTGTTAGCCAGGTTAAATAAATAAAGGTTTCAATGATGTAACTCTGATTGGCACCAAAAGTGATTTAAATTGAAAAACCAGGTAAATTTATGATACTGTTCTCCTTGTGTAATGTGAATGTACCCCTATCAAAATGACAAACATTGAGGAAGCAGTTGTTAACTGTTGGCATGGAAATTAAGTCAAAAGTCCTTAGCTTTATTACTTGACCACAAATGCTACCTAATATTCAATAACTAATAGTATGATTTCTTGATCACAGTTTAGAAACATAACTGTTTAGCAGAAATGTTAATCAACCAAGAGACAAGGTAAAGCAAAGCACATCATGTGTAATCATTTTCATGGACACTGATTAATTAATCAATTGAAAGGTTTGAGTTACCATGTACAGTAAACGGAGAGTGCAGATGTCAATTCTTACATGTTATACGCTCAAGAAACATATGTTTGTTTAATGGAACACACAGAAGAAATATATTGTTTACTAAAAATCAAAATCTTGCTCTCTCACCATTTCTTTTCTATGTCAATGAAGACAAATTTGGCACACACAAACAAACAGTGTTACATTGGATACTGTGTTTAGTGATTCAACTGATCTAGAGTTCTGAGTGTAACAGGAGACATAACTTACATAATCTGACAAAAGAATTTTGTTGTTGTTCATATTCAGCAATTTATTCAGAAACGAAGCACATGTCTACTAAAATTGAAAATTAAGTTAGTGAAGTATGGGATCACTAAACTGGCTCTTTCATACTAAGCGTATAATTTTGTCAAGCCCACCAAATTGGCTTTTAACATTGGATTAAATCGGCTTCTGTTCCAGATGAGTAATTTTCAGTATTTTATTAATTTCTCATGTTTGGAATTTGCAGACACTCTACATATATATTTCTACTGTAAATAAATTATAAATTTATGAAAATTCATTTTTCATCATACTTAAAATAAACAACACAATTTCAGTAAACCACATGAATAATGAGGCATTTGAAATATTAATGCAAGTGCTCGACTATTTTTAATTTATTCAGAAAATTAGTTTTGTCATAATATACACACAAAAAAATCTAACATTTACTCATATTTGAAGAAAAAAATGTTATAAACTGTCATGAAGGATTTTAATCTTTCATTAGCCATGGCTTGAAAATGTCAAATAATTTATTTAATTTTTGTGAAACTCAAAACAGATCCTTTATTAGATGTTATTTAGCTTTTACAAATAGGAAAAATGAAGTTTTTGGAACTTTCATTTGATCATTAGCAGTAACATATTTTTTAATTAGGTACCAACTTTTGACATCTTTAAATTCGTGTAGTGGTAATAAGTCTAAGTTGGAATTTTTATTTACACATGATTATTTTTTTTATGAAAACAGTTATAGTAAACAAAAAGACCATGAACAGTACATTATACTCCCACCCTGTGATTTATTAGTGCTCTATGAAATCACTAGTAGGAAATGGTTGACTCTAATTGTTTGGTTGTTGATGTTATGGGTTTAGCACTATTTTCATTGCATGATAGGCTATACATTGCTTCCAGTATATCTGGTTGGGGAAGAACCTAGGAAACCACAGGAAGAACCACTGACTCATGGGAAGCACCTGGCAAGCTTCCTTGTATACCCGAATTGGCCAAGTCCAAGACTGGAATCCACAAGGACAAGTGGGATGTGTGTAATCTGAAGGTGAGTGCCTTAGACCACTTCACTAAGCTGGGCCCAACTTGATAGTGGAGATGGTTTACCAATGGGTCACAATGAATTTGAGCTTTTATCAAGGCTTGCAGACATGAACTGAACTTTATGTGCAGAAACCAGCATTTTCTCAACAGACATCATGACCTTTGACCTTTAGACCCCAAAATCAATATGTTTCTTTCATGACCTAAGCACATACCATCCAAAAAGCATAGTAAGAGAACTTGCTCTAGAAAAACAGACCTGATGCAAAACCCCTTTTCCTTCAAGTCACATTATTAACCTTGAATTTAGACACCAAATTCAACATTCATCTTGCTCACCTTAAGTGCAATCCTTCCATAAATTTTGGTCAAGGCATAAAATGAAAGTTCTCAGGGTTCATACAGAATTCTGAATCATAAATTCCAAGACTTTTCTCAAACTTTCAAAGACAACAAATATATATTTCCAAGACCTATTTTCACTAACATTTTGTATACAAGTTATGTTATATGAGAAAACAGCAAATGCAAAATACTACAATAATGATGAAATTCAAACTATAATTAATTTCCTGATTTCAAAAGAAAGAAACCAGAAAAACTCAACTACATCTGAATCTAACAACCTTAGACAATTTTATTTGTGATTATGCTGGAATGAAGTTAAAATGTTTGGGTTCATTTCAATTTTCAAAGACTTTTCAAGACCTCAGGGGAATCTGCTTGATTTTCCTAAACTTTCAAGGCCTTGGAAATGCTACATTTTTCCCAAACTGTCAAAGATCTTCAAAGACCGTAAAAATCCTTATGAAAAGCTACTTTTTTTCTTTCAGTCAGTGACCTTGACTTTGGATGCCAAAACCTTTTATCAAAAGTTTAAGCCACCTAGAAAAATTTGTCAAGATACATTGGAATGGTGAGTGGTCAAGCACCAATTGTCCAAAATAAGAGGCTGGACTGGTGGTCTTCACTCAGTGGGACTAAGTTTTGTGGGAAACCAAGCCCCATGAGTGAAAATAATGTTCATACTGTTCCAGACCTTAGAAACCACACCTTGCCAATGATGTTTTGTCTTAAACATAGGACATTTTATGCAAAAATGTAAAAAAATGGAAACTTATAAGGCACTTATTATTTTTTCCTTGATTTGTTTTATAAACTAGGTTGTCAAAACTTTTATTCAACTGTATATATTGATGATGTCACAAAGATGGACCATATGTACAGTCCTTCAAACACTATCATTATATAGGATCTTCATTTAGAATTTTACAAATAATGTATCACTAAATCGCTATTTACAAATGTGGTTTCTCCAAATCACTAGCACTTTGTCGTTTTGCATTTTCTATTTTGAATTCTTCTTTGTGACTTTCTCCTTGTGGACAAACCAAGGTTTTTGTAGCAGATGCCACATAAATTCCTTTAACTTGTCCCTAGATAAGCAGTATTTTTACTCTCTTATCAAGCTTTATTATTTTTTCTTCAATGAAATCTTGTTTATATTGTTCTTTTCATGTTTTATATGAATGCTTTAAATTCCTTACCAAGTCTAAATCAACAAATGCTCCCTTTTGTCACTAATTCACCTAAAGTCCATCATACTTTTCGCAAAAACATTATTTAACACTTTGTGGTATAAAATACATGAAAATGTCACATTGCAAATAGACCAGGTAATGCATTGTATGGTTGTCTTGTTTCAATAATCTATTACTGTTTCACAAGGGGTAACTTGGCATGATGTTTGGCATATTTGATTTACTTCATTCACAATATGCTGGTCGCTTTCCATCTAATTTCCAAACACTTCAAAAAGCAAAACTTACCAAGTTCCCCAAACAAGTTTACATACATTGATTTTTTTAAAATAAATAAACTGTGTCTGGAACCACTTCAAATCTCCTGCATGAAAATGTCGAGCTTCACAATTTGGTTCATGTGGAAATTATAACTAAAATACAAAAATGAAACCAGCAAGAAATGGAAAATTGCATTTTAACAGAAATTGTACACCCTGGTACATGGTCAGGAACTTAAGTTTTTGAGCAGAAACAATGAATAATTTTACAGCCAGTGACCTTGATCTTTGATCCCAAAATGAACAGGGTTCTTCCTTACTCCAAGTTGAAGCTATTATAAAGTTTGGTCAAGGTCTGTTATGTAAAACAAAAGTGACTGTGCTAGAAGGAATGTTCTTCTTTCAGACACAATGTGCTTAACCTTTGACCTTTTGACCCCAAAATAAACAGGCTTCTTTCAAGTGCAAGCAACATTACAAACTTTAGACAATATTACAAGCTGTAGACCAGGTATACGAAGTAAAATTAAAGTTACTGTACAGAATTTATTTTTCTTCTTACAGTCACAGTGAAAATGACCTTGACCTTTTGACCCCAATATCTAAGGTATTCTTCCTTAACATCGAGTGCAAATCATCTGCAAAGTCTGGTCCAGGTCTGTGATGTAGAACTAATGGCATTGTGTTGATACCGTTTTGCTTCTTTCAGTCACAATGACACTGACATTTGAACTTTTCAGCACAAAATAAGTATGTTTCTTCTTTATCCATGTACAAGTTATCCAATGAGGTTTGTAAAAATTGTTTCGAAATGAAAAAGTTTGGATAATGTCATTATAATATATACTCCACTTTTTGGCAGGTATATAATAAAAACATCATGAATCAGAGTTTGATTTCAAAGTTTGCATTCAAGACATTGTTGATTATGGTATCAAATTTTCTAAGATATTTTGAAGCAGGCATACAATCTGATGTATCATAGTCAATTCAGAGCTTGAAAATATACCATTACAAAACTTGCAGCTAAATCTTACATATATAGATTATAAACAGTGTAGCTTAGTGCACTGCTTCAAAAATGTTCATGCATAATTTCAGCTATATTTTAGTATAAAATGTATACTCACATGTTTCATAAAGATTCCATCTTCAGGTTGCAGTGGTCTGCCATTGCATTTGTAATTCAACAATTTTTTCTTCTAAATTATTTATGTTTTTCTTACTCTTAATTTTACTTTCTCATATGTGTATGACAGAAAACAGTTTTATGTCTGCATGTCAGAGAGATAAAAATGGTGGGGATGAATCCATATATTGTTTTTCTAAGCCAAGAGCATTAAAAGAAGAATAATGTTCACTAATTATGTTACACTCTTCAAATGAATTATCATTATTATTACTGTCATGAAGATGATGACATAAAAAAGAATATAATTACCAGGCCAGTCTTCTTCCACTGCTGCTATTGACATAAACAAAGAGTTGAGCCGAGAGGGGGTTTGGTCTTACAGCTGTACCATTAAGATAGTAGTAGAAGTATACACAGGATTCAGTCGTGAAGTTTTCTCTTGGTGAAATCAGCGATGAATTTAAGTATTCAATTCTGTATGGGTAGCCCGGTCCATAACGACTCAGCGTATTATAATATACCCCCAAATCAGAAGTGTTGTAAGCAACCATGAATTGTCCTGAAAGAGACATACAAAAAAATATTGTGTACAACTTGCACTCAAATGCAAACAGTATGCAGCCAGATGTGCCACCACCTAATCTGCCAGCATATCAGGGACTATGCTATTAGTTCTATTTATAATTTTATAATTCTGAGCAAACAATTTATTAACAGAAGACTTGAATGGATTTTAGAATTTTAAGTCAATAACATGACATATGATCAACACATGAATAACCTTTATGAATTAAATATCCTGGGATGATTTCTTGGTCAGTTTATTAATTTTGTGCATAGGAACTTTGATGTTGTCAGTGATGTATTGTTGATTCTGTACACAACCAGATCAAAAGTTCAGATTAGTTTTGAGCAGACTTTCCCAAAAATATAAAAAAACATTACAAATATCCATAAATCAGTGTTCATTCCACCAATGCACTAAAATGATCCCTTTCTATATACAACAAAAAAGGTCTTGACACATGTTTAAAAGTGTTGCCCAATTAGTCATCCCAAATGTTTTTGGAAATCATGCACTTTGATGCTCATGACTTTGCCGCTGCCCTACTAGAGGAATTATTCTGACTACCCTAAGGTTAAAAAATTGACACTTTTGTCCTGCAGTAAATATCTACTGCCAGAGGTAAGAACTGTATACATCCCAATAGTTGTGAAATCTAACCTTCATTGGAATGACACTGAAATATAATGATATACAATACCTGTTTTATTGCCATAAGTGTGGTCATATTGTGGCAATTTGAAGAAATTGCCAGATCTCTGATACCATGCGCTGTGATTTTGCAGGTTTCGGTACCCACACAGATAATCATCCTCAAACTGGCAGGCCAATGTTACAGCTGTAAGAAAATTAAACACAGTAAAACATGTTCACTTACAAATATTATTGTAATTTTCAGAACTGATGTCTAGTGAATATATTAAAAGCAGCTCAAAATGGATGATGTTTACTACTGGTGTTGTAATGTGAATTGGATAAGGTAATGAAATGCACTTCCACTGAAATGCTATAGCAGCATTTGCAAGCTCTTAAGGTAAAGCAGTGTTCATACATCTATGGTGTGACAAAAATTCAAGGACGTTTTAAGGACTTTATCCAATTTTGTCAAGGACCATGACACCCAGCGCACTTTAGGTATATTTATCGATGGCCATTTAAAAGATTACTCCAAACTGATGGGAAATTTTTTAGTTTCATGTAAAATGGCCTGGCCTGTCAGTCTAAGACACTGCTATAAGACTGATAATACCCAGTAAATCAGATGAGATTAATATATGCACAATGCTTACCAACAAAAATCGACAGGATGGAAATTTTGGTTGAGATTTAGAGTTGATAGCTCTGTTATTTGGTAAAGGCAAATTTGTAGAATGTTTCATTATGGAGGTATAATCCACCATTATTTCACTTTCAAGTATATGGAAATTAATTATCAGGTCTTGTATTTTTGTTTTTGACACAAATTGGGGTGGAACAAACACTTCCCAGGTATCCTGCTCCAAGTGAAATGGGTAAGCTCTCGCAGAAAAATACACAGATAAATCTTGCGTATTCTCAATGCCACACACACGTGTTTATCCTTTAGTGGGTGTGAATGCAGCCTCCTGAATATTTGGTAGCAATCAGAGTTTACGGAGATTGCCATAGTCCACCTTCTCTCTCCGACACACTGCACAAAAACATATTGGCCAACCTCGTATATAGCAATTTGCATAATTGATGCGCACCTGAAGTTGTCTGTGACAGACAAAATCGATTTCTGGAATAACTTCAATGCATGATATGATGCATTCATGTAGCATCCACTGCAAAAGTTTGCTGCATGCCTGCACCTCTAATTTTTTTATATCTGCTGTTGCGTGATCGCTCATCGAAATTTTACAGGTACAATTACACCGAGATGTAAGTACATTGTGTAGAAAGCAGCCTTTCTTTTAACAGGCATATGGCCATAATTTACTCCCAAAGATTGGTCACGACCCTGACAAAGTCAATAATAGACTTCAAGCAGTATTCTGAATTTTAGATTGCATGCCAAAAATCAAAAGCTTGGACATACAATAAGAACAAATTGTGACCAAATTTTCATCATCTTGTTTTGAGAGTTTGAACAGCTGATTCACCATGATTTAAAGTACAAAGATGTACTGCTGCCGCAGAAAATTAAACAATGAAGAAGAATGATCATTGGAAAAGATTTGTGCACTTTTTACATACCATACCAACGCTATGGTGCAGCAGGAAAGTCTGGATTCTTTGGTCAGATGGTTAAAGAGTGTAAAGCTTAAAAAGATACAACCTTTAATGATACAGTTACACCATTAAAGACTGCAAATGACACCCCAATTAAAGACTATATCATTATGGTTTGCTATATTCAGTGAAGTATGAAATATATCAAGTAACTCGCAGTGACAAATTATGGGCTGGAAAGTGTTAAATTTGTATCAACATATCAAATTTTAAAAGATAATGACTTAAATAGTAAAACCTACTCATTTAAGATGCATTAACAAAAATGATGGACATATAAATGGAGAATGGAAGAAGAGAATAACAGACAAGATATAACTTTGCATTTAAAGGATTTTGTTCTTTTGGAGTTGAATGGCACATCAATAAATGAAAGTTCAGATCATCAACTGGGGTAAAATGCCTTACCCTGAGACATACCACTGCAGCCAACCCAGCCTGCACTACGTAGGATTTAAGCCAATAACATTTTGATAGTGAGTTCAAGTAGCTACAAAGCCATTGTGACTCCACACATTTAAATAGCATGGCACAAGACTTACGACAATAGTCCTCTGATTCATCAGAACCATCAGGGCAGTCAGAGATTCTGTTACATAACTGGTGTAGATCTATGCATATTGAATTATCCAAACATCGTATGTAAAATTCAGAACAGCCTGAAATGCAAATAAAGTACTGCATTAGACATAATACCTATATATGCGTCAAGAAACACATGCACCTCCTTTTGTCAGAACCTGCATAAAAATAACTACATCTAAGTTCACATTTCAATTCTAGCATGCCTTATGGGAGGGAATGCTGTCAAAATCCAAATAAAACACCAATTTCTCAGAATGCTGGTAAATCACCATGTATGCCTTATATACTGATACCACTTAAATTTGTCGGTTAAAGAAGTCTCAAAATTGGATGTTTTATTAGGTGCAACCATAATGGGAGAGAGAGATGAATCTCCAAAGTAGCGATTTCCAAACCCTGAGAAAAGAAGCTGACTCTTCTAAGATGAGTTACTGTTTCTTATATCATTGGTGTCTGTTTATTATGATGAGTTTTAACCTTGTGAAATTAACCAATATAACTAAAACAAACAGGGTGGGCCTTGATCTACCAGTTGATATATGTCAACAGATTAGGCGAACAATGTCTGCTTTTAAGCATAATTAATGTATTTATTAGGGTGTAATGACATATCAAATGCCCATAATACTGTAACTAAAACAAACAGGGTAGATTCTGATCTTCTATTGTAAAGTGGACCAACAAATGAGGACCTGAAAATGTGTCTTGATCAGCTGTCTAATACAATATCAACAAATCAGGGTCTGCTATGAATGCCTGAACTCACAACTAAAATAAACTGGATGGCCCCTTCTCTACTGTCATACAGTAAAACTTGTCTTATGAGACCACCCTTTCTGGCAATAAAAAACTGATCTCTCAAGACAGGTGGTCTCTCATAAGAGATTTGTACAAGATTGCCATTTTTCAAGGTCAACATGCAAAAGATTTAAGAAGGAATAGTATTTCCAATTCCTGTACATACATTACATTTGTTATTCATAGTTCTTGTCCAAATATTTCAATTATATCATCTCAAAGTAATTTTGTATAGCAAGAAAGATATTAATCCATCATAAGACATTAATTGTTTGAAGATCATGTGTACATGGCATATTAATCGCAACATTAATAAGGTAATATCTATTTATCCTGTCCATAAGTTAACTTGACGTGAGACTTACTTAAAACTGTAGCATGAGAACTGCACAGTTAGCTATGATAACACTTTTACATCCTGTGTATGAATATGTATTAATGAAAGAAATCCACTGGCAGAATTCACCCATCCAGAAACAAAATAAATTTATTTAAATACAAAATCTAAATGCTTAGTTCACTCAAAAGACAAAGAGAGAAACACGATAAACAAAGGTGCAACATACCCGCACAACAATGAACAGATGATTTTTGTGGGGATTTAAATAACAGTAACATAAAAAAAATCAACTGACACAACAAATCTTTTAGTGACAATCAAATCTGCAAAATTATAATCACTTGTTAAAGACATTAGGGCAAAGACCTCATTCATGCCAAGCAATACGGATTGACTCCAATGACAAACAACATACTTGACCATTACAATGAAGCCCTTTTAAAAGAGTTCTCATTAGGTCATAATTGAAGTTGTGCATTTTTTTAAACAAAAGATAAATAAAACAAACCTCTGACTTCTCTATGCACATTGGTGAAAGCTCCTTTTAAAGAAGCAATTTTAAGAACCAGTAGCTAGACTCAAACATTTATTTTATTAAATAACACAAACATTCATTAAAGGTTGTAGCTTTAAATGATTAAATAAGGGTCAGGGGGATTTATCTCCATTTTTGTCTTGCAGTCATGAATAGCAGTGTTGTTTTAGAACAATCTGTGGTTTGGCTGCAGGAACTCCTAAGTGGTTATGGTTGCAACAGATTAAATAAACGTCAGCAGTGTTCAATCATTTTTAAAAAACAGTTGCTCAAAGCAATGTCAAAATGCATTTTTGACAGAAAATCATGGTTATGTTCTGCAGGTGGTCACTCAAGACAGTGCATTTATATAATAAAATTGATCCATGCATGACGATTGTGGTTATAAATAACAGGTGGTTGCTGAAGACAGATTGTACTGTTATATGCTAACAGCTCAGGATCCACAACGTCTCTTCTAAATCACAGCTAAAACAAAAATGGTAGGCCTCTCTGATTGTGCACTCTTTATACTGTTTGTAGTCAGGTGGTAAAAATACAAATGTGTATGTGGCCATGGGGTCCATGAACATATCCTTGTCACTGACTATGAATGCCTTTCTGATGAATATCGATCTCCGAGTCCTTGATCCGGATGTTTGGCATTTGAGGTAAGGTACATGAGGTTAGAAAATCTCACCTATTCCCAGTTCACTCAAATTAGAAACTTTCAGCTAGGAGAGTCATTCATATAATGCAACAATGCATTCCATGATAATGTTGTCCAATCGTTTTTGAGCAGATCTGCCAAATAAAGAGCCATGGGTGTTGAATCCTTTTACTCTGAAACACTCACAAATTGCATGGGGTATACACTATTAAATTTGGCAGCATAAGCGAATAAAGCTTGATCTGCCCATTTATTCAGTTGTTCAAGGGTAAAAAAGAAATTGTGGAGTATTCATACCATGATGGTGCTTAAAAATGATTGAAGCACAGCAGTTTCTTCGTATGCATGATTTTAATGACCCTAATTTGAAAAGTATTATCCATTTAATGATTCTTGGATACCTTTAATATATTTCATATCATGCCTCAAATAAAGTACTGCCTGTAGTTTTCATTTTACAAAGTTCATTTACATAAGGAAATGATAAATACATTACTTGAAATCTTGACCTATAATTATCTATACATGTGAAAAGTATAATTGATAAAAAGTATACCAAAATTGCAGACAAAACAGAATACTATAATCAGAAAAATTTAATGATGTAGTTATAATTTACCATCAATAATACTTACTTATCTCATGCCTGGCACATGACCCATTTAAGAGCTCAATATTGTCGATCCCTATGAAACTGTTGACACTGCTCATCTGGTTTCTAGATGCACTGAATCTTACGCTGACATCACCAACTGGCAGGTTAAACTGGAAGGAAAATTGCATATGTCAATGATACCAAGTTGAACCTACACTGAATCTTACACTGACATCACCAACTGGCAGGTTAAACTGGAAGGAAAATTGCATATGTCAATGATACCAAGTTGAACTACACTGAATCTTACACTGACATCACCAACTGGCAGGTTAAACTGGAAGGAAAATTGCACATGTCAATGATACCAAGTTGAAACTACAGGAGAAGTGCCAAAATCTTAAATCTGACACTTAAGCTTTGCATAAATTGAAAATTTTCCACAAAAAAATGTGTTGCATTCATGACTGTGGTAAAAAGAAAACAAAATAAGTTAGGAGGGTAGGAGAATGATGCTGAGTTCCTCCTTTTGACAGGTTTACTGATTTATGATGGAATTGAACAACTGTGACAACATAAATCTCATTAAGAGGAATCTTTAAATAAAAAACATTGTTTTATCATTTTAAAATCACATGACAGGAAATGAAGTTTACAGATGTGTGCCAGGTGCTGGTCATGAACACTTTAGCTCTGGATTGTTAGCTGTCTTCAGTGATTAATCATGTTTTAGTTGTTACTTCTATATAAAAAAAAAACAGTTGCAAAAAGTATTAATCTTAAAATAATTTAAGATTATTAAATTAGGCAAAATCATAAATTTATAAAACAAGTTTAATAAATGCAATTTTGTCTTTTGTCTGTCTTGTGCAAATATTAAAATTACATCACGAGTTTCAAAATTTACATAGGAAATGAACACAAATATCAGATTCTGTTTTGACACATGACACAAAATGTACATCTTTTGTACCATAAAATGTCAAAAAATAGTTATTTGCATGACTTCATTTACATCTGGCTGCCTTTGAGGTAACACTAAATCACTATATGACAACATGCCCAAATATTATGTCCATGCATTACACAAAATATTAAATTAGTTTAAGAAATTCTATTAAAAACAAAATCATGTGATTTAGTAATAGTTACACATACGAACCTGCCCAGACTGCCAGGAGAATTGCTCATCACTTGCAATATTAGACCATGCTGATGCTGTGATACCATTAATGTACACATTTAACACTCCATTGCCAAAATAGGAGAATCTCAGACACTTTTTTTCTGTAAGTTTCTCAGTTGGGGACTGAACAGTTACAATGTCATAATAACCTAAAGGACTGGCCACCAGGAAGGAACCTAGAATTAAAAATAGTCAAAATTACAACATTAAATTATCAGTGTTATCCTCGGGCATTTGCTGAAACTTGCATAAACATTCATAAAATATTATATAAATATAATGTGTAAACATAATTATATCATTTGCTTGATTGCATAATATACAATAGTTTAGCTATTAACATTAATTATTAAGTTCAGGGCTTCATATTCAACAGGACTCTTCTGACAATGCAAAATTTTGTACCACAACAGGGATTATTTTGAGAGCTGGATCAATATTTTATTTTAAATGGGCATAATTTGATTTTAATCAACAAAACTGAAAACAGTATATTTTCCTTAGGACTATAATATGAGAATTTAAAAGTTTGTTTCTTTGTCTGGCTTTTAGAGAACATCTGAATATGTAGATAATATTGTGCCAAGGCAACTGGAGCAAAGATTCTTGCACAGGGACACAATGAAGGCAGCTGACCTGCACTGGTCCAATGGTAAAATTCTAAACTATCCTTCTTGTCACCAGTCCAGCACACAATCAAATTAGCCACTTAATTTTTTATATATATTGAAAGTACATATCCAATACAGAAGAAAATAGCCATTAAATACATGTGTTTCCTAATTACATTAGTATTTCTCAGATGTTAAGTACTATATAAAAAATACTCACCAGTTTCATTCATCTCATCAACAATATTCCATGTGGCATTCCTTGAAGTCAGATTCTGAACCCATTCCCAGCCAGTATTGAAAGAGTTGTATGATGTGTTTTGGTAGCCGCAATGATAAGCCATCTCAAAATCACATGCCACAGATGGTGCTGAAAGATAATTTTACTTTTAACAATATCATACCAGACTGTGGCTTCACTCATTTTTGTGGATAAACTGCGCAGGGCTTTCCTTATCAGCTGGGAGCCAGGTAATTTACCAGGTTACTTTTACTTTATGCCTGGCTACTTTAAAAACATTGACCTGTAACACCATTGGTGGAGGTTCCCCTAAATCTCTCGCCTACTTTGGTATCCCACCCTCTAAATTTAAATTTAATGGAAGGACCTGGTATGACTTCACTCTTGTTTGTGGGCACCAACGTTTGGGATTTTGTGGTTGTTCTGAATCAGGAATAGAAAGAACAAATGAAATTTGAGCCACATGTAATGTAGAAAGCTGCTGCCTCCCCAACACACTCCTGTTTTCTTATGATACATTCCTGGTGTTCAAAAAAGCTCAGTGATTTGATAATTCAACTCCATTACTGTAATGGACCAGATTGTAATCAAAGATTACATAGTCCTCCTCTATTTCCACTATTACATTGGAAACATTATGCAGAAAATTAATTAGGTCTAAAATGATGCTAACCCATTTTATAACTAAAAAAGATTTTTGCAAATTTTTATCCTTGCAATCTTTTTAAAATTTCAATTTTTAACTTTAAATCAGGACCATAAATTTAGTACTGTCCTGACATATTGCTAAACCACCTACCTACCTACCAACCTCCCCACAAATTCCCACCTACCTACCCACTCTTACTGGGCATAAAAGACATAAAACAACAAAAAGTATCATTCTTTCCTATTATACTGATGAAGAAGTACTTAATTAAGTTGATAAAAAGCAGAGATGTAATTTTTAATATTATCACAGTTCACACCCCACCCCCACCAAGAAGCAAGATTTTAACAAGCTCACGTTTTGAGTAACCTCAGAGTAACAGCCAGCAGTACATACTTAATTCTTCGTCAACAGTTAACTTGATCAGCCAGTACAGGTGAGGTCTCACACAAAATACATGCAGCATGCAATCCACTCAATTAAAATTCTGATATTCATTCACATGCACAATACAGTTAAATTTTCAGGGTAAGGTATACCAATATACACTGTACAGTTGCTGATAATGAAAGTTTACCAATTGATAAATATATTTAATCCTACACCCTACTGCACTGGTCAGAAAGCACCTACTGAGAAGGCAAGGATGTCTACATGATTATCCTGGATGAATATACTTTTAGGTAACCACAAATATAGAGTTTTTATCTTAGTATAACGAATGTTAAAGAATACATTTTTTTAAAAACAATATACAAACATTATGAGGCATGAAATCAATTACTTTGTCAAACCATTTGGTTCCAGAAATGTACATCAAGTTTTAAATCAATCCATTAAGAACTGAAAGAGTATTCACATTCATATAATGTTTCATATTTTGCATGCAGCTGTCTGCCAAACAGGCAATAACTCTTACAAAAATTAAAAAAGCACAAAGATTTTTCATTATGTGACTCTTGTGATGATGACCTTAATATTTACCTTGTTTAACAGTATTCCCTAAAAAAAGTTAGAAGAGAAACTCTGGGACTAGTTATGCTGATGTTATTGGGGATACCTGCAAAAACCACCTGTTTTGGCACACATACACACACACACACACACACACGCACACATCCCTCCATGGCTATATTTTAAAAATTAAGAGTTTCATTAATTTGACAGAGATAGTGAGGATGGGGGGAGGGAAAGCTTGCTTCTTGAATACCACAATACATGCCAGTATAAACTGCAAACAGTCCTGCTAAGTTCTCATGTAAAACTATTCTTGGGAATGTTATACAATTGATTGTCATAGAGAAAATTAAAAGGTAAAGTGGTCAGAGATAAATGACCACCATTTCACCAATTACTTAACTGGCTGACCATAGCTTGGGTAATGTCATGGTAACTCATTGAGCACTGCACTGGCCATTAGGCTAATTATGCAAAGGTAATGCACACTCAGTGGAACAACCCAATTCATTTGGAGTCAACTAAATCAAAGTGATCATCATTGAATAAGAAATAACAATTTTTACTTCTTGTTTCCCTGAATAACGATTAAACCATCTTTATTTAAGGTTACAGGATAGTTTGTGATCAGCAGCAACTTTTCTTCCCAGTCAGATTTTAATCCATATATTTTTATGGTAACTGGAATGGTGCAAAGTGTGATTTAGATATAAGGTAGTGTCAAAACATAGCTGTAATTCAGACAAGGACAAGTCATGATTGAAACAAGCAAGCAAAGTAAAAGCAAAACTAGATTGTAGAATTCTTGGATGCTGGAGTCTAATGTTATGAAGTGCAGCAGCAGGATCTTAGTGAAACCTTGACCCTTGACCTTGTTATGACTTTCTTAATAAAACATCCTCAAACTAGATAGGCACATATATGTGATACACTTACTGCATGACACTCTCTCATCTTGTCCATTTGCACAGTCACTCTTCTTGTCACACTCCAGTGCCATAGGGATACATTTCTCAATGCAGGTAAATTCATCTGTGGCACAAGCTGGTAACAAAGTGAAAAAAGTGTCTACTGATAACAGAAAATGTATTTCTATTTCTCTGAAAAATAAGCATATAACAGTCCAGTAAAACTATAAAATCAATCACTTTTAAATAAAATTAATACAGTGTTGAAAAATGTAAGACACATGAATCTAATGGTGCCCTAATATGTACAAATGATAACACCCTAATGACAAAGAGTTCAGACTTTGAATCTTGACCCAAAATGCGAAAGGCTGGAAGATGAAGATTTAGATTTTCTATTTCGCTAAGAAAACATAAATCTGTATACAGTGACCCGATCATGTTAGTCCACCCCTTCTGTAGCAGGAAAGTGGCCTTAGAAGAGGGGTAGCCTTTCTAGAGGGGGAATCACACATGTAAGCAATAATTACCTACAAAGGAAGAAAGATTAACTTATTTTGAAACAATATTTCTGTTTGAAAATCACACCAATGTTACAAAATTAATGTGATAAAAATTTATGTTAATGTCACTGAAAGTAATTATGAATAATCCTCAAGTGAGGTTCAAAAACGTTTTAAAACATATTCATTAAAATCAGTATACAAACACCTGCAACTTCTGCAGAACATTTTCTTTATCACTTTTTATGCTTATCTGGATATTTCTGAAGTCAAATTTCCAGCAATGATCATAGAACTCTCACCATTTCAGTTCAGCTGAATTGCTTACACTCTTTCATCTAATCTTCAAATATGTCTCTTCCCTGTTGATGACATTTTCTACCTTTCTCAACAATTCCTTCATTGAGGACTACCACACTGACAAACTAATTTGTAGAAATAACACTGTGCTTCTGAACTGTTAGCTTTTGTCATAGCCAAAATAGCATAAATAGCCAATTATTATCAAAATGACCAAACCTGATAATTATGGAACATACAACCATAAGGATAATCTGATTAATAATTTGCCACTTTGTATGGATTAAAGTCAGAGACTTCAGTGGCATGTTGTGAAGACAACAACATTAAAAAAAAAACATCTGAAGAACACTTACTTGGTAATGAACACTGGCCACGTTTTTGTGTAACTCTGTCTACAGTGAAATATCCTCTTCCATATGCTGCAAATATAATTCTGAATCCACTTGCATTATTCAGGTCTGGGATCTGGACCTGTCCAGATACCCAATTATCTCCAGTATCTTCCGTTACAACAAACAATTTCTCTGAATGTTCTCCAGATGTCATCTCAAAGCTGACATTGAGCAAGAGGCCACTTCCTGACCAGAAGAAGTCATCTAATGAGACTTTGTAATCAAAGCCAATACAAGCAGGTCCATCATATACAGCAAATGGGGCCATAAGGATGCTGGTTCCATTGGGATTAGTTGAACCCATAAAATAATCTGAATGGTACAGAATAAGAAATTACTGCATATTGCATGTGAAAAAATTTGTTTTGATAGTGACATGGTGACCAAGAGACAAACTTTTTGACATACCTGCTCTTTCAGTCCATTTGCATATTTACAAGTTGATAATTTAAGATGTGCAACTTAATAAATTTAAATTTCTTGTTTTGTTAAGTTAATAAATAAATGCAATAAAAACCAATAATTACTTAAGCAGAAGTCAATATTATGTTGCCATCACATAAGAAACTATTTTAAACCTATGCTGCCCTGTACTAAGTTACTGAACCAGATTCAGATATATAAAGTCTTTCATACATCAAAGGATTGGGGATAATGAACTCTAATCAATAAGTAATGAATCCATAGCAATTAAAGATTTCTTAATTTAGATACTGAAGCCTATTTGGAAGAGAGCAACTTCATGCTTGTGTCCATGATCAAGCTTATGCACTCCATCATTATGTCCATATTCCTGTATGCATGTGGGAAATGGACCCAAACAGCAAAACGAGAGAGAAGAACCCATGCCTTCAAGATGAGACGTTATCAAAGGATCCAGAAAATCTCAGAGCACATTTCTAACGAGTAGGTGTGCATTAGAGTCCAATGTACCATTGGACCATATGCTCACCACCATAGACAAACACAAGCAAAGATAGCATGATTAGGTCTCACATTCAACTGGCATGTCAAAGATGAACCTATAAGACACAGCAAGAGGAAAGAGAAAACAAGCAGACAGAAGAAATGGGAAAATAATATCAAAGAGTGGACAGGCAAAGACTTTCCAAGTCCCAAAGAACAGTGGAGAACAGGGAAAAATGGAAAGAGATTAATGCAAAGTCATCAGTGGTGCCCCTATGAACATCCAGGTTATGGGAGAAATGGAAGAAAAACAAATATAGATACAAGAATCATGTTTTGTCATGTTTGTGCATGTTATTGCTGATCCTGAGTATTAATGTTTTTATCCATGACCAAACCACAATTCTTTTAATTCTCATTTTTTATGAAGAATAATAGTTTAAAACAAACTAGTGGGCATTCAATACATATGTAGCCCTATAAAGAATACTTTCAGAAGTACATTAAGACAAAGAATTACTGCTGTTCTATTTAACCGATTCTGTAAAGAATTGGTCAGTATAATCACAAGGACCAATTACTCTATCAATATTTCTTAAATTCCACTGGTAGAAATTCAGTTCTGGACAACATACACGGTCTCAGATTTCAGGCTGTTTGTCAAGATGTCATATGGACAAGCAAATTTATTATTACTTGCTCAATTATCAGTAGAAAACAGATACCCCCACCGTTGTAAATGAAAAATGTTTTACATGCAATGGTGTGGCATATTTAAATGCATATATATGGGTGGTCAGTGAAGACACTACATTTCTTAGAGGACAACACTGTCTGTCCCAAAGGAAATACTACATGTCCCAAAGGAGAATACTATATGCCCTAAAGTAACATATGTTCCATAATCTAACACTACAAGTCCTAAAGAACATCAATGCATGTTCCAAATAATAACAATACATATCCTAAAGGATAACATTATATATCCTAAAAGATAATATTTATGTCCTACTACTGCTATATCATGGATCGTAAAAAGGCTTTTGCAAGGTTATACAGGTTCGGAAAAATATTTACTATTATGGTGTGTGTGTGAGAGTGTGTGTTTATATGTGTATATGTATAAATATTTGGCAAACTTTCAGAACTTTTTTGAAAATCAAAAAATGAGGATCAATTATTAGGCATGGGTCCTTTAAGCTAACTTACTTGTATCTTGAATTGTTCTTTTCCAGCCTCTGTAACCGCAGTTGAAATCATCTATGTCAAAATCACATGCAACAGATTGTGCTGGAAATAAATTAAGAATTATAACAGGTTTTTTGCAAAACATTGCATTATGTATAATCTACCCTAGACACCTCCAAAATTATAAAAAGATTGTAACACTAAAACTCTGACTTGACTCAAATTTCTGACTCATGATAATCACTGAACAATCAATGATTACAAGATTTAGAGGTCTTGAGTATGAGTTTGAGCAGCATAAGAACATGTTTACTAGAGTTCTGACAGCCATAAACCTTTAGCTGCACTTAACTGGTAACATGATGTTCAAAGCTGAGCACAGACACTATCTTATTTTTGGGTAAGAAATGGTCAGGATTAGGAGAAAAGATCACAATGCCCCCTTTTTGATCTGTGAAATATTTTAATTCTAAAATACACTCCAACTTTGGTAGCATAAAGTGAATGGTACTGGAAATAAAACCTATCAATAATTGGAACCAATTTTGTGAAACATGAAATAAAAGATCAAAATGATCTGGCTTTTATGCATGACACATGTTTATCCCAAAATGCACAAATAAAGGAGAGACAGATATAAATTTTAAAGAATTTTAAATTAATCCCGGGAAGTAGATCATAATTACCCAGTTTCAGAGTTGACAAATTCCTTTTAAGCTGCACACAAAGTGGAAGTTCAGAGGTAACAGATCAAAGGCATTGGTACTATTGCATGGACATTATTTTCATCAAATTTTATTAACCCAGGAAAAAGTAACTCACAGTCCCAATGTGTGAACATGTTTACCTTAAAATGCATACTTTGTGCAAATTTAATGTCAATAGGTGTAATAGCATTGAAGCTAAAATGTTAAGAATTAACACAATTTGAAAGAATATTGTAAATAAATCCTCAAGGCCACAGCAAAGAGAACCAGGTTTAGTATGTGACACATGTCCATCCTTAGATTCAAGTTCAGTGAAATGTAACAGCAATAGGTGAAAAGTAAATGGAATCTGACCTTGGAGATAATTTTTAACCAGTTTAATAAATATTACTGAGTATGTTACACTGACCCAATCTTAATGTAATGAACAACATATGTTCATCCCAAGATAAGTACACAATGCAACTCTTGACTTGAAATATGGATATATGGATATAGAAAAACAAATTAACAAAAACTTAATTGACATGTTCTATTACTGTAACCTTAACTTCAAGGTCACAAGCTTCAAGACGATTAATGCCAAGTATGATGACATATGCAAATGAAAAACTTTAACCAGAACCTTAGAAAACTGTTAATGACACCACCACTGCCTCCAGAAAATGTACTGCCAGATCTTGCATCCTTAAAATGTGCTTGTCAATAACACATAAATAGGCTGTGAACTAAGTATGAAGTCAGTAACAGTGGAGCAAGCCATCATAATATTTAATCATTAGATTTATATAAGCTTCTACAAGCATTTTTTTTCAATTCAATCACAATGGTGACAGTTTACAAAATAATTTCTGTTTGATTGTCTAGTCAGACAATTAGTTCCCTAAATAATTGTCCTGTTTGATCTGCCACTGCAATCATTGAGTCTAAGTTAAATTATAACTGCAGGAAAAGATTTTCAAAATTTATCACATCAGTTTCTTCTTCGTACTTCTGCTTAATCGTTGGCTTGAACTACATTTGCCATTCTGATCAGGTGTCTAAGCTGAATAAAAATTGAACTAGTAACCATATCTGTATAATGCTTGTTCATTACACAAAATATAGTCAATGCATAAATAATGTATTTATCCATTACTACTGTGTCTTTTTAAATATCAACAGTAGTATTAAAAAAATGCCTCTCACTATATATTTAAATATACCATAGCTTCAACAATGAAACGAAAAGAAAATGCATTAATAGTTACTTTCTTTTTTGTTTCTTAACTTTAAGTTGAACATCTTAAGCTCTTACTTGGGCAGTTTCCTTCAACCAAACCAACATTATCCAAGGAAATATCTCCAAAGACCCCATTTTTCCATGTAGCTTTGAAATAAACAGTTCCTTGTGTGTTGGTGGGAAGTGGCAGGCATCGGAAGATCCATACATTTCCTCTGTTACAGCAAAGTTGATCCAGAGTTGTCAGTCCAGATTGAGTCCCAAATAATAATGTTAGATTGTTAAAGTCTTCATTTCTCCCATACATAAGGTAGTCAAAGATCAGTTTTGTTGTAGAGGATGTGTGGACAGGTGGAAACCAGGCATAAGATACATCACCTAACCCACCATATGAGCTATCAACTGTGAGATAGGACCCTGCAATGCAATATATAGACGGTATTCATAAGCCAATGGAGTTATCAAGGCATTCTAATGTAACAATTAACACTGATGCTTCTGTATTTTATTACACATTAAAATATTAAACTTTACTGTGAAAAATTAATGTTTAAGTCAATGTGGTCAAGCATGTGCATTTACTCAAATTGAATGAAATATCAATCATTGTTATTTCAATGTTGTCAAAAACATTGTGTTCATGTGCCAGCTGCAACATAAAATACATGTTAAAAAAAAACAATGGAAAATAAACATTTCAAAGTATTTTTTCAATGTATTTCTCACTGACTGAATGTATCAATACATTTTTCATTAAATTTAAAAAGATCAGAATCTTTTTGTATCATATTTACATATACGCCATGAAGCTGCATATTAAATTATCAATAACAGAGGGATAACCAAATCATGCAGTGATCAAATTATGGTGCAGGGTATATAATATAACTTGTACAGTAGATTCAAACCTCCATTAGCTATAACTTTGGTGAATTTTCACCCAGTGGTTTATTAGAAGTTGTTATGGACAGAGAGAGGAAGTCATCATATTCCTTCACTAATGGATGGAAATATCTACTTAGATTCTTTTAATTGAATATCCCATTTTCTTTTCATTTTTTTAACCACAACCTAATGTAGATCTGGAAAACAATATTTATTGTCTTCTATAGGATTTCCACAGTTTATAGAAGCTGAAATTCTGACTTTCCCTGACCAGACAAATTCTGCCTGACATGCACTCCATGTCAAACAATGACACACATACTTTTGACTTTAAACATTAAAGCAAAGGAAATAACAATAGATCTCCTGCATTAAGCCATTGATTGATGATAAGATGGACTCCATTTCAAAATGAAAATTGTAACTTTTTATACTAGAAAAGAACATTTACATAAAGCCATCCAAAACAAATTTCAAATGAATTTATGTGGCTGGCCTTATGGGAAAAATGCTGTCATTAAACAGGGCCTCAAAAAGCACAGCATACAAAATTTGTACAAAAGACACTGATATTAAATAGTTTAAAAGGTGTGAGTGTTAATTCAACATTCTAGCACATGTAAATTGTAATACTAAAGATTCTGTAAAATTAAATAGTAATAATACAAATGTGTTTGAAATTCTCCTACCATTAAAATCTTCATTTGCATCTGAGCTGGCACCAGTGCCATTAGTCACAGAGGCTCCTTGGTAAATCTGCCACTGATATTGTGATCCATCAGAGCAGTTGGATTGGATTCCACAGAGAAATGGATCATCAAAGTCACAAACTTTATTCTGAATTCCATCTGCACAAAATAAATTTGTTAATACTTAACTGTGATGAGCAAAAAGCTAATATACTGAGAATGAAGAAAACTGAATACTAAATACTAGCGTATTTTAGTTTATTCACTGTGAAACTAGAAATATGTCCATATGACATGAATGCCCCTGTTAATACTGGGCAACTGAAGTCAACTTGGTTTGAAGTGCAAAGGCAAAGTCGAATAGGGGCCATAACTTGGTCATAATTTGTCAGAAAATGTTGAAAAATCAAACCAGATGAAGGTTTTGTTAGTATACAGAGACTCATACCAAATTTCATATTACCTGGTAAATTTCTTTAAAAGTTATTGGAAATGAAATTCACAACGGATGGATGTAACAAGATATGAATTATAAGGTGATGTGTTATGTGACAGACAAATCTGGGTAACAATATCAGCTACTGCCATTCAATATGGCAAGGCCAGATATTATTTCATCTCACATAAATTTCTTTGAATACCACCGGATAAGCTAGGCCAATATAGAGACTATAAATCCTGTATTCAGTCTGCATCAGTTTGTATCCAGCATTCATCCTCCGTATTAGATTTTTGAAAAATTGAATTGTCTCCCTTTCACTGTTTCACTGGCCTGGTTGTACATTTTCCGAGGTTATACTTGGAATTTTCACCTAAAACCTTGGACGTCTAAGGTTTTTCCATGGTTTTCCAAGGAAAACCTGGGAAATCTTGGACAATGCTATATTTTGTCCAAAGCTTTATAAGCAAATCTTGGACATTATCTCATACATTAAAATACCTCAGAAATAGAACTTAGTCATTTTTTTGTCTTGGACATAGCTTGGCAATGTAGACTTAGCAAAATGTTAGCGAGGAAATGGACTTGGTCTGTTTTAACTGTGCACTTGGAGATTTCTCTATATTTATTCAGAACCAATTTTTACAGTTTATTAAAATGAATTATGTTTGTCAATACCAAAACAAGTAACAAATCTAGGATTTGAATTTAAAAAAATGACTTAATTATTGTTGATTGATTGACAAAGGTTTTAAAGTGTACCATCTCAGTTCAGGCAACATGGTGTCAAATAGGATCAAATATTTTGGTTTTACATCCTATTTACATGGAAATACAAATATGAGATAAAGAACCATACCTATATACATGCTGGATACCCCCAGTTAGATCAATTCTTAGCATTCCTACACTTTTAATCACTTCATACAATCATGTTAGTGTAACACAGTGGTCCCAATTCTAATGCCCTGCAACCACACAGGACAACTGTAAAATATATTTTCTAACAACATAATCTAAAGTAAAGTCTTCAATGCTTAAAGGGTCACATGACCTTTTTATTTAAGTTTGTGTTTGTGTGTTAGTTACAGGAATAATACTTTAAAGTACCAGTTTAGACAGATAATAAACTATTACGTATTAGTGTAAACATGTTTTCTGAAAAAGTGCATGACACTGCTTTTTTGTCACATTAGTTAAAAGAATAATAATTATAAATATATAACCGAGTCTAAAATAAAATTGCATGGGTGATTGGCACGGCACTAATTTTAATTATCATTTTTAATATTACAGCTGATAATAAGCAGCTACATTCAAGTTTAATCCCTTTCAAAATGATTGGGAATAATGCATCAAACACTTGATTCTTTTTTCTGACAAAATAAATGGGGTTGTACTCTGCTTGTACAACACTGATTCCATCTCGGAATGAGCAGAGGTTCAAATATTCTAAAATCCATGTGTATTCATCTTACACAAACACTACACATTGATTGATCAAACATAAAATTGAAAAGAAAACATTTTAATGATACAAACAAACAAATAAAGCACCCGAGAATCTAACATTAGGATGTAACAACAAAATTAAGTATCAGGATAAAATCTAAAAGACTTGCCCATTAATTTACATTTGACACAATACAAAGTTTTAGTCTTTTGTCACAGGTAGTGATATTGAAGGAGAGGTGGAAATGTATGTAAAACTCTTCAATAGTTAAATCAATGCTGATAAAGAAATAAGATATTTAAGACTCTAAATTGGAGAAACATCAAATACTTGATTTAAGTAATCAATGAATCTTATAACCATTTACCACTACATGATTAAAACCCAAAATGTTTAATCTTCTATCAAATCAAGTTGCATCAGTTGTTATTTTAGTTAAGATTGAAAAAGAGGGCATAATACTTACATATACATTCCTCTGATGAAATTATGATATTGTCCAGGCCAATGATTGAATCAGTGCCATCTCCTTTCTCGGCAGAGAATACAATGGCAGCAGTCTTATAAGTTGAATTTGCATATTCTATAATAGCATTTGCTTTATACCAATTGGTTCCCTGGTTGCCAGCAGCAGAAAAGCCAAGTTTCTTGTGGGCAACAACATTATCATAGACAATGTATACATTCAGACTGCCAACATCTTCTCCTGACATAATGAAAGCGAAAGAGACACATTTTGTATCTGCTCCAAGATCAAAACTTGGTGTGCGGACTACTGCAACATCACCCTCACTGCCATTATATGGATCAGTCCTGATGAAGTTACCTAGAATGAGAAACAGGCACGGTTTACAATCATGTTATTATGAATGTTAAAAAAGGTTTAGTTGCATTGTCAAGTGGCAAATTACGGTTTGTATGTAGTTAGGGGCTGTCCATTTAGTATGTACGCATAGAGGAGAGCTAACCCAAATGCATATGCCTGTGAATGGAGGGGTCTACTGATAATGTACATATGCATAGGAAATGGTGTGTGTGTGTGTGTGTGTGTATGTGTGTGTGAAATATTGATAATAATTTGTCTAATACATAAGCTGTTCAACTGGGTTCAAGCATATGTACGCAGGTGGGGTGTGTGTAAAAAAGTATGCATGTGTACGGGTTGGGGTGGGGGGGGAGATGATCAAGTTTTGCCAGACTTTTGCATAAATACTAAATGGATGCCCCCTTAGCTAGAAAAAGAAACAGGCAAAGTTTATGGCAACATTATGAATGTTACAAGAACAGGATCGGCATAATGGTTACTCATTTTTATGATCAATACTATCAAGCACATTCTCAAATACAACACACAATCTGAATGGTAAAATCAGTATCTGTGGAAAAAATGTCAAGATTTGTTTAGAAATGGTGGTGCCATTCTGATGTAATGACAATGTGCTAAAAGAAAAATTAACATTTGGGCTATTAATGGACAACTTACTATATTATATTGGAAATAGGCAAACATCATGTACTTGAGGTATGAAGAGTTACTTATTTTGCTGATGATTCATCAGTAAACTCAATAAAGGACAGTAACAATGCCATGAAAGTTTGCAATTTTTCATATGAACTAAATCCTCTTTTTGAGAAACTACCTCTTTTGCCAATACAGGAGGTCTCACTGCATTTCATCAAACAATATAATGTAACTGCTCCCTGCAATAATAATCTAGTCATTAGTAACAGATTATCTTTCCAAAGAATAGTCTTTTAGGTCTGGTTATACTGTGCTCATTACTTTAAGGACTGACTTGCTGATTATTTTGATTGATTGCGCTTACCGGAGGCTAACTGGGTTCCATTCTGTTGCCACATGTAGTCTCCTTTCCAGTGGTATGCTGTTTGGCTTAAGCTGTAGTCACAATAGTTTGGCTTCTCAAAGTCACATGATACTGGATCTAATGAGATAAAAGCGGGGGGAAAATAGTTCAAATATAATCAAGTGCACATTAAAAAAAGCACACTGCAAAAAAGAAAGAGGAAAAGGAGATGACAGGGACAGGAAGGGAAGAAGGTGGTGTAGGTGGTAGTAGCGATGTGATGATGATAATGATGATGATGGCTATCTTCCAAACAAAACCATCACAGATATGACTGATGACCATGCCAAAATCCTAATTATTAGTTATTTTCTAAAGTTTAAGCCCTTCATTGGTGAGCAAAAGCAAACCATATGAATGGTAAGAAATTTGCTCATGTTACTCCTTAACCTATCAAAATTTTCACAGTTTTATAACTGCTAATAATGGAGAACTTGGTTTATGTTGTTGAAACTATTCTTGTTCTTGTGGTCAAAGTGACCTTGATCCTTGCACTTCTGATCTTGAAATCATAGGGTTTTCCTTTAGCCCGTGTGAAATTTTTCTACAAATCTTGGTAACTCTACAGTATACTGACAATGCAATTTCAGTTTTTGAGCCCCACATTTTTTTCTTACCACAAGTGCAAACAACTAAAATATGAGACCAGTTATGTTCACAAGCCTCAGTCATATTCTACATCAAAAATGGTCAATACATCAAACAAAGATTGCATCTTGTGATCATGACAATAAAACTGCCCAAGTTACAAAACCTTTCTTTCAAATCTGTCAGACTGAATTGCATTCAAAAGGTTCTATCTCATACTACGTCTAGCTCCAAGTCAAAATGGGCAATACCTCTCTCTCAAAAAAGAAAAAAAGAAATCAAAGGAGGAAAGTGATTCATTGATATGTATGCAGTCACAATATAGCATAAGTAGCAAGTTTCACCGAAATCCATCAAACAAACACTAAGATTAGTTGTGTTCACAATCTGCCATACATCGCATTCATCTACATGAAAATAAGGGCAACAACTCTTAACAGAAACAGTGGGTTAAACGGTTCTATAACTGGAACATTTTGTATTGGCTTCAAGAAATCATTTGATCTTGATGATGATGAAATTCAGCTGAAAAAGCCGAACTGCGACAGATTTGATAATTCTTAGATGTACCTATCATTTTACTGAATATTCATGAAAAACAATGGTTACATAACTAAAAAGCCTTATAATATTTGCATGAATTGATTTTCAAAGGCAGTTTATGTATGTAATTGTCTACATGAAGCTGCACCAGAGTATCTACAAGATTTATTCTGGCCCTATTCAACACTTTACCAGTTGAAATAAACATCATATGGAAACCTTCCTTTGTCAATACCAAAAAAATTTTTTTTTAAGAAAAGTTTTCAATACTCTGGTAAAGTTTTGGTAGAACTTCAAATGGAAGCAGAGTTTGCAGAAAATATTGCAGCATTTAAGAATCAATATGATAATTACATATGTGTTACTATTAACAAATCACAATAATTATGATATTAAAAACTAAAATAAAAAAGTAATTTCTTTTATCTTTTGCATGATGAGCCTTGTTTAACCTTCTAATTAGGACATCAATGGAGAAAAGTCTTTGAAAACAAGGCACCCTCTAAAATAAAATGTTGTTATTATTATTATTGCCTAACAAATTAAGTTCTACAACATAATGATGAAAATGACAAAAAACCTTTAGGAAGATTAACCCAATCAAACAGTCATAAAAAAGTGAAGATAAAGGTAAAGCTGTTAAAAGCTACATAAATAAAAGATGAGGATAAAGTACAAGATCTTTCTAACATAGTACATTGTTTTTCATTCGAATAAAGGTAAATACTTTTTCTAAAAACCGCAATGGTTTAAATATTGAAAAAATCAAACAATGTGTTTCACTGGCGATGTGCGCACTCTGGTTGAGGTTCACATTACACTAGGCATGAATGGGTCAGGCGTGTTTGTGGGATAACATATACATCAAGCTAGATTTTTGTGTCACCAGAATCTCCTGTAATCAGAAGAATTATATGCAAACATTCTAAGATTTTAAATATGTGTAACCCATTTCTTTGACCGTTTCTGAACTTTATTTATGAATACATGTAGTTGATGTTCATCAGTATGAATACCCTGGTCTACTGCATTTCTTTGACTGTTGCTGAACTTTATTTATGAATATATGTAGCTGATGTTCAGTAGTATGAATACCCTGGTCTACTGCATTTCTTTGACCGTTTCTGAACTTTATTTATGAATATATGTAGTTGATGTTCAGCAGTATGAATACCCTGGTCTACTGCATATCTGGCAGACATCAAAGTGTAAAGTTCATTTATTCCGGAATATTTCCCAACATTGGTAATTTTGATGCTGAAAGAAGGTGATTTATATTATAGGATAGATTTCAGAGATGGTGGTAGCTTGCTTAACTCTGGAATGTCTATGCTCCAAAAACTGGATATAAAAGTATTTGTTCTTGCTTTATGAAAGCTTTCATAAATATGTCTTAGGTCTCCAGGCTAGATGGTTAATTTTGCCTCTGTGGCATCTAAAATCCATATTAAAGGACTGAAATTAGTTTGCTGGATCTAAAATGAACAAAACTATCATTTATCATTCATTCCATGACTTAGCAAATACAGCTCATTAATGCTATGGGACAATAGGTGAAGAAGGATGTGTTTGGTCCTTTCCTGACTTGGCCACTTGTATCAGACTTAACACAATTTAATAAAAACATTATACACAGTATTACAGACAATAAAGCAAATTCAATCATACGTACGTGGACAAGGCTTGGTGTTATACTCAATGTCATCAATAGCAATATCTCCTTGTGTGCCATTTCCTCTAGTTGCATTGAAGACAATATAAAACATACTTAGACCGGTACTTGGAACGGTCCAGCATGCTGTGTTCCAGGATTCTCCCTGGTTACCATGATGCTCACTGATGAGAATGGAGGTTGGCCCATTTTTGCCAATGATGTGAACCTACAAAATTAAAGAATGCTCTAATTCCTCTCAAATATTGCTTCCCAAATTGAATGGTAATAAAAACAAATATATGAGAAAATGTAATAACGATAATAATAATACAAATTATAATACAAAATAACTGATTCCGACAAATTTTTATGAAAATGATGTAAACCAGACTTGACTTATGCCTTGTAATATAAAGGCAAATAATTTTATTTCCCTCCATCAAATCCTTCCAAAGTTTTTGAGCAAAAACAAAACCAAAATGTCACAGTTCTAAGTCAGATGGAACCACAACATTTTCTCATTTCAAAGAGAATGATTTTTAAAAACTTCACCTAGGTCTTCTTAATGCAAACCTTCATATCAAATTTGAATGGAAAAAGCTCTCATTTGAACAGGGACCAAAACTTCATAAAGGTTTCCTGATAAATAGTGAAAACTGAACCTTAAACCTTTCAATCTATGAAGTTCTATAAAAGTTAATAATAAGAAGCAAATTTTGTGATGTGTTGGGAGGTCATGTAATGTGACATGATGGATTAGCATTGGCAACATTATAAATATGGGAAGGGCACTAAAAAAGATAAGGTCAACATTTTTCTTTATAAACCACACATTTTCAAAAACTCCAAAGAACAACAAAACCTCTGGTGATTTGTATGAAACATTAATACTCCCTCTACAGATTCTACTTGTGAACAGCAACATAACACACTGCTTCCTGGTGACATTGAAAACCATAGCATATCAAGGTGAAAACTTCAGGCATGCATGTGTATATGCAAATACACACATAATATTGTACCAAAGTCTCAGGTCTAAACAGCACCTGATATAAAATTATATGACAAAAACTTAAAACTTAAACATGGACTTTAAACATTAATGCTGACCATACTGGAAAAGATCCAATTTTCTTTCCATTCACAGATACAAAACTGGATGTTTTTTTTCTCTTTCTCATGAAATAATAAATAATACATTTCAGTTCAGCAAATTTTTATAGAAATTCTATGACTCTAGAGAAGAGAAGAAAACTCAGCTGAACCAAACAATATATACACCTACCTGTAAATTACCAACATTTGGCCCAGACATATAGTATCGATACCGTAGGAAATACTGATGAGGTAGCACAGTGACTGATATTTTAAAGTCTGCAGAATCTCCCTCTTCTCCATAACTTGCATCAGCTATCATGTAGTGTCCTGTAGACAAATAAAGGGACTTGAAGTCATGATGACATGAATCTTTGCATACAATGGATTTAGTGATAGTGCCAGGGTTCCTGCACCAAAATTATTTGTATTTTCTAATAGTTTAACAGGAGATTTTCAGGATAAAATGACAACTTTCGAAAGTCATTTTTATAGTCTGATACTTTGATCAGAAAAACAATACTGCAGCTGAAGACACAGGTGCAAAAACCTATTTACCAGACTCAATGATGGCTACCAATGTAATATGATGATCATTGCAAAATCATATTTTCTCTAACATAATGTACTTTCTCTAACAAAATTTTCAGTTTAGCTTTTCAATATCAAATTCCAGAATATTTTATGATAAAAAGTAATTCTCAAGTAGGTTTCCAGGATATTTTCATTGCATTCAAATTGAAGTTGGACTCCAGGACCGCCTTAATGATCAGGAGGGTCTGAGAATATCTGAGATTGCTAATCCCCAAAAGGACATACAAAAGATAATGGCAAAAAAGAGTAAAATCCTGAAAAAAGAAAGATTTCTTTTCATATAGCCTGACCTTTTCAAAACAACTTTCTCAGTGCTAGCATCTTCATGGGATGCACAAAATGCAAAATGTCCTATTTGTGTCACAGCATTGTACTTTATATATCTTATATTTATGCTGTGATTCAATGCTTAGAGCATCAGGAAGCAATCTAAATAAATAATGTGTACACCACTAGGTTATGTATAGTATTTCTATTATGAAGAGATGAGGCATCCAGACGACTTTATACAAAGTAGTTGCTGGATTTGTTATCAGATAAGATATCTTATATATTTGCTAACTTTTTGTAAATGGTTGCAGGGGTTTGGGAAAGAGGCATTTACCTAAGATAAATACAGTTATACAATCAGTCAAGTGTTAAAGACTTCCTCTTAGAAGAGACAAACAGTCACACGACACAACAAAACAGGAGTCTATTTTTTAAACTCTATTAATAATATTAATCTATCTGCTAAATTTGGTTAGAATCCAACAATAACTATAAGGGATTTGTTTCTGAACAAAAACTTTGTCACATCCTTGCGATGACAATGTAATTCTTAAATACTCTGTGACATTGGAACCTGATTGATGGAGAGGAAAATACCTAAGCAAAACCCTAATGCAAATCTTCTGGAACTGAAACTTTCACCCCAAGATACAAGAGGTGAAAAGGCATGGTGCAGAATGAATTGTCTTAGCTTCAAAATGATTCATTTCATAAATGAGATCCTATCAACAGTTTAGGACAAATATGAAAATTAATGAAAAACTTTAAATTTGAACATCAACAAACTGTTCATGCTAATTCTACCTGCTGAAGCAGAAACTGGCATGCCTCTCTTCTCATGAACACAGGGTCAACAACAAAAATGCAAGCCCTAGGGCTTGCCAGTTTCTGCTTCAGCAGGTAGAATTAGCATGAACAGTTTGTTGATGTTCAAATTTAAAGTTTTTCATTAATTTTCATATTTGTTTGTTTATGATGAATGTCCCACTAGAGTCCCTGAAAACTGACTTAACTGCATAATTTAACCAGGACAAGAGATGGATAGATGGATGGTTAGACAGTAGGAATAGTTTCCTACCACTGTTGTATTGTTTGCTGTTGGTCATAAAAGGAAAATCAAATTTGTTACCCGTGTTATTTTGAGTTGTGAAATCCACTTGTGGTCCAGTGTTTGGTGAGTTACTTGGCCCACTTTTCATCTGGAATCTGTAGCTGTTTTTGTTATTACAAGTGGCCACAAACTGGCAGGCAGTGCCACTTTCAAAGGTGCAGGCAACAGCTGGAAATACTGTTTGGAAGAAAAACAAGAAACTAGACTATTACATTCCATTCTCTATTCAAACTTGTTTATGTATCACATTTATACAAGGCCTTGACTATAGGCATAATTGCCAACAATTTAAAACTTAAAATTTTAGCAGATCGGACTTGACCTCAAGGTTACTCACAGTCACATTCAGACTCAAATTGAATGTCAGATGTCTAATTGGTCAGTAATTGACTTAAGCCTATTAAACATCAGAATTCAGCAAGAAGTGTGACAAACCCGTGTAATCTCTGCACCAGATTATTAAAATTTCAATTGATATAATACAGTTATGGTCATAATAAGCTGAAGCCCCTAATGTTCTAGTCAAAATATTCTTTAAAAACTCATTTGCTGACTATATGTTCTGATTCCAGCATGCAGTGTGGTAGGACACAAGCTAATAAAATCTGTCTAGAGCATCCTGATTTTCTTTGAACTAGTATTCATGTTGATTATATGCTCATTTTTTTCTCCGTTAACTTTACATTGTCAGAATCATTCAGTATTTTACAATATTGCACACCTTCATATTTCACTCACGCACAGGACACATGTGCCCAATAGTGTATTAGGAACTACTTTGCTACATTCCACGTTAACTATAATCACATTGCCATCTGGGACATAAGCCTGCGACCTTGCAAATCCAGCCCTACCTAATGACAAAAATATCATAATTTCCTATCTCATGTGGACAACGAGCAATAACTCTTGCTCATTATCTTCCTTTGCCACCATCAGGTGTTGCTAGTTTTAAGCTGAGCAATATACTAGCAAGGATGCTTGCATGGTGGGTTGGTTGGGATGGTTTCTAAGTAATGTGATTGAGTCTGATTTGAACATCGATATGGAGCTGGTCACATCAATGTAGAAACTGCCAAATGAGAAAAAAAGGTCAGGTGATTTAGTGATCCTCTGTTTGAGGAGGTAGGTCACCACCACAGAGTTGTCAGACATAATGAGGACCATTTTGCCTGAAAGTAAATTCTTCCATAAGCGAAAGGTATTGATAACAGCCTTCATTCATAAAAGGTTTACGTGGAGAGGCCATTCCTCTAGCTCCCACATGTGCTGACAGTTACAGTGAAGGTACCCCAACCATACATAGTGGCATCGGTACATACCATAATCTCCACTTAGGGTTTCTAAAATGGGATTCCCATGGCCAGACAACCTGGGCTACACCACTGACACAGGAATGATCATATCTCAGGCATGATTATGACTGTTTGATTGATGGAAATTGAAAATGGGCACCATTGTGCTAGCAACATCATTTGTAAGAGGTGCATAAGAAAAAGGCCTAGTGAGATCAAGCCTACCACCACATTTACTAATCCAGGGAGTTGCAAGTGCTCTCTTGCTGAAACCCAAATCCTGTTAGAAATGGATCTGATGAGTTTGACGATCCTAATTATGCCAACACAAGGAAGCCATATCACGTTCAGGATGGTGATAAACTCCATACTAAGATGGACAAACGCTGGCATGGATGAAGATCAGACTTTCCCAGTTCACTTAAAAACCAAGATGATCTAAAAGTAAGAGAAGATCTTTTCTACAATAGAGAAGAATAGAACATACCATATCTTTCTGAATGTTGTCGTCCTGGTATGCTGGCATCATTGTAGATGAAGTCAACTGGAACAGGGTGATGATACAATCCATAACCTTGATAAAAAACCAAGGGCTGATGTTGAGGCCAAAGTGTATGACCTTGAACTTATAAAAGATGATGTGGTAAACAAAACTGAGAAATTTCTATGATGCAGGGGGAATATGGACATGAAAATATATGCTAGTAAGATGGAGACTGACAGCATCCTCACCCTATCTACTGGAGAAAGGAATTGATTGTGACATCTCTATCTTGAATTTCAGTGGCGAAATGTATTTGTTGAGGTGACTCAGGTCAATGACCAGCCTCATCCTGCAATTTGCCTTCTGAACAACAAAATCCTGGAATAAAACCCCACCTTTTGAACAATCTACACTGCCCGTTTTTCAATGAGTGACTATATCTCCTCTTATTGAAAGGCAACCTTCTCCCAATGTCACGGTATGTCTGTGAAGAAGGTAGAGGAGGAAAGGGAAGGGGTTGGATAAATAAAATCTGAAGCCCCTCAGAAATAACCTGGATAACCCAATTGTTATTAAGGAATAGGGGGATACATTAAGCCTGAAAGCGCAGAAAGCTGGCAAACAAAGGTAGGCTGTCTGTGAGTGGTGGGGAGGGAAGGTCAATATCTAGAGGTAGGAGGCTTGAAGGCAAAAGAAACTTGGTTTCCTGCCACCTCTGTATGGTTGCCTCCTAACTTGGTTAGACTGCTGTACCGTGGCATTGGGCTGGGATCTATATTTCTTATTTGTCTGAAAAGATCCCTTGTCCCATGTCCCTTATCATCCCACAACAGTGGCGAGGGCTGATTGTTTCAAAATGTTTGAGGGGCAGTTTCTGAGCTGCCTGCCTCCAAACTTCTTCAATTTTTCATCCAAAGAGTAATAGTGACCCAATAGGAAAGCCAGGGCATGATGGGGCCTGAACAATGCCGACCACATACAGGTGTCAGGTCATATCAGGTAGAAGTTACAGAAGCAGTCTATGCAATGGCCAAGGAATGGTGAGCTAACTGGTTAATTACTCTGGCAATCCTGGCCATTGCCTCCCAAGCATGGTTTTTGCTAGAGGCCAAATCCAACATTGGATATGTAGCAGCTACGTTCCGGACTAGTTTTGACATGGTATGGAACAGTTTTTGTCCACTCTATCAAATACTCGAGCGGACATGTGAACTGTTTTTGATTTTCTATCAAGGGCCAGGAGATCAGCGCTGAAGGCATCTGAGTGAGCTCTGTACTAGCAAGATGAGAATATTGCTGTTTCTTGGCTTTGCAAAAAGAAAGCCTTAGGATTTCCTGGGTCACCAATTTTACCCAACAGCTGGTTGTTGATCTCCATTATAGATGACTTGGGAAGTAACTGAAAGGACGGCATCTCTACCTCCTCTTCAGAATCTATTGATGCTTTTACTTTATAGTCATGAGGAGTAGGAGGTGGACACTATGAAGATTCCAACATTCAATAAATTTCCTTGACTGCGGCCTTGAAGATAAATTCACTCTGTTCCATGGTCAAATCTGAGTACAGCTGATTTGTAGGAGCTTTGTCACACTCAGTGTGTGTTGAGTCCTGGCCTGATATCAACAACTGTGTCATTGTTTCTGACAGATGTTTAAAAAGGTGGAAGGTTGTACCTGTCAACATTATTTTCCTTCACTGCCATGGTTATTACTGTGGCTGACACATGTAAACAAAAAACTTTAGGTTTTGAAAGGAGGGACCCAGCATCCCCCACAAGACTTTCAATGGGGGTTGACTTTGGATGCATAGTAAGGACTTCAATGTTATCTTTCCTCTACTTATTCCATCTTTCCTTCCCTTTTGGGCTACTGTAGACCAGACTTACACTGTCTGCATACTACACTGGCTGCAGGGAATAGACAATGTTCACTTAGTGCATATGATGCAAGAGTCATAGCTGTCTTCCTTTTATTTGAACTTCTGCACTTCATGCATTTAGTTGATATTTTGATTGAAACAAGAGAAGAGAAAGCAAAACAAATTAGCAATTCAGAATGTTACTAACTTGATAATACCACTAACATAATTAAGGCAAAAATATTAAATGTTTTGCTAACTCATAAAAGACATCACCAGTTCAATGATAGGATGTTGTAACATGATCTTAAATATATGAAGTCTGTAAAGGTGAGAAAATCATATTTGGGAAAAACTATAAAATAATACATACAAACTGTAGAAGAAGAAAGATGGTCCAACATAATAAATCCATATTTAAAGTTGGATGGTCCAATTCTAACAATAACATATCTTGGATTGTTGAGGTCTAACGCACATGTTTTCAGTACAGTAGCAAAGCTTAAAAACTAGCAAAATCTTGCAGTAGCAAGTAGAGGTAATTGGTAAGAGTTATTGCCCTTTGTTTACATGAGATAGAAAAAAGCTATATTTTATCTTTCAGTAGGGCTGGATTTGTGAGGTAGCAGGCTTATATCCCTAATGTTAATGTGATTAGGGAACATATCTGAAGAAAACAAAAAATTCTCATGAGAGCATGTTTCATTTTGTCCATGCAAGCTTATTCCCAATGAACATCATAACTTAAAAATAATAAAACTATTGCTTGAAGCAAAATTACTAATGAAAGTCAGACTATCTCCTAATTATCATAGAAAACTGAAGCTCACACTTAACTAATTTCTGGAAAAAATCTGCTGAATCTTCACACCAAATGAGTTGGTAAATAATACTGAAATTGTTAAATTAAACAAATCCAGCATTTACAAAGACATATATTATCAAGTTCAATATCTTACTGTAAAACAAAACCCTGCAATTCAGTATCAATTCTGCATATTCACAATTTTATAACATTCTTGAAAAAACTGTCATATATGGTGGTATGTAACTTTCATAATAATTCAGAGCAAACTCTTCTGCCCCACCCACAAAGCAATCTATTTACATTCTTCAATTTAACAATTGCTCTATGATAAATTGTAATACATTTTACATAAGGCAAGTTAAATAGATAATTATTTACCTCCAGGACATGAACCAGAGTTGACTGTTACATCTAAAACTCCCTGAGTAGTTGACCTTGTTGTGTCCAGTGGCTGACCAATCATCACTGAGAACACCAGCTGAATCTTTATATCTCTGAAGCCCTGCACCTCTACACAGTCTTTAAAGACACCTTCCAGTTCTCTTCCATCCAACTGCCACAGTGCTGTTCTGTTTCTTTCATCATCAACACTAAGCATGTATTTTCCAGAAATCCATTTGCTTATCTTGTAAGTGAAAGTTACACTATTCAATGATTTTGCTGTGAATCTCGGTGACATCAATTCAGTCACTTCTCCTTCCTGGGCATTGGTGGTCATCAAATAAATATTCTCTGAAATCCCAAAAACTCGAGACATTAGAATGCCACACAAATGAAAGTGAATTCATGGAAGAAATAATCTTTTTTCTGAGAATTTAAAAACAATATCATACAAATATCTTTCTGAAAATAATATTAATGACACTGCAGTCTTTATTCTGACAAACTAAAGATAAATCCAAATTAATTCAGAAATAGATGTTTTGCAAACATTTTGTGAGATAAATTCCCAAGAAAGAATGCTTATGTTTTACCAAGCAGAACATTTATAAATGTCCAAATGTACAGTGGTCCCTCACTATTAAGCTCCAAATTATACTACTGCTATGCTTAAAATCCAAATTATGCTACTGCTATGCTTAAACTCCAAATTATGCTACTGCTATGCTTAAACTCCAAATTATGCTACTGCTGTGCTTAAATTCCAAATTATACTACTGCTATGCTTAAACTCCAAATTATGCTACTGCTATGCTTAAACTCCAAATTATACTACTGCTATGCTTAAACTCCAAATTATGCTACTGCTGTGCTTAAATTCCAAATTATACTACTGCTATGCTTAAACTCCAAATTATGCTACTGCTATGCTTAAACTCCAAATTATACTACTGCTATGCTTAAACTCCAAATTATACTACTGCTATGCTTAAACTCCAAATTATGCTACTGCTATGCTTAAACTCCAAATTATACTACTGCTATGCTTAAACTCCAAATTATACTACTGCTATGCTTAAACTCCAAATTATACTACTGCTATGCTTAAACTCCAAATTATACTACTGCTATGCTTAAACTCCAAATTATACTACTGCTATGCTTAAACTCCAGACATGCTTCTGCGTGGGTTCGAGTCTCGGATTCAGCCAGTGTGGTTATGTGAGAAAGCTTGCCAGTAGCTTCTCGTGGGTCAGTGGTTCTTTCCGAGGTTTTCCCGGGTTCTTCCTCCACCATTAATATTGGCCGCCATGTATAGCCGATCATGTGTTGAAACATGGCGTTAAACCCAACAACAACAACAACCAGACATGCTTATGAATCCCATTAGATTACTAAAAAGAAAATGAATGTTTTTCTTCTTGTGTGCTTTAAATGAATGTACTACATATATAGCAAAACTGTTTCCAAATGCACTGAGTGGTCTTAATGATTAAATTCAAGCATTTGTGCATACAATCTGCACTAAGAATGTCACCAAGGTGGAAATAGAAGTACACACATTAGAGATTGTGGAAAATGCATATTTCTATCATTAAAATGAATCTGTCTATGCTATTTTCAGTCATGGTACAGGATATAGTGGTTGCCATTGATGTCCATGCTGTGGCTCATAGTGGACAGATGAAGTTTAACTACAATAATTAGAAAGTCAAAGCAATAATAATTATACCTAAGTGAATGTCCAATAAATCACATGGAATTTACCTGTCAGCTGTGCTACACTAAAAGGTACAGAATGCTCTTTTTAAGTTGCACACAATGCCATTTAATACGCAAAGAAAAAGTGTAAAGCTGCATCAGCAATCTGTGGACTCCAAAAGTACAATTAAAAGTAATAATAATATAAAGTTAAATGCCTGATGATATGCATGTAAACAGCAACAACTACAAATGGGTGGGGTTACTAAATTTTGTTAGGTAATAAATTTTTGATCGTACAGTTACTGCAGCAGTCAATTTTTCCTGGATATTTATCTTTTGAAATTTAATGGAGATGCCTACTGTTATGAAACTGAGTTATTAAATGAGCATCTTGTGTTGAAACAATTGAATATTCTGTATAATAAATAGCCTCTAGTTTTTGTACATCAGTTTAGTTTCAGCTGTATATAAGTAGACTTTCTTCTTACTCATAGTTTTCCTTTCTTGTTTAACTTGTACAACAATACCCATTAGCTAAACATATCTTCCTGTATCAATAATGTCTTTATATCCCTCCAAAATGCTAAGCTATGAATATAATAAGGCCAAATAATCTATCTTTAATTGCATTGGTTGCAATTATAATGTGGCATATAATTTTAATGACCTCTAAACATGAATACTTGGTAGAACTTATTTATTTACTCCAAACTATAGGTGGAATAGGTCTTGGCTCCAAATTTGTAAATTCCACTTATCTGTTGGTTTTAAGTCATTCATACTAATTCTTGTTTTGATTATTTCAGCAATGCTGGTTCATTCAACGTTTGATTTATTAGGAGTCTGAAGCTTTTAGTTAATTATGACCAAGCTGGACTATGTAACCCAACCAGAAATAATAACAAAATAAGAAAAGCACACTAAAATCAATTTAATTACCCAATTATTTAAATAAATTCTACCTTAAACGAAAGGAAAATAACTGTAGCACATTTAAAAAGTGTCTATTTTCTATTGATCAACTCCATTTTTGGAGTTTGTAGTAAAAGCCACAAGTTACATCATTCAAAAGTTACTTAGCATAATGTCTCATTATTGCATACAAGTTCAAATTATGGAGACAAATTAGGAGCCTGTTTATATGGCTATTACAGAGTTGTGCAATTTAAATCTAACAATTAATAATTATAAACGATTCATTATGCAATCTCAAAATATTATCAAGATACTCTTATGATTTGTATCTGTTCTATAAAAAATATAAAATAAACAATATTCAAATTAAAACCAAACTAACAAGAATGATTAGTCACTATTAATTGACTGTCACTTGCTGCATAAGTGGAATGAACTAAACAAAGTCACAGGTACAAAGAATTACTGCTCTCACATGATATCAAGCTATTATCTCTAAATAAGTGCTACAAAGAAAAAATATCAAACTTTGTACACATTTTATATTTAATAAAATTGCTTGGTCACAAGCAGTTAGTTTTCTTTTAAGTTTTTTATTATTCTTCTGTACTTTGATTCAGTTCTTGGCTAATAATCAACTATAACATGGTTTCACATTGTTAAATGCCACATTTTAGTATTGTTATGTACTAGTGAAACACATCCTTGTTCAAAACTGATTAAGTGTGTTACTTTCATCACTCCCATGAATGATCCTGTAAAGGGGGAACAATATGTGTCACAAAGAAACATAATAAGTGGCAACATCAGAAAGTCATCCCCTTTATATGCATGCATTGAGTTTAACAGCAAACAATAATGGAAGTTAACAGAATCTAAAGCTAGCCATGCAGATGAGCACATGTAATTTTTAGTTATGTGGTACACATAATTTAAAACCAGTTCTCATCTAATGTGAAATGTATCAAGCTCATTAACTGATACAGTATACCATTTGCTGCTAGCAAGTGGTGGCACACACAGACATTAATAAACTCACTGTATATATTTCTCAAATAATGAATACCCTGTTATGATTCTACCTTCACTAAGGGTCCGGTACCATTTGTCTCCATAGTATCCACAGTCTGATTGACGGAAATTACAGGTTGCACTGGATGGAACTGAAATCAAAATAAAGAAACTTTAATGAATTAATAGGGGGCCAAAGAGTCCCCAATATTATCCTCCTGGCCAAAATTGTACTACTATTTCCAAATCATGCTATAAAAAACACAAAAAATCCAAGTTAAAGTGGCAGAATTAATGAAAGAAAATATCCATTTGTGGAAACTGGCATGCTTTTGTGCATTAGGAGATTTAGAGGGGACTACTGGAGATATGGAGGAAAAAGGTGTCAGTCGATTTGTTCTGTTCAAATTAAAACAGACCCTCCTAAAACTGTTCTAGTACATATGCTCCTGTTGGTGACTCTTGTTTACCAAAAGTTTATCGACTAGTCGAACATAAAACATTTTGCATGCACATGACATATTGATGCAAACAATGTGGATGTAAGAATACATGCTGAATTTGTGCTGGCTGCATAGGTCAAAGGAATAAAACTGAAAAGCAATGGCTCTTTTCACAGAACAAGCTGATATCACTCTTTGCATTTTAGTATTCTGCAGACACTACAGACCGACAATACATTAATGTGTGCATTAAGTAGTAATTTTTTTTTAAAATATAGGAGCAACTAATGAAGGTAAGACACTGTTTTGTATGCACATTGTTTTAATGATGTATTCCCTATGAAAATCATTTGAAGCTAATATGGTGAACATCTCTGCAGCTAACAATTTATTACAAGTGATTGTCTTACCACAAGATTATTCAATTCTGCCTATTTAACTTTTGCATAAATCCAGTGTGTGGATTTAAAATAATACCAATTACAATTATGTAAGTATTTACAAAATGTGAGTCATTTGACTCAGATGGTGTTTAGTCCATTGTTATTGTTATGACTCTTGACTGGGTCTTTTTTACTTCTGGAAGTAGAACCAGGTTTAAGTTGGCACAAATCATCTGATATGGGCGCTTTAGGACAGCAAGAGTGACTTTGCAGTTATTTATGGGTGGACTGTTTCCAGATGTATGTGCTGCACTGAAATTTTCTCTGGCTTGCTAATGAGTGTGTGATGGGCAACATTTTGGAAATCACTCTAGTTCATTTAGACATTACTTGGTCTGCACAATGTACATATCCTTTTCAGATTCCTCATCATCCTCATAAACAGTTTACATTTGTGCAAAATTTGTCATCATTCATGACTGGGAAAGCTACACTATCATGTTATGCCATTATCTCAGCTTTCATTCTGAATGCATGCAAATACAGTGTTTAAGACAGGATTTACTATATTTACAGTAACTGTTGGAACTATTTAAAAGTTAGTGTGCCCTAAATGATATTTAAAAACATTTTTGTTAATGCATTGTAAATGTTGTGGATTTTTAATTAAATAGTTGTTTTTTGGACAAATGTTTTGGGACAAATATACCCATCAGTGAGCTTCTACAATAACTTCTAATCACTAATTTGATTGAATAATGCAAAGTGTTGGTTGAAAAGGTCTAATTACCAGCTTTTTATTCACCAAAAGGTTTCATATTCAGGTAAAAAAAACATCTGATATACTGACAAAAAATGTATATCAAACAGCTGTACCTATAAATTACACAACTATTTAAGTCCATATGTGATTGTATTTCATCATCTTGAAAAGCATATAAACCAAAAAAATGATCTTTATAATACTTGTGTACTGTATTATGACAACACTACTTATATCAATGAAAAGTGTTATTTAACAATTACAAAGATACAGACAATGACAACTGTGACCTACATAATAGTTGCTATCACAAACATGAAAATCAAGCACTAAACAATTTTCTATTCACAGTGACTTATTGCTTGAAATATGTGCTTCTGAGTAATAATTTATCAGTGACAGCTTGCATTACTGCGATATCTGCATAGGTGAATATAATACCCACACTTTCAATCAAAATTTTACAAGTTTCCTTGTCTCCTTGTCTTTATTTTTGTACAAAATGCAAACAGGACAAATATTCCAAAGAAGGAATAATGCATCTATGACATTCTATCAAAGACTGAAGATCTTTTATTTTCATATTACAAGGTATATATATATATCAGTATGGTGTACAAAACTGCTCTTTATTTGTATTAAATTTTGGCATGCTATTCATATATCAGAAACCTGCGCTTCGAACATTATGGTGGCTGTCAAATCATCTGCCCATGAGTGAATCTATGTTTGTAGGATTCAGACAAAAATCACCTGGAGGTAAGTCAGGGCTGCATGGAAGATGGGGTTGAGTTTAGAGGACTGCTTCTTCAAAAGGTCTATCATGATGGCAGACTTATTTGCCTTTAGATTGTCTTGGAACAGATGAATACCTCAGGTATTGATACATAGATGAGTAGACTGGCAGTGTTCCATAACTGTTAGCAACACTTTGGAGGCAAAAAGATGACCAGTGACTCTAGTAAAATCAGTTAAAGGAACCTGGACAAATGGACCTTTTGCACTGAATATGATGTGTATAAAACTCTTGAGACAGTCCATCTACACTGGGCAATTTTGTTGTCTCTGATCATTTTCTCATATCCAAACTTTATTGTTTTCTCTTGCATCAGGTTTGAAAAATAAAATGTTTCATCACTTTCATAACTAGCAAGTAACTGCTTGGCAATTTCAATACAAGTCAGTTTTTAATCAACTGTCAACAAATGTGAAACCCATCTTGCATGAGCCTTTTTGAACATCAAATGTTTCTTCAACATCTAAAAAACAACTGTTGAATTAATTGCCTTAACATAAACATTTTCCAGTGATTACTTAGCATCTTCATTATTTCCCTCTTCACTGTAGCCACTTCCCATCCACCAAATGCAGACAATGGTGTTCCAGAACATGGGTCATCTTCCATGGATTCATAGCCACAAAATAAATAAGTGTCACTGTGCATATAGATTCACAAAAGTTTGAGTTAATTGTAAAACAGATATTGGATTCAGAACCTTGCATGACTTCATGCACTTCAAGCGTACAAAATGGTACTATCTATAAAACACAAGAGAATAACACTGTGACAGCTACATTGTATAAAACTTGTCATACACATAGAGGGGCTGAACTTTTTCACATGGTTAGATCATATTATCTGTAAATATGGACAGGATGAGAATACCCATGCTAAATGCAGATATATGCTGACATCTACACCAGTAACTAGATTATTACCAAACATGAAACAGCTCTTAAAGTCTTTGACCAAAATGGCTCAAGCAATACAATTAATACCCCTCAAGAGAGTGTCAGGCAATTACATGCTCCATCAATCATGACCATTACAGTGATGGCTTAAACCATAATGATTTCTCCATGTGTGTACATCAAAAAACAATTACTAGGAACCTGAAGGCCCAAATTGAAGAATAAAAACTACAGCTGCAGGCATTAAGACAGCACAAGGAAGGATTAATGAGCAAGTAACCTCAAGTGAAGCCACACTTCAGACAGACTAACAAATATCAACAATGTCATGCTCAGGCACAGACAGTCACTATACCAGCTGAAAGAAAATGTAAAATGACCATGCAAGTAACAACTGATACCCACAGAAATCCTGCATTGCAAACAACAGTACCCACCCCCCTCTCAGTCATGTGTCACACCTGCAACAACAGTAAGTGTACACCCTGGCCCTCAGCTCAGACAAGACTGTTGCCTTCACCAACAACTAGCATTTCTCAGTGCTCAGACAAATGTGTCAACATCAGCTCGATTAGCTCACACAAACAAGACATCAATTTCAGCACCCCTCCCTTCAAGAGAGGTGTCTGAAATACAACCCAGAGTCTAACACATGAAATCACAAGCTAGAAAAGATAGGACTCTAATAATTGGCTCCTCAATATTGAAAAGTATAATACCAAGGAAATCCAAATTATTATTTTAATAGGTGGAAATGATGCCAGTGACGAAAGATATCAAAACTTTACTGTATGCTGCTAGGTATTGCAGCCCAGACATGTGTAAAATAATGATATCAGGACTACCTCCTTGTGTGGACACCAGGATGACAGAAATCAATGATCTGATAATTGTCCTATGTGAAGACTTTAACCTACAGTACATCCCACAATACACATCTTTCTTTCTTCAGAACCAGGATGTCAACCTAAGCCTCTACCACAGAGACAAAATTCATTTAATTAGAAAAGGAACCTATCAACTACTGAGAAATATTAACACGTATGCCCCCATTTTCAGGCACTATAATGAAGAGTACTGTCTCTGCTGTGGAGAAAGTGGGCATGAGACACAGATATGCCATCATGGCAAACAGATTGAGTGCTTCAGATGCCATACATATGTACACAAACAAAGACTCTGTCAACCAATTTATTATACGTACTAGGAAGCTGGCAAAGAGGAGAATGCCAATGCTTAATTTATAACATCTTAATGTACCTAGTGAGACACTTGACTCTAACTATTCAATGGACACTATTTAACATGCAAAAGTTATTGGCTTTTCAGGGTCTGTATGTGACTCTGAAGACACTAATATATATAAACATTTAAATATGGAAATAGGATGTCAGAATGATAAAAGTAGTATGGAGTCAATATCAGTCAGTAAACCATTACACGATGACATACATATAATTGAAATGAAACTAAATACAAAAACTTTTTACATAGGTCACTTAAATGTACAAGGTATAGTGGGAAAAATAGACCAGATTAAGTTAATGTTGTCTTCCAAGGAAAATAATGTACATGTTTTAGGACTCGCTGAATCCAAATTAAATGCTAAGCATAATGATAATCACTGTCGAGGCTACAATAAACCATTATGCAGGGACAGAGAGACAACAGGGGGAGGTCTTGTTGTATATATTAGGGAAGACGTTAATGCAGAAAGGCGACTTGACTTAGAGTCACATGAAATTGAGAGTATCTTGGTTGAAATTTCTCAGAAGAATGCAAAATCATCCTACTTGGTTTCATTTACAGGCCACTTCCTCCAAAGCAATTTGGAATGATAACTTTTTGAAACAAATGGAAAATGTTCTTGGAGAAAGAAACATAGTCAGTGATATAAATAAGGACCTTCTCAATATTCAAATAAGGAACAAATGGATGGAATTTATTGAATCATTAGGCCTAGACCAGCCGGTAAATGAGCCCACAAGGGTAACAGAAAAATCAAGCACTCTTATTGATCACATTTATACCATGGCTTTTGTTAATGTACTGAATGTTGGTCTTAGTGGCTACTATCCTACAATATGGGGTAATTCAAATGATAAATACCTAGCAAAGCTGGCACAGCATCAAAAAAGAGCATTTGGGCTATATAAATCCAGAAAGAAAGCAAACGAAAATTTAGCCGGGAAGTAAATAATATTACCTATTAAAGACCGAATCTGTTTGAGAAAAGCCAAATTAATATACAGGATATCCCATAATAGTGCTACTGAACATTTACAATCACTATTCCAGTATAGGCTACCTAGTAATACTCCCTAACTGTGATCCATGTCTACCAAACAGTATAAGATTCCTGAACCAAATAAGGAGTTATTTAAAAACAGTTTCCAATACTCTGGAACTCTGTTCTGGATTAGTATTCCAGTTGAGATTAGAAATGCCCACTCTATTTCCTTCTTCCGAACCCAATATATCCAGTGGCTTCAGAGATGCAGCTAAAATAAATAAATTCCTTTGTATGAGGGCCTCAAGGTAGATTAGTTCTTAGCTAATTGTGTTACCCTACTTAAATAAGGTCATTATTGTTATTATTATTATTATACATGAAGATTGTCTTTAAGTGCACTTATGATGTATGTTTCAGCGGATCTCCCTATGTACATTGTATACATTATAATGTAACATCATGTACGACAGCTGTGCTCTGCAGGCTTTGTCTTTGCTGTAAGTTTTCTGTCCATTTAATGAGCCAAAGATTTGTGTGTTTAAGGTTGATGTGATGCTTTTAAATAAAACTGCACAAGATATGTGCTAAAATTCAACCGATCTTCTCAAACAACAATCAAATGAACAAGTTAAACCAGTCTGAAAATATCTGCAAATGTAAAAAGTGAAAGAACAACTTGTGATGTAATAATTTATATAAAAAAACACCAAATAAGAACAACCAACCAGATCTTCTAAAGTCACAAAATGCCTTCCTAACCCAATGTACAATAATCCTATAAAGTAAAACAGATCTCTAGATAGGTACTGAATAAGCATGCAAATAAACTGACTAAACAATATTTTCAAAGTATGTAGGCTTTTATTGAACTATTTAATCCAAAGTAGTCAGCAGGAGGAAGAACCCGGGAAAACCCCGGAAAGAACCATCGAGCCTGGAGAAGCTACTGGCAAGCTTTCTCACATACCCACAATGGCTGAATCCAAGACTCGAACCTACACAGACAGAGGTGAGATGGCAGTGATCCGTAACGGAGAGCACTTTAGACCACTCGGGCACTCAGGGCCCCTATTCACATAAATCCCAGAGTTATGGAAATTTCTTTAAATAAGAATGAAGATATAATTATCAAGATTTCTGAAATGTTTCATATTACAACCAAGTAGTAAGAATGTTATTATTAGTAGTAGCATCATGCAATAATCATGTTGGATCATAATATTTAATTAGTCAACTGTTTTTACTGATGCAGCCAACAACTCGAAGCATTTTATATATTATACCCACCATTATATTGTTAGCTTTCATTACAACATTCATTACAACACAATATTCAAACTAAAATAAAAAAAAACACATGTTGAATCATAACATTGATTATTTTATAATGGAATTAATCAGCTTCTAACTCAGCATTTCCTGGCAATAAACATTGCACTCTTTCCCAAAACAGTGTCTGGTGGGTGTGACATTATCAACAATGATATGTCCATGGTTCATACAGTCTTAGAGAGTTATTTTTCAAGGACATTTATGTTTTCAAGGAGTTTTTGTCTGAAGAAAAAAAAGACCTTTTCCATATCTTACCTTTTTTAATTATGTATAAATATTTACCAAAAAGGAATGAATATATATATATATATATATATATATATATATATATATATATATATATATATATAGCGAGAGAGTGTGTGTGTGATTTGGATTTTTAATGTAGCTTTAACAATTTTTCAGTCATATCACTATGATGTCTGCAGTGTAGCAGTTTATAGTTATGTAGCACTAGGGCATCATGCCGAAGACATGTAACATGATGTTCCACCCAGTCACATTATCCTGACACCAGGCCAACCAGTCCTAACACTAACCTCTTAATGCTGAGTGCCAAGCAAGGCAGCTGTTCGTACCATTTTTGTAAGTCTTTGGTATGACTCAGCCTGGGATTGAACCCACTACCTCCCGCATCCGAGGCGGATGCTCTAACCATTAGGCCACCGGAGCAATCGAGAGAGAGAGAGAGGTATTAGTACAGCAAATGGAAAAACTCCATCTGATAACAACCAGTGTTATGTGTCTTGAATCCATATTTTATTTCTTTTTTTATTCATTTTGGACAGTAAATAAACAACACAAATTGTAAATTGAAAATAGTATAAAGTTCATTCACTTTCAACATTACGTGGTCACTCATGTGTGTTCAAGGAGATTTCAGCAAAATTCAAGGAGATTTTCAACAACTTTAAGAACATTACAAGGAAAAATAATTTTCTTTTTACCGTTTTACAAAAAGAACTTGTTTTCAAGGTGATCTCTCAAATTCAAAGATTTTCAACACTGCATAAACCATGGGAAAAATGTTGTAATTATTGCTCACTTCCTCCTGTTTTGGAATTTAACTGCACTTGAGGACATGAGTCAATATTTAATCTGAAAGCATAGATGTTTTTTCTAATATAACTCTCGTATAAATTTGACAGGGTGACCAAAATAATACAAGGGAAGTAACTCTTCTAAAATAAAGATGTCATGCTTACTAAATTAAGAGTCAAGATTCTTTGTCTTGTGATTGCAGAACCCAGTTATGACTAAGAACCAAAAGTACTTACCACATACTAGTCCCATGTTGCTGTAATAGCTGTATGGGCAGTATGAATCAAACTGTATAGTACAATTGTCAAGATCTCTTCCTCCATATGGACAATATATGCTGTTTATAAGTGTTCTTGGACCATAGCCATAATAACTGCCATATATCCATTGTCCATTGTAACTGCAGAGAGAACAAACAGAAATTATAACTACTGTAAAACCTGATTTGATTGACCTCTGCTATGAACGATCACCTGCTATTTATGACCACCTGATGAAAGCAACCAGTAACGACAACATTTAGGCAAAATATTTCAACACTGCTATGAATCACTGCATCTTTTGCAAAATCAGATACAAATACCACTGACCATCTTTTTCATCTTTTGTAAATAATCACTGAGGAATGTCTGCAGGTAAAATGCAGATTCTTCTAATCCAAATGAAAACAAAATAAATAAAAGGAGTTGAGTGTGGATTCTGGTTGCCATAAACCTATGTGTAGTGTCAGTCATAATAAAGAGAAAGCCATGTACTTATTATGATCAACCATTCCTTCTCTAAAGGTAGCAGTTATAGATGTACATAGTTCAGAGGTTTTACTATTTCTTCATCATGTTGCAAAAACTCTAGATATTTGCAGTACTTACAAATACTCTCAATTCAAGTATTTTTATGCTTAATTCTGAAATGCACATAACCAACATATAGTCACATAACTGTCAACTATTTGTGAAACAATTTTATCATAATATAGGTTACAATGATGAATATAGATCAACCAAGATCATCATCCATCCAATTAACTTTTGTACTTTGGCTGAACAAAATCTTAATTTTACAACAAAATTCATTCCACTTCTGATTTTGGCAAGCTGGTTGTTTGGTGTCTCCTAAGTTTATAATAGGCAGATTTTTCTTTTATTATCTCACAGCAATCCACGCCAGCTAATTGTTTAAACCCTGAAACTGTCTTGGGTAAAGAAGGAATTTTGTCTAGTGGCAATGCCTATACCTTAATGTGTAATTGCTTTGTATTCCAATATATTACCGGAGTTAATTAAACAGGTAATTATTTAAGGTCACTTTCTGGAGAGTAAACTAAAAATGAGTTATTACAGTATTACACTTATTTTCTAAGCATTATTTCTGAAACCTTTTTATTGTATTTTGGAGATATTATTTAAGTTCAACCATATTTATAAACTTTTCAAACAAATTATATTATTTTATTACATCTGCATCTATAATTTACAACAATGGTCCCTTGATGACTACAAAGTAATTATTTATTAATGATGCTATAATCAAATATACCAATTTACATAGTACATGATAAAACTGCTTTAATTTCTTGTCCAAAATTACTTTTTTTAAATAACTAAGTGTGTCCCAGGACTTATAGCATCCCAAGAGATAACATCATTATGGTATTTTTATTATAAGTAATAATCCGGTAATCTTTATAATTTTTTGTGCAAGTCAGGATGGACAAGGATTAGAGAAAATAGTGGAACTATCGGTTAACAGTGCTAACTACAGGTAACAGAGTAAACTATATAATATAAACAAATACAATTTTTTTTAACAGTACCTGAATCCTAATTCAAAGCAGAATGTTGCAGCAGTGAAGAAGTCATTGCTATATCTGCTATCACAGACAGTTCCCCATGTTCCATTCACCAGAACTTCCAGTCTTCCTGAGTACTCAGAGTTCCCATTCACAAGTCGTACTCCCTTTATCACTGGTGTGCTGCCATTGTCTATTCAGGTGTAAATAAAAGTAAAAACTTCCTAAATTTTTTCTTAAATAAATTATAAATAAGGCTTCTTTCAGATTTCTAAACCTTAACTAGTATCCTCTTCATTTAATCAGTAAGATTCTGGAGTAGCCATATCTTAACTATGTAAAGTTTTGCCGTTCTTTAAGAACCCTATTATTTGAAAAACTTAACTGCTTCCAAATCAATACTGAAGTGTTCCTGTTTCTTTAAAAAGGCTTCCTTATGCAATAAAAAGAATTAGCACAATAATTTTATAAATCTGAAATACAATGAACACAAGTTTAATATTTTTACATCTTTTCCTGCTTCTATCCACTTGAAAAGAGAAAGCAATTAACATAATGAGTTACTTTGTGCATGCATATGGGAAATGTGATATCTGCTTTAACACATTTTTTTTATTTAAGACAGCACCAATCTGAGTGTAAAATTTACTTGTTAAGATGAATATAAAAAGATTCCTCTGAATACTGTCAACTTTGCAAACAACTCACCTGGAACGGTGGAATTTGCTTCTAAATCTGCAAATAATAATATAACAGTAATTACAATCATAACATTAATAAATTATTATAAAATCCAGACCTCCCAACCTTATGTAAACAGGGCTGATTTATTTTAGAAATTTCACATTGCAATGAAAATCATTGCTTCAACCAATAAGCAAGACTCAAATCAACAAGACATGATATCCAATAAACATATCAGGATCATAAATCAGCAAGACATGATATCCAATAAATATAACAGGATCATAAATCAACAAGACACGATATCCAATAAACATACCAGGATCATTTTTGCCCTCTAGTGTAATTCCCAAGAATATAATGTGTCTCTGGTAAACAACACATCATGTAGTCATGATAAATAATTAATATACCAACAGTGGTTCAAATGTTATATCCCAGTCCAGGATAAAAGTGGCAAAATTAATTTTTTTGTCATGACTGCAGCACAGGTTGTGCTTTTTGCAATGCAACACACCACCTGGTCATGATATATAGATGGATAAAGTTTCATGAAAAACTTTCCAACTGTTATAAAATTATCAGGTGGAAGAGCAAGTGTGAAAAGGATGGAATGAAAATGTCATAGCATGATACCCTTAACTTAAAACAAATGACAGTTTCGGAAGCCAGAAGAATCCATATTCTAAGTTGTTAAACTTTAAAAAGCATCACAAAAATCAGATCAACATGAAATTCTTCTGAGACCTTCAGCCTTCCAAGCAAAGTCAGTTCAAATCAAATATAAATTTGAGCAATATAGTCCTCAAAGCTAATAAAATGGTTACTCAAAGGGGCACAAGTCTGTCAAATATCATGAAACTCACACAAGAAATTTTTAAAATTAAGTTTCACAGCAAATTTGGTTTAAATGAAGAAAAAAACTATGAATGCATTATCACACTCATCTCAGAACATGCACAGGAAAAACTTCAAACACAATTTGGTTGGAAACTAACTAAAATAAATGTTAGTGTTCACATGCCAGCAGTATGCAGATTGTAAATCAATAAAGAGCCAGAACTCTGTTAGAAAAAGTCAAAATCTAATTATCATTGAAACTAATCTCAACCTTGTTGAGACGAAGCTTCAGAGAAATTAAACCAAAAATGTGAATTCTAGTGTGTACAAGTCACTGGCATGTCAATTCCAAACTCAACAAAGCAGAATAACTCTCAAAAATACAGGCTAGAGTATATGCTGATGTGGTCATGTAGGCATATTTACTCACCTTAAATTAAATATTAATCATTGATCTAAATTTTATTACTATTATAGTTTAACCAAAGAATATTCAAGCCTGAATATTGAATGTTTTGCACTTTAAATATCTAAAAAATTCCAGAGGATTTTTTTTTATTGCTATGGACTTTTGCACTGGTATCCAGGTACTAAACAGGGTGAAGAGAAGAGCATGTCAGGTCTTGTTTTTTTTTCAACATGCATAGCTTACACTCTGACATCACAGCAAGTGACATTCAAATCAGTTTGTATTGGATCACACCTTTAGGTGTCCACATACTTTAAAATAGAGTTTGGCCACATGTGTTTGTCAAGGTATGTAAGTAATGAACTTCCAACAGAATATGGAATTAGGAAGATCAAAAAATGTAAATAATCACCATTTAAAGATATGTATAATCAAATTCTAAACACAACAACTGTTACAGAAATCGGTACTGAATAATTGGTACATGACCCATATGATTTTAACTATCCAACTCATCAAAACTCCTGTTGAAATAAAGCTTGACAAAGTAAATATGAATGAAATCGAACCAAAAATGTGACTCCTATAGTATCCACAAACCAGTGTGATCACTATTCCAAGTCAATGAAGGACTATAACCAGTGTGATCACTATTCCAAGTCAATGAAGGACTATAACCAGTGTGATCACTATTCCAAGTCAATGAAGGACTATAACCAGTGTGATCACTATTCCAAGTCAATGAAGGACTATAACCAGTGTGATCACTATTCCAAGTCAATGAAGGACTATAACCAGTGTGATCACTATTCCAAGTCAATGAAGGACTATAACCATGTAAACATAGTACAACATAGTTACAGCCTGGTCCTCAATGACTTTTCCCTCTTCTTCTTGATATGAAAGTTAAGAGCAATTTTGGTTGAATAAACTGACTTGGAGGCATTCTCCAAGTTGATTGAAGATAATAACATTAACAAATACACATCAAATTTGCTCATAATTGAATTTATCCTTGCTAATTTTTCTAATTATGGACACAGACCTGTGACTCTGAATAAAATTTGTGACAGATAGACTAGTTAGATGTTTGTGTGCATGGACTGTCCCTATTGCTATGTTCAAAAATATTAATTACAACTTTTTTTAAATATCTGAAATGTTCAAATTTTCAACATTATACAAGTTTTCTTAACAAAATTTACATGACAAAAAACAATTATAATTTTTAGGATTGATGACGAATAAAATGATTAGATGGCACAAACATGTATAAGCAGTTCAGCCGATAACATTATCACAAAAAAAATACCTGACATGTTGATGGCAATGCAAGTTTGGTCATCCACTTGATAAGGAAGGAACTTGCAGAAATACTCTATGTTTGAGACTGCCCCAATTCCAGATGTATTTGTGTTGACACAGCTCTTTGCTATAGCTGAAAAAAAAAATTGGCAAATTTTTCACACTGTATTGATCTGCTGAAGAGTTATTTCCCTGCTTTACAAAATTTTACATTAGAAAGCCTTTTCTAATGATAAGTATGTCTATATGTGTTATGGTTTAATAGCTTTTCAGCACAATAGTGACTATAAAAGTCAGGGTCTAAAAATGAAAATACAAAGAACTGCAAACAAATTTGGAAGATAAACCCTTAAACATAAATGTAAACAAAAAGTACGATAAGATAAAAGATAAAAGTCAATATTCTAACATTCAATAGCATACTTAACATGCAGGGTCAAAGTCTGTTGCAGATACCATATTCCCTCAAAGGTTAAGATTTTTTCTGATAGTCATTATCATTTAAAAAAAGTCATGGAGTTCATAACAAAATAAAATGAGAATATTTACACCTCTTTTAAAACAATGTATAATAAGGCCTCATAAGTTTATGTTGAGAAAAATACAACTGCAATACAAGAAATGCACAAGAAGGCTGGTTCATCTTAGGGGAAATACAGCTAAAACATGAAAAAAAATGTAAGCAGGTCTGATGGGTATTTATTTCAAGAAATAAAACTACAAGACAACAAACAATGTTTTGACAGTAAGAAACTGAAACTGTTCAGAGACTTTACAATATTCATAGCCAAACAACATGTATTCATTGTCAACATTTGCTCTTAAAGTTATGTTACTTCTGTAAAATTTTGGGCATTTTATGATAAATGATAAGGTGTCAACATTTCTAACCTAGAACCGACTGGTTAATTATGTTCATAGTTTTGCTGTTCCGGTGGATATAAACCTTTCTGTTAAATTATTACAAATCCTTATAGACAAAAAATTAAAATAAACTTGCACAGTAAATCTCTCTGGCAATGACAATTAATAATCACTATGGAAAACATTACAAATGATCTCCTAAAGACTGAACAATCCATTTTGACAATCAACCCCCCTTTTTGCTATGTAAAATCAGCTCTTTGGTAGTAGTATTTGGTTGGATTTTCATTCCCCTTGCAGCATATTTAATTTATTAGATGACTTATATACTTTTGTTTTGGATTAATTCCCTCTGTTGCACGACTGATATTCTGCTTTGTAACATAGCTGCATAACGATAATGGGTGGTATTAGCAGAAATATATCAAATATATCAACTATGTGATTTTGAGACCCTAATCAAGTGACTAGATATTAAATAAATCAATTAAACTGCAACATTACTATTAAATCCTGGATAATACATACCCTCACAAGATTCTCTGCAGAGCAGATGTTGTTCACCCATCACACAGTCAGACATGTATGAGCCACACAAATATGTTAACAGGGGATTAATGCATGTTGATGCTGATGGTATGTTTGCAAGCAAAGACCAGATATTGTTGATGGAAAACATCAGTTGGTTCCCAGCTTCAGTGACAGATGTGTGACCTGTAATGCTGGGCATGATGACACGTTCAAAACCATATTGCAAGCAAGTAGAAACTGGATTTGAGTAGCAACCATCTGTGAAGAGCATTTGAAAATATTTCAATAAACTGAAAATTTCAAAGCATTTTAAAATTATGTTAAGCATGAATAATACAGTAAAATATGCTTTTATCAAACATCTGGAGGAGTCAATAATAGTAATCACTTTTCTGAATCCCTGATTAACTTATTACCATATTTCATACAAACCCTAAATGGTGCCAATACTACTGACCAATACTATAATAATGATGATAACAATAATAATAATAATAATAATAAAAACTTTATTTAGAGAAGGTAACTCAGTTAGTTACAAAACTAATCTACCTTGATACCTTCTATCTGTTATGTACAATATATACAGTATATACAACAAGAGTCTGGCTTGACACTAAATAATTAAGTAATTTTAAAATTCAAAGTATCAAACCTGGAACACATGCACAGGCATCAGTGAAAACATAAACATAAATAAAACATAAAAAAACATAAAATATAATACTGCATTGAAACATTCAGCTATGAAAATGATGCATAATTACAGAAAAGCAGGCTTTATTTTCTGTACTAGAACTGTTCAGTTTTATAAAGATTTCATCCATTTAAGACATTGATTGTGAAAAGATGAAATGCTAGGAGCTTGCCTTATGTCACTGGGAATGTTGTTCCATACTAGTGGACCAGTATATTGAAAACTTTTTTAAAAATAATTCCTTCTTTGGCCTTGGTATAATGTAATTTTTTCTTCTTAAGGACCTTACATTTTGAGTGCCATCAGCATCTCTTTGGTGAAAGATATTGCTTAGATAGCCAGGAATGTCTTTTCTGGATACTTTATGCATCAATTTGGCCTTTCGAAGAAATATTCTTTCATGTATTGTTAAAACCTTTATATTATTCATTACGTCCTGAAAATTTTCTATACGTTGATCTAGAATGAAATGGCAAGCCCTCTTTTGGAGTCTTAAAAGTGTTGTTATGTTTGAATTTGAGGTATTACCCCAAATTACATTACAGTAGTCCAGATATGGCTGAATATAACTTTTATAAAAGATGACCCTATACTGAAGAGGAATGTATGTTCTGACTTTCCTCAGTAGCCAAAGATAAGAATTAACCTTTTCTGAAATATGTTTAATGTGAATAGACCAAGTAAGATTGTTATCCACGAATACATCAACAATTCTATCTTGAGAGGTCATATTGAGGCTCACATTGTCAAACAGAACCTGGAGTTTGTCACTATCTAGCTTGCACATTTTCTTTGTGTTGCAACTAGTGGGGCTTTCATTTTTTCTTTATTTGTGATCATACTGTTTTCCTTGCACCATACTTGAATTCTGTTGAGAACATTTTGTAAGTTATTTTCAAGTACTGTTTTGGTTTTACCAATCTCAGACAGTGTAGTATCATCTGCATAAAGGTCAGTGGAATAAACTGATGTTCCAATTTTAAGAGGTAAATCAATGATAAATAGAATGAATAATAGAGGTCCAAGGATAGAGCCTTGTGGTACTCTACAACTAATATTTTTACTTTCAGAAAGTTGACCATTTAGAGAAATTTTTTGCACTCTATCGGTTATGAAGTGAACCAGTTTTGGGAGTTTTGCACTGCATTCATAGATTTTTAGTTTTTCAAGTAAAATTTCATGGTCTACAAGATCAAAAGCTTTACAAAAATCAACCATAATAGTGCCTACCATTTGTCTTTGATCTAATGCTCTCAGCCATTTATCAATCAAAGATACAAGTGCAGTTTCACAGGTGTGATTCTGGCAAAAGCCAGACTGATTATCATGAAAAAGATCATAAGTGTTTAAATAGTTGAGAATCATGTACATGTTTTTCTAGTAATTTGGAGAGACAAGGATAAAGATGGGTCTGTAGTTATTTACATCATCTTTTGTTCCTGCTTTATGCAATGGTATAACCTTGGCAGTTTTCCATGCTCGTGGAAATTTATTAGACCTAATACTTTGATTGCAAATGAAAGCTATACTCTCTACAATCGCAGGTGCAGCTACCTTTAGTAGCCTTGGTCCAATCACATTAAGTCCTGTAGCTTTACAATCATCCATTTGTTTAATATATTTCAACACAAATTCGGGACTCATTTCAGGAATTTCAAACTTTATATTGTTTGATAGTTTTTTAGCACAAAAATGTTTGAGTTCCAGATGATCAGATGAAGTTCTGGGTTCTTTAAGTTTTTCAGCAATTTGAACAAAAGAGTTGTTAAAAATATTTGAGATGTCAGTTGGATTATCAATGTAAATGCCCTCATGATTGAGGGATAAAGTTTCAACTTTACTCTTACATTTGCCTGCACCAAACCCTGTAAACACTTTCCAGATAGCTTTGGGATTATTTTGGGTTTCATCAAGCACTTTTTCATAGTGCACTTGTTTGGATTGATGTATCATTTTATTAACTTTATTCCTCCAAACTCTATATTCAGTTTGATTTCCTACTGATTTTAGATGGTCTCTTTGCTTTATTGCTTCTAAAATTTCTGGGGAGATCCAGCCTGGCTGGTGGTCTTTCTTTATCCTGTGTGTTTTTAAAGGGGCATGCTTGTTCACTATACTGTCCATGTATCTAAAACATCATCAATATGTTCAAAGATTTGGACTGTATTCCATGGAATCTGTTTCAGATCTTCTAGGAATTTAACAGTATCAAAGTTTTGAAAGGATCTATAAGTAATGGATTTATGGATATTATTTTTTGTTGATTTTCCATTGACTTTACATGTTAGAAAAATTGCAGGGTGGACACTTATACCAATCTTTGGAACCATTATTTCCAAAACATTATCTTTTGTATTGGTATAAATATGATCTATAAGTGTTTAAGAGGTAGATGTTAGTCTGGTGGGATCATTTACTAGTTACTCCATACCTAATGAAGCAATAAAAGTCATCCAATTCACTTTTATTTGATCACTGAGAAGGTCTCTATTTATATGGACTAGAATGTACAATTCTTTCTCTTCTTTTGAATTTTATCTACTTGAAGTTCAAAATATTCACACCAATCAGTATGTGATGATGGGGGTCTGTACACAAAACCTACTAAATAGGGCTTAGCTTTTTCTGGAGTGATCTGTAGCCAAATGGGCTCTATTTAAAGTATTTCTAGATCTTCTAGTCTTCTACAAACAGTACCAGTTCTAACATACACAAGGAGCCCACCGCCACCTGTTTTCCTATCCTTTCGATAAGGTTTGTCGTAGAAATTGATATACAAGACATTTTCACCCTGATTTTCTATTAACATTGTTTCTGAGAGTCCAAATAAATGGATATTATTATTTGGAGGTTTGCAGTAACTTCAAATTTATGAGATTAATATCAATGCTATTAGAGGCACTCAAGGAGACATTAAAATTATTAAAACTATGTTCACAGTGATCATCATTACAGCTATCATTACTGTATAAAAAATTAGTTTTCCTACAACTGCATTTTCTACTATAATCATTGTATAAATCTTAACTATCAGTCATATTTTAATCTGTACAAGTAGCTGGTAAGTTTCCACATTCAGAACATGCACCAGCAAGGGGGTCAAATCTGTTTTGACAAGGGATGCCTGGTGGATATGACAGTCCTTGATAGACAGATTGGTCCTCCCCCTGAGTAGTGTCTTCCTGTTGAGTTGAGATGACCTCATTGCCCTTTTCCTATTCCATAAATCTAGTGTGAGTTTTGGCTTTGTGTCCAAAGCTACCACACTGATGGCATTCTATAGGCTGTCCGTGCCTGCATTCCTGTGCTGAATATTGATGAAGTAAAGCTTATCAAATATTCTTTATATGAAATGAAGCCCAGGATACGTATTGGGATTCATAATTTATTGGGATTTATGCATATAATACACACCATACCACAACATTAGTAGTGATATAGAACCCAAATAAACACTGTGCCACTTTCCAAAATCATGCCCTCTATAAACCAGCAGCTGTTATATACTTGCCACAAATCTGGTCCTAACTTAGCTAATTTCTAGTGGTAATCAAACATCTTTAAACTGACCATCACCATCAAATGGCTAAAATTAATGTTCCCAATAGTGTCCAGTTTATGAAAGATTTGTTCTATATGGATTTATGTATAAAAGATTAAATTCTGTACCTGGGCTGACAGTTGTAGACACTGTTGTTGTCCATGTACTATTACCTTAAAAAAAAAATAATTGTTCAATATTAACAAAAATATTCAGCCTCCTTGAATTTTTATGGTAGTTGCATTACCAGTGTTAGCTGGAACAAGAAAATATCTACACCACTTATCTATTACCAGCAGCCAGTCAATATTGGGATATAGTTTGGGGGTCTTTTCTTGTATAAACATTTAATTAATTAAGCCTGTTGAAACCCTCACCATTTGGGCTTATCAGGCAAAGGTTTCAACATAACGGAAGAATTTGGCAAATGCTGATACCAGAAAAATTATTTATAATACAAATTCTTACATAAAAGCCTAAGAAAACTGTTAAATATTCAGAAGCAACTTAATGTTTGCTGAGTGAAAGCAAGGATACATTACATAATCTTTACTTAAACCATTATTTGAAAAAGTTTATTCATTAGTACATTATATGAAATTGTGGTGTCACCAAAAATTCAGTATTTTCATCACTATAATTCACAATTAAATTCAATTCATTAAATCAGTAAGAAATCACAGAGCACGTGATTTCCTAGTACCAAATATATCAAAAATGATGTTCATGCAAGAGGAGAATAATAATAATAATAATTAATCTAATAATAATAATAATATTATTATTATGTTAAATAAAGGACCCCATTAAAAATAAAAAAGCTTTTCAATCCATTTGAAATCATAGCGGAAAAGTGATACAAAATCATTTTTAAGTTTGGGGTTGTAAAATACATTTCAATCATCACTAAAACATTTTTAATTACAGCATAACTACTCCTTTTCATTATACTATAAAGTATTAAAAGATTCACATTAGATGTGACATTTGTGAATGATTAATAACAATCATATTATTCATAATATTATTATTAACACCAAATGAAATTGAATTGTTGACCAAAGAAAAGAAAATACTAGTATCATCGATGTAAGATTAATGGAACTTGCTGTATAGACCAATTATGTTTGATTGTAATATACTTATAACCATGAGCACTTTGAATATCAAAACTTAAAAACTTTACCTGTGGTTGTAGACCTTGGTGTTGTAATTGTTGCATAACCTGAAAACATAATACATTACAATATTATATGTATCTTTTTTTAGTATCTAAAGTTCATTTCAATCTATATCTATAACTTTTTTCTTTGTTCTTTCATATTTTGTAAAGAAGCTATGTATCTTAACAGCATCATGGAAACAAATTATATTGAGTTATAAAATGAAGATTATAATTTGTATTTTTTCTATATTTGAAAAAAATACACATGTATTAATGAAAGCTGCATGACAAATTATGCATAATACAGTATTTATTGTTATGTATTATTTCCACAGTACATAGTTTTATGCTAGTTACTATTTGACAGTCTCAACAACATATCATGCACATTTTCACATTATGCCAATTTACATATGTGTGCTTTAAGTTCAGATAAAACAGTTTGGAAATGTATATAAATCTACAGACTTATGCAAATATGCATATGTTGACTGATGAATTTGTAAAGGGTAGTAAGCAAAGTTAAAACAATGTCCCATGAAATAATCCAAAGAAACAATAACCTTCCCAGTACCATCCACTTTCAATTCACTCGTGTTTGTGAGAAATTCAGTTTTGTGCATCTTGCCACTGATACTAACCACAAATTTAAAGAGCCCCCCACTCCACCCAAAGTCCAAAGGGAATGATCAAAACAAAGTAAAGTTTATATCATTTTTCTCACAGGACATATCCAAGAGTTTATATAGAACAAAATTCCATCCAGGTAGAACCAATAAAACTGATAACATTGATAATAAATAAATTCACAATATTTGGTGATCGCAATGGTTATGTGCGCTTTTAGGAACTCAAATTTCGGGATGGTAAATCATGTCAAGAAGTATCATGACCCTATCTTTATAAATTATGTAATTTCTCTGAGTCATATTCTTCTTGAAAATTGTATTTAAAAAGTGTGTTCATTATTACATTGTATGAAATTGTGGTGTCACTAAAAATTCAGTATTTTCAACACTATAATTTACACTTAAATTCAATTCATTAAATCAGTAAGAAATCACAGAGCATGTTCTAAACATATATGCATCTGAACTTTTAATTATATATTGTATTTTTTAGCAAAGGAAAAGAAAATACATACAATCCCATTCATCAGACTGATCTCTGCAGTCAAAATATCCATTACATCGTTGGAGGCCATAGTAGCACTGATTGCCACTAAAGCAGGATAAATATCCCAGCATCTCACAGGTGTCACCTGTAACTAGTACCAAATATATCAAAAATGATGTTCATGCAAGAGGAGAATAATAATAATAATAATAATAACTAATCTAATGATAATAATAATAATAACATTATTATTATTTTAAATAAAGGACCCCATTAGAAAAAACAAAGCTTTTCAATCCATTTGAAATCGCGGGGGGGGGGAAGTGATCAATGATTCCATTATGAAACTTTTGGTTTGAATGTTTTAGAAAATGTCTTATATTTGTGTCTCTTGTCAATCATGCTTAACAATGATAACTAAATTTCCAACAAATGTTCAAAGCAATTTACTACTAAATACATATTGACATAATTTGTATTAATCATTTATAAAAAGGAGTAATCAATTCAATATAAAAAATCATTTTTAAGTTTGGGGTTGTAAAATAAATTTCAATCATCACTAAAACATTTTAAGTATTAAAAGCTTCACAATAGATGTGACATGTGTGAATGATTAATAACAATTATATTATTCATAATATTATTATCAACACCAAATGAAATTGAATTGTTGACCAAAGAAATTAAATTACTAGCATTAAATGTGAATCAACCAATATAAGATTAATGTAACTTGCTATATAGACCAATTATATTTGATTGTAATATACTTATAACTATAAGCACTTTGAATATCAAACCTTAAAAACTTTACCTGTGCTTGTAGTCCTTGGTGTTGTGATTGTTGTATGACCTGAAAAAAAAAAATATATTGCCATACTGTCCATCTTTTTTTATTATCCAAAGCTCATTTTAAAATATATCCATAACATTTTGTATTTGTTCTTTCATATTTTGTAAAGAAGTTATATATCTTATTAACATCATGGAAACAAATTATATTGAGTTATAAAATGAAGATTATAATTAGCATTTTTGCTATATTTGAAAAATTACACATGTATTAATGAAAGCTGCATCAAAAAATATACATAATACAGTATTTATTGTTATGCATTGTTTCCACAGCTACATAGTTTTATGCTAGTTACCTTTTGACAGTCTCAGCAACCTGTTACTATCATGCACATTTTCACATCATGCCAATTTACATACATGTGCTTTAAGATCAGATAAAACAATTTGCAAATGTATATACATTTACAGACTTATGCAAATATGCATATGTTGACTGATGAATTTGTAAAGGGTAGTAAGCAAAGTTAAAACAATGTCCCATGAAATAATTCAAAGGAAAGATAACATTTACAGTACCTTCCACTTTGAATTCACTTGTATTTGTGATAAATTCAGTTTTGTGGATTTTACCACCGATATGAACCAAAAATGTAAAGACACCCCCCCAAAAAAAATGTTGTCATATTTGTGTCTCTTGTCATTAATGTTTGACAAAGTTAACTATATTTCCAACAAAGGTTCAATGCAATTTACATAACATATATTCTGACATAACTTTTTTCAATCTTTTACAAAAAGGAGTAATCAATTCAATATAAAAAATCATTTTATGTTTGGGGTAGTAAAATACATTTCAATCATCACTGAGACATGTTTTTTAATTACAGCAAAACTACCCCTTATTCTGATACCATAAAGTATTTACAGGTTACTGCATTTGTATGGGAAAATATGAACTAGTTTTGGGATGGAATACTGCATGAACTTGTGAGTGCAGTATATCCTTCCAACAAAACAAGTTCATATTTTCCCATACAAATGCAGTAACGTTTTTATTATTTGCTCATTTTTTATTCTACCCAAGTTTTAATTATATAAACAAAATACACTACAAGAAACAACATAAATGAATGAATGCCTTTTCCAAACTAAATACACAAGCGCAGATTTGTCATTACACAATGACATCATTATTAATGTGCACATAACTCCGCCCAGATAAATTTGACCTTAGTTGTGCACTCGAAATAACTTTCAAAAGAAAATGGCATGTCTAGTTAAAATTGAAATTTGCAGTCATAATGTGAATGAATGCGCATTGCAACAACTGTTCCATTTGATCTGGAATGAATATATTTTGGTATTTTGTTTCGATTTGAAGAAAGTTTGTGATTTTGGACTCGATTCATCTGTGCAAATTATACATGAAATACATCAGATTGAAGTGGTGCAGGAGAAGCGTGTTTACGTCTGCAAATGTGTTTCTGTTTCTGTCATTGAATGTTTGAAATCATAATGTGGGAAAAATGTGGGAAAAATATTAAGTCTTTCAATTGCAATTATCAAAAGACACTTTGGAATTTAATGCTTATTTCATTTTGAGTGCAGTAAGGAGGATGCAATTACACTTATCATCAAAATTACAGCACAATTTCGAAATGTGTAATCCAGATTGAAAACCAATGAATGGCGCATGTAATTCGGATTTGCAGAATTAAGAAAATATATTTTGAGGAAATTCAGGATGTAAAACTGTAAGTATATTTCTTTTTGCCATTCTTATCACCAGCTAAAGAAGAGAGTATATGCCTTGTCACTTGTATGTTATTTGTATGGACCTCGTCTTCCGTCTTTTATATAATGTAGCTAGCCTAAATCCGTAACATTGTATCAACATTGAATGTGCCAAAACAGTATTTTGCAGTCCACAAAACATGTTTTAGTTCATTCAGAAACAAATTTAAACAACCACAACATAAACAGCCTCTTATGCAAGTGTACATGTTTTGTGTACAAATCAAAAGTGCTGGCATTTGCATCATTGTTTGTTTACAATAGAAAGTAGTTCCTTTATGCACGTGAATGCTATATGTGTATTGTCGATGCATTCAGTATCACGGAATACTGAACGACTCTGACAATGTAAAGTTAACGGGGAAAACAATGAGCATATAATAATAAAAGTTTCACAATAGATGTGACATGTGTGAAAGATTAATAACAATCATATTATTCATAATATTATTATTAACACCAAAAGAAACTCAATTGTTGACCATTGAAATTAAAATGACAGTATCTTCTGTGAATCAACCAATGTAAGATTAATTGTAAAATACTTATAACCATAAGCATTTTGAACATCAAAACTTAAAAACTTTACCTGTGGTTGTAGACCTTGGTGTTGTGGTTGATGGATAGCCTGAAAACAAAATACATTGCAATACTGTCTGTATCTTGTTTTAGTATCCAAAATTCATTTCAAACCATATCCATAACATTTTTTATTCGTTCTTTCATTTTTTGGTAAAGATGCTATGTATTTCTTTAGCAGCATGGAAACAAATAATATTGAATTATAAAATGAATATTATAATTTGTATTTTTTCTATATTTGACAAAAATACAGATGTATTAATAAAAGCTGCATGACAAATTATACATACTACAGTATTTATTGTCATGCATTGTTTCCAGAGCTACATACTTTTACAGTCTAAGCAACCTAACTATGTTACTATCATGCACATTTTCACATCATACCAATTTCCATAAGTGTGCTTTAAGTTCAGACAAAACAATTTGGACATGTACAAAAATTGACAGACTTATATGCTGACTGATGAACTTGTAGAGGGTAGTAAGCAAAGTTAAAACAATGTCCCATGAAATAATTCAAAGGAAAGATAACATTCCCAGTACCTTCTACTTTCAATTCACTTGTGTTTGTGAGGAATTCAGTTTTGTGGATTTTTGCACTGATACAAGTCACAGATTTAAAAACACACCCCAAAAAAAGGGAATGTGAAAACAAAGTAAAGTATGAATACATTTTCTCACAGGGCATATCCAAACATTTACATAGAACAAAATTCCATTTAGGTAGAACCAATAAGAATGATAAAATTGATTAAAAAAAACTAATTCAAAATATTTGGTGACCTGACTGGTGACGTGCAGTTTTATCAGCTACAATTTGGGGATGGTAAATCATGTCAAAAAGTATCAAGACCCTTACAAAATAATTATCATTATAACTTATGTAATTTCTCCGAGTCATATTCTTCTTGAAAATATTATTTAAATAGTTTGTTTTTTTGGTATATTATATGAAATTGTCGTGTCATTGAAAATTATGTCTTTTTAACACTATTATTCACACTTAAATTCCATTCATTAAATCAGTGAGAAATCACAAAGCATGGTCTAAATAGATATGCAACTGAACTTTTATTTATTTATTGTATTTTTCAGCAAAGGAAAAGAAAATACATACAATCCCATTCATCAGACTGATCTCTGCAGTTATAATATCCATCACATCGTTGGAAGCCACTGTAGCATTGATTGCCACTAAAGCAGGATAAATATCCCAGCATCTCACAGGTGTCACCTGTAACTAGAACCAAAGATATCAATAATGATGTTCATGCTAGTGGAGAATGCTAATAATAATAGCAATAATAATAATAATAATAATAATTAATATAATAATGATAATATTATTATCATTAAAAAATGGACCCCATCAGAAATTACAATGCTTTTCAATCCATTTGAAATGATAGGGAAAAGTCATCCTTTATTCCATTTTTAAAACCATTCATCTGCACATTTTAGACATCTTCCATTCATGTCTCTTGCCAACAACATCTTCCATTCATGTCTCTTGCCACTTATGTTTGAATAAGATAACTATATTTCTAACAAACGTTCAATGCAATTTACTATCAAATACATTTTGACATAACTTTTTTCAATCATTTACATAAAGTCATCAATTCATGATAAAAGAACATTTCTAAGTTTGGCATTGTAAAAAAACATTAAATCATCACTGAAACAATTCTTTTAATCAAAATTATACAAAAATTATTCCTTTTCATAATAAAGTATTAAAAGTTTCATTTGATGTGACATGTGTGAATGATTAACAACCCTCAGATTATTCATAACATTATTATCAACACCAAATGAAATAGAGTTGTTGACAAAAGAAATTAAAAAACTAGTATCATCGATGTACAATTAATGGAACTTGTTAAATAGACCCATTATATTTGATTGTAATATACTTATAACCATGAGAATTTTTAATATTAAAACTTAAAAACTTTACCTGTGGTTGTAGACCTTGGTGTTGTGGTTGTTGTATAACCTGAAAACAAAATACATTGCAATACTATCTGTATCTTTTTTAAGTATCCAAAGTTCATTTCAAAATATATCCATAACATTTTTTATTTGTTCTTTCATATTTTGTAAAGAAGCTATGTATCTTATTAGCAGCATGGAAACAAATTATATTGAGAGATAAAATGAAGATTATAATTTGTATTTTTCCTATATTTGAAAAATTACACATGTATTAATGAAAGCTGAATGAACAAATGATACATAATACAATATTTATTGTTATGCATTGTTTCCACAGCTACATAGTTTTATGTTAGTTACCTTTTGACAGTCTCATCAACCTATGTTACTATCATGCACATTTTCACATCATGCCAAGTTACATACTTGTGCTTTAAGTTTAGATAAAACAATTTGCAAATGTATATAGATTTACAGACTTATGCAAATATGCATGTGTTGACTGATGAATTTGTAAAAGGTATTAAGCAAAGTTAAAACAATGTCCCAGGAAATAATTCAAAGGAAAGATAACATTCCCAGTACCTTCTACTTTCAATTCACTTGTGTTTGTGAGGAATTCAGTTTTGTGGATTTTTGCACTGATACAAGTCACAGATTTAAAGACACACCTCAAAAAAAGGGAATGTGAAAACAAAGTAAAGTTTGAATACATTTTCTCACAGGGCATATCCAAACATTTACATAGAACAAAATTCCATTTAGGTAGAACCAATAAGAATGATAAAATTGATTAAAAAAAACTGATTCAAAATATTTGGTGACCTGACTGGTGACGTGCAGTTTTATCAGCTACAATTTGGGGATGGTAAATCATGTCAAAAAGTATCAAGACCCTTACAAAATAATTATCATTATAACTTATGTAATTTCTCCGAGTCATATTCTTCTTGAAAATATTATTTAAATAGTTTGTTTTTTTGGTATATTATATGAAATTGTCGTGTCATTGAAAATTATGTCTTTTTAACACTATTATTCACACTTAAATTCCATTCATTAAATCAGTGAGAAATCACAAAGCATGGTCTAAATAGATATGCAACTGAACTTTTATTTATTTATTGTATTTTTCAGCAAAGGAAAAGAAAATACATACAATCCCATTCATCAGACTGATCTCTGCAGTTATAGTATCCATCACATCGTTGGAAGCCACTGTAGCATTGATTGCCACTAAAGCAGGATAAATATCCCAGGATCTCACAGGTGTCACCTGTAACTAGAACCAAAGATATCCATAATGATGTTCATGCTAGTGGAGAATGCTAATAATAATAGCAATAATAATAATAATAATAATTAATATAATAATGATAATATTATTATCATTAAAAAATGGACCCCATCAGAAATTACAATGCTTTTCAATCCATTTGAAATGATAGGGAAAAGTCATCCTTTATTCCATTTTTAAAACCATTCCTCTGCACATTTTAGACAACATCTTCCATTCATGTCTCTTGCCACTTATGTTTGAATAAGATAACTATATTTCTAACAAATGTTCAATGCAATTTACCATCAAATACATTTTGACATAACTTTTTTCAATCGTTTACATAAAGTCATCAATTCATGATAAAAGAACATTTCTAAGTCTGGCATTGTTAAAAAGCATTAAATCATCACTGAAACAATTTTTTTTTATCAAAATTATACAAAAATTATTCCTTTTCATAATAAAGTATTAAAAGTTTCATTTGATGTGACATGTGTGAATGATTAACAACCCTCAGATTATTCATAACATTATTATCAACACCAAATGAAATAGAGTTGTTGACAAAAGAAATTAAAAAACTAGTATCATCGATGTACAATTAATGGAACTTGTTAAACAGACCCATTATATTTGATTGTAATATACTTATAACCGTGAGAATTTTTAATATTAAAACTTAAAAACTTTACCTGTGGTTGTAGACCTTGGTGTTGTGGTTGTTGTATAACCTGAAAACAAAATACATTGCAATACTATCTGTATCTTTTTTAAGTATCCAAAGTTCATTTCAAAATATATCCATAACATTTTTTATTTGTTCTTTCATATTTTGTAAAGAAGCTATGTATCTTATTAGCAGCATGGAAACAAATTATATTGAGAGATAAAATGAAGATTATAATTTGTATTTTTCCTATATTTGAAAAATTACACATGTATTAATGAAAGCTGAATGAACAAATGATACATAATACAATATTTATTGTTATACATTGTTTCCACAGCTACATAGTTTTATGTTAGTTACCTTTTGACAGTCTCATCAACCTATGTTACTATCATGCACATTTTCACATCATGCCAAGTTACATACTTGTGCTTTAAGTTTAGATAAAACGATTTGCAAATGTATATAGATTTACAGACTTATGCAAATATGCATGTGTTGACTGATGAATTTGTAAAAGGTATTAAGCAAAGTTAAAACAATGTCCCAGGAAATAATTCAAAGGAAAGATAACATTCCCAGTACCTTCTACTTTCAATTCACTTGTGTTTGTGAGGAATTCAGTTTTGTGGATTTTTGCACTGATACAAGTCACAGATTTAAAGACACACCTCAAAAAAAGGGAATGTGAAAACAAAGTAAAGTTTGAATACATTTTCTCACAGGGCATATCCAAACATTTACATAGAACAAAATTCCATTTAGGTAGAACCAATAAGAATGATAAAATTGATTAAAAAAAACTGATTCAAAATATTTGGTGACCTGACTGGTGACGTGCAGTTTTATCAGCTACAATTTGGGGATGGTAAATCATGTCAAAAAGTATCAAGACCCTTACAAAATAATTATCATTATAACTTATGTAATTTCTCCGAGTCATATTCTTCTTGAAAATATTATTTAAATAGTTTGTTTTTTTGGTATATTATATGAAATTGTCGTGTCATTGAAAATTATGTCTTTTTAACACTATTATTCACACCTAAATTCCATTCATTAAATCAGTGAGAAATCACAAAGCATGGTCTAAATAGATATGCAACTGAACTTTTATTTATTTATTGTATTTTTCAGCAAAGGAAAAGAAAATACATACAATCCCATTCATCAGACTGATCTCTGCAGTTATAATATCCATCACATCGTTGGAAGCCACTGTAGCATTGATTGCCACTAAAGCAGGATAAATATCCCAGCATCTCACAGGTGTCACCTGTAACTAGAACCAAAGATATCAATAATGATGTTCATGCTAGTGGAGAATGCTAATAATAATAGCAATAATAATAATAATAATAATTAATATAATAATGATAATATTATTATCATTAAAAAATGGACCCCATCAGAAATTACAATGCTTTTCAATCCATTTGAAATGATAGGGAAAAGTCATCCTTTATTCCATTTTTAAAACCATTCCTCTGCACATTTTAGACAACATCTTCCATTCATGTCTCTTGCCACTTATGTTTGAATAAGATAACTATATTTCTAACAAACGTTCAATGCAATTTACCATCAAATACATTTTGACATAACTTTTTTCAATCGTTTACATAAAGTCATCAATTCATGATAAAAGAACATTTCTAAGTCTGGCATTGTTAAAAAGCATTAAATCATCACTGAAACAATTTTTTTTTATCAAAATTATACAAAAATTATTCCTTTTCATAATAAAGTATTAAAAGTTTCATTTGATGTGACATGTGTGAATGATTAACAACCCTCAGATTATTCATAACATTATTATCAACACCAAATGAAATAGAGTTGTTGACAAAAGAAATTAAAAAACTAGTATCATCGATGTACAATTAATGGAACTTGTTAAACAGACCCATTATATTTGATTGTAATATACTTATAACCGTGAGAATTTTTAATATTGAAACTTAAAAACTTTACCTGTGGTTGTAGACCTTGGTGTTGTGGTTGTTGTATAACCTGAAAACAAAATACATTGCAATACTATCTGTATCTTTTTTAAGTATCCAAAGTTCATTTCAAAATATATCCATAACATTTTTTATTTGTTCTTTCATATTTTGTAAAGAAGCTATGTATCTTATTAGCAGCATGGAAACAAATTATATTGAGAGATAAAATGAAGATTATAATTTGTATTTTTCCTATATTTGAAAAATTACACATGTATTAATGAAAGCTGAATGAACAAATGATACATAATACAATATTTATTGTTATGCATTGTTTCCACAGCTACATAGTTTTATGTTAGTTACCTTTTGACAGTCTCATCAACCTATGTTACTATCATGCACATTTTCACATCATGCCAAGTTACATACTTGTGCTTTAAGTTTAGATAAAACAATTTGCAAATGTATATAGATTTACAGACTTATGCAAATATGCATGTGTTGACTGATGAATTTGTAAAAGGTATTAAGCAAAGTTAAAACAATGTCCCAGGAAATAATTCAAAGGAAAGATAACATTCCCAGTACCTTCTACTTTCAATTCACTTGTATTTGTGAGGAATTCAGTTTTGTGGATTTTTCACTGATACAAGTCACAGATTTAAAGACACACCCCAAAAAAAGGGAATGTGAAAACAAAGTAAAGTTTGAATACATTTTCTCACAGGGCATATCCAAACATTTACATAGAACAAAATTCCATTTAGGTAGAACCAATAAGAATGATAAAATTGATTAAAAAAAAATGATTCAAAATATTTGGTGACCTGACTGGTGACGTGCAGTTTTATCAGCTACAATTTGGGGATGGTAAATCATGTCAAAAAGTATCAAGACCCTTACAAAATAATTATCATTATAACTTATGTAATTTCTCTGAGTCATATTCTTCTTGAAAATATTATTTAAATAGTTTGTTTTTTTTGGTATATTATATGAAATTGTCGTGTCATTGAAAATTATGTCTTTTTAACACTATTATTCACACTTAAATTCCATTCATTAAATCAGTGAGAAATCACAAAGCATGTTCTAAATAGATATGCAACTGAACTTTTATTTATTTATTGTATTTTTCAGCAAAGGAAAAGAAAATACATACAATCCCATTCATCAGACTGATCTCTGCAGTTATAATATCCATCACATCGTTGGAAGCCACTGTAGCATTGATTGCCACTAAAGCAGGATAAATATCCCAGCATCTCACAGGTGTCACCTGTAACTATAACCAAAGATATCAATAATGATGTTCATGCTAGTGGAGAATGCTAATAATAATAGCAATAATAATAATAATAATAATAATAATTAATATAATAATGATAATATTATTATCATTAAAAAATGGACCCCATCAGAAATTACAATGCTTTTCAATCCATTTGAAATGATAGGGAAAAGTCATCCTTTATTCCATTTTTAAAACCATTCATCTGCACATTTTAGACAACATCTTCCATTCATGTCTCTTGCCAACAACATCTTCCATTCATGTCTCTTGCCACTTATGTTTGAATAAGATAACTATATTTCTAACAAACGTTCAATGCAATTTACTATCAAATACATTTTGACATAACTTTTTTCAATCATTTACATAAAGTCATCAATTCATGATAAAAGAACAGTTCAAAGTTTGGCATTGTAAAAAAACATTAAATCATCACTGAAACAATTTTTTTAATCAAAATTATACAAAAATTATTCCTTTTCATAATAAAGTATTAAAAGTTTCATTTGATGTGACATGTGTGAATGATTAACAACCCTCAGATTATTCATAACATTATTATCAACACCAAATGAAATAGAGTTGTTGACAAAAGAAATTAAAAAACTAGTATCATCGATGTACAATTAATGGAACTTGTTAAATAGACCCATTATATTTGATTGTAATATACTTATAACCATGAGAATTTTTAATATTAAAACTTAAAAACTTTACCTGTGGTTGTAGACCTTGGTGTTGTGGTTGTTGTATAACCTGAAAACAAAATACATTGCAATACTATCTGTATCTTTTTTAAGTATCCAAAGTTCATTTCAAAATATATCCATAACATTTTTTATTTGTTCTTTCATATTTTGTAAAGAAGCTATGTATCTTATTAGCAGCATGGAAACAAATTATATTGAGAGATAAAATGAAGATTATAATTTGTATTTTTCCTATATTTGAAAAATTACACATGTATTAATGAAAGCTGAATGAACAAATGATACATAATACAATATTTATTGTTATGCATTGTTTCCACAGCTACATAGTTTTATGTTAGTTACCTTTTGACAGTCTCATCAACCTATGTTACTATCATGCACATTTTCACATCATGCCAAGTTACATACTTGTACTTTAAGTTTAGATAAAACAATTTGCAAATGTATATAGATTTACAGACTTATGCAAATATGCATGTTTAGACTGATGAATTTGTAAAAGGTATTAAGCAAAGTTAAAACAAGGTCCCAGGAAATAATTCAAAGGAAAGATAACATTCCCAGTAACTTCCACTTTCAATTCACTTGTATTTGTGGGAAATTCAGTTTTGTGGATCTTGCCACTTTTACCAACTACAAATTTAATGACAGCCCCACCCCCACGTCTTATATTTGTGTCTCTTGTCATTCAGGTTTGACAAAGGAAACTATATTTCCAACAAAAATTTAATGCAATTTACTACTAAATATATTTTGACATAACTTATTTTCAATCATTTACAAAAATGAGAAATCAATTCCTTATAAAAGAACATTTTTAAGCTTGGGGTTGTAAAATACATACCAATCATCACTGAAACATTTTCTTAATTACAGAAAAACTACTCCTTTTTATGATACCATAAAGGATTAAAAGTTTCACAATAGATGTGACATGTGTGCAAGATTAATAACAATCATATTATTCATAATATTATTATCAACAACAAATGAAATAGAATTGTTGACCAAAGAAATTAAAATACTAGTATCATCGATGTAAGAATAATGGAACTTGAAATAAAGACCAATTATATTTGATTAAATATACTTATAACCATAAGAATTTTTAATATTAAAACTTAAAAACTTTACCTGTGGTTGTAGACCTTGGTGTTGTGATTGTTGGATAACCTGAAAATAAAATATATTCTGATAATGAACTTTTGAAAATAATTCAGATCTATTAATGAAAATTGTATGAAAAATTAAACGTAATACAATATTTTATTATGCATTGTTTTCACAGTTACAATAATTATTTTATGCATCCTTAAAGTCTGTCTCTTTTTAGTCGGAGGTTCATCCAGTTTTATTAAGGTTCTAGGTGTTAACATTATTAGTACTTAGTTTTAATATCACATGTAAAGACAGTTCTGACTGGGCATTGGGGAAAACATAAAAAATCTATACATGTGTATTGCATATCTAACAAATATTGAAATAAAAAGAAATAATTATCTCATCCAGAAAAATAAGCCTTTACTGAAAGAAAAAAGTTAATGGCTTCATTCAAAGAAGATATACAGAGATTAATTCTTTAAACAATGTGAGTAACCTGGTCACACCTAATTGAAGAGAGGACAGCGTTATGATTCATATGTAATCACTTAACATGGGGGTGGGGGTGGCTACAAACATCACAAGTCTTGAACACCATCAATTAAATCCAACAAACAATTCTCTCTTGCTGGTTTAATAGACAATGACATTACTCCCCCCGGGCAATACGGATTAAGGAGACAAACAATATATGCGACCACTATGTCAATTTTGGCACTACAATAGCAATTTGTGACATGTACATTAGCCTGGTTTACAGACTGTAGCATCTATCACTGGTAGCCACAATCCTTTTTTAAATTTTTTGTATTATTATTATTCCTTTTATGTTTGTTTTTAATCAGAACAATCATTACTAATCACGCGGTAGTTGTAACAATTGATTATATATATGTCAGGGATGTCTATTTTTTCACGATATGGTTGTTCATAGGGATGAAAGATCCTACTCATACATATCATCTTCAATAAGGCCGGGAAGCAGGCTAAGTGCAGGGATCATTAGTCCAGTTCCCTGCTTTGTATGCTCCTTGTGTCACTCTTTCCTGTATGATAAGTGGAGAACAACACAGGGAACATACAAAGCAGGGAACCAGCCTAGGGAATAATCTTCTACATGTGCTTTAGTCTTGTTTACAGTAGAAACTATAAAACACTATAAAGCATACCTACATAATTTCAGATCTTGGTACCCATCCTTTTGGTTATATTTTTTATTTTCAGAACAGTATGAGCGGTCATTGTTACAGGGATTAAATAATGGTCAGTGGAGTTTATCCTCGTTTTTGCTATGCGGTTGTACATAGCAGTGTCAAAAAGCATCACTGGTTATGTTCAGCGGGTGGTCGCTAACAACAGATCATTTATATATTAAAAAAATCAATCCTTGCATCACGATTGTGGTATGAAATGACAGGTGCTCACTCATAAGTTGAGCTCGTTCATAACAGTTTTTACTGCATTATCATTTCAAACAAGCACAGCACATCCTGAACACTTTCTGACTGAACAGTTTGTGGTTCTGTTGGTTGGACACTACTATCGAGCACATGATAGGCTATGTATGGCAGCCAGCATATCCAGTTGAGGTAGAACCTGGGAAAATCCAGGGAAGGACCACCAATACACAGGAAGCTAGTGGCAATCTTTTTCAGATTCCCATGTTGGCCAGGAATGAGGCTCAAACACAAGCAGAGGTAGGAGGTCAGTAATGGGTTAAGGTAAGTGCTTTAAATCACTCAGCAGCCAAGCACCCCCTCTAGATTAGAGAGATACAGTAAGTGAATATATCATATTCATATACCTGGTCCATAATAATAAAATATATTCATAGTTCTTTAATACAGTTCCCAAGATATATACCATAGAAAAGCATACATGTAATCAACTGTCCAAAGAAGCATGGTGGCCTTCCTGTATTTTTGTATGGCAAAAATAAGCATAATAATCATGCATAATTTGCTTTCTGACAATTCCTGAACAAATGATTAGTGTGATCATTTTTCTTTATATTTGTTTACCTTCTTCTGGTGCTTACTCTATTTCAATTTTTCTCTTCTTTTAATCAGTTAATTTAATGTGTGCATAATTACATGACGTGAGTGCTGGGTATTTGCACAAACATGTGTATTCAACTGCTTGTGTTTCTTCAGTCTGTCTACCTGCATTTACATATGAGGTTGAAACTAAGAAAACAAAACTAAACGTACCACAATGCACACCAGCGTCATCACTGTGATTACAATTGTGAATGTACCATCCATTATGGCTGCAGTTGTATATGGAGCTTTCATTTCCAATACATCTAACATCATCCAGAAGAATGCTTAGGCTGCTATTGGAGCCCCAAGGCGCACAACACACTGCAGTTGCTCCTAAGGTGCTAGGGAAGCAAAAGAAGAGAGGAACTAATGTCATATGAAATTGATGATGGAAGTAAATGCAATTTAGAAAATATATTAATGCAACCAGCCCGGAGTTCATCAGTTTAACATACAGGATGATGTAATCTAATTTTTCTTGATTGGTAGTTGACGAAAAAGACCTCATATACACACCATAATCATTTTTTGTAGCTTTCAGGTTTTTTAAGCAAAACAACAGAGCAAACATAACTTCACAACATTTCTATAACTGTAGGCTTTAGGGTATTTATTTTATCAATCTCTTATGCGATATTTTAAAAAACATTGTTTGCTTATGAAGTATACTGGTCATCACAGAATTTAAGATAAAGTCACATGTATAAGTAACTCATGAAATTTTCACAAGAGTTCCACAGAATGCAGTGTCTCATATTTTCCAATGATATGGGCTTGCAAAACAGTTCAAGACTTTCACAAAAATTTTAACACAAAGAGTTGAAGTTGCCTGAGCTGGTGAATGACATATTCAGTACATCTCACAATTAAAAATGGCAAGATAATATAACTCCTCAATTTAAACCTATAAACTCATAAGAAGGCCTATCAGTTAGATATGAGAATAAATTACAAGTAAAAAGGGTTTGTTTCTCAATTGTGTCAGCAATATTACAAATACCAAGCTTTCCAGGAAACAGGGTACATAAACACATGAGAAAGAATTATTGTGCTCACTTGTGAATTATAATGTGAGAAAGACTTATCGTTAATTGGGCCAACCATAAGAAAAATTATGAAGTACGTATCCACAGAAACTGATGAGACCTCTTATTTCAACATAATTACTGAAATAAAACACAAACAACTCTTCACATCTTGTACACAACCTGACAAGAAAAGTTGTTGAAATGTACGTAATGAAATCACTTCAGACAAGGTTTTCTTTTTAAAAAAACTTGTCAAAGTTTGAAAATGTGTGGATTAGGCTTATCTTCAAAAAAAGCCTATCATCAGTGAATTACTTCAATAATTCTACAAATATCACACAGAGGAGGTTAGTCACCTCAGAAAGCTAGACTGTTTTATTCCTTACCTGTATCCAAGCATTCTGCAGACCACTGCAGCATCATTATCATCCCAGGAATCATCACATATGGTGCCCCATGAACCATTATAATAAACTTCCACTCTTCCCTCATACTGGTTCTGTCCACCAACCAGTCGAACTTCAGAACTAGTGACACTATTACCTTTAAAAGAAATGACATAATACACCAATGAGACATGCGACGTGCTTGTTCCATATAAATCTCACCAAAAAAATTTAGACCCAAATCTAACTCTGCATTTATCAGGGTATATTTTAATTCCAGGTTCATTCAAACGGCAGAACATCCAATACCTGTCATTGTGATCACATCAAACCATGCAGTATCTTGTAAGAGGAATCATATGTAATAAATAAAGAACCAGCAGCTAAAAAGGAGAATTGCTTATAGACTGATGAAGGGATGGAAGGAGTAGATGGTGGGTATCACAATATCCCTGTTAATGTGCGAAAACAAGACAAAGGTTTGCCAACACGATGTAAGAAAAATAAAAAAGAAAAGTTTTTAAACCAAACATTATAGTTATGTCTACTGACTACCATGAGCAATATTTCATAGCAGTTCAGCAACATCTGCACATTTATTGCCCAAAAAGTTATAAGATGTGGTTCATGTATTTTTCTCTTATGATGGCTGCATTTGCAAGCTATTAGACATTTTCCAAATGTATTATAAAAATAGTAAAATCTGGTAATGTATCTAAAGAAATATTTACGTTTTCCAAGGAACCTTGTCTATCAGGACAATAATATTGCACACACACACACACAGAATCTGACTTGCAAAAACATTTAAATAAAATGTACATTTAAAAAGAAATAATGATGCTGCTATCACTGATGTTGGAAAAGTGATACCTATGCCTAACCTTCCTTACACAGATGTGACAATAAATATTTATTAAGAGGTAGTTTCAGTAGGTTACTGATATTAAAGTACTCAAAGTACCTAACCTAGGAAGCATTTAAGTATGGGAGTGATTTGGTAAGTTGGGCAAAAGAACATGAATAACTTACTTATCTTCGTATACATATGTATCATGTCAAATTTAAAAGAATGTCAATAAAAAAATATACCAACCACAACGTACACCAGCATCTTCTGAGTGGTCACAATTATGAGAGTACCACGCATTACGACTACAATTGTATATAGAACTTTCAGCTCCACTGCAATTGACATCATCCATGAAAATGCCCAGATTTGAGTTGGAGCCAAATCCAGCACAGCATACTGCAGATGCTCCAATAGTGCTGTACATATAAGGGAGAAAGAGATGAAATAACAAATGTTTGGAGAAAAACATTTTACTTTGAGTTTACTTTAACCATAAGATGGTCATTAATTTCTTTTGAAAAAAATTTGAATCTATTCCAATTTTGTCAAGAGAAGAAACAAAATGATATACGTACAAATTTTCAAGAAAGATTTTTTTTATAGATGAAATGATCTAAAGTTTTATTACTTTTAGTAATCAGTCATATTTGATTGCAGTTCAGGATCTTTTCTACAAAACAGAGAGCTTTTCATGTATGTATGTATGTATGTATGTATGTATGTATGTGTTTTAATGTCACATCAATACCATATTGGCAATTAAAAACAATTTCTAAAAATGTAATGATAAATAACTGCAACAAAAAAATCATTCTCACAATGTCTTGCAGTTTCCTTCCAATAAATGTGAGACAATAAACAGAACATTTGAAACCTATAAAGTTATACCAGGGCCAATCAGTTTGGTATGAACATACAAGTTTAAAATAATTTGATTCTCAATTGTAACAGCAATACTGCTACATCCAAGCCTTCCTAGAAACTGGGTATGTAAGTCTATGTGCAATATTGTCTTTACTATGACTATGCAAAGAAGACTGATCATCAACTGGGCTCAACAAGAGAAAGGTTACGAGGCAAAACATCCCCAGAAATCAATAAGGTCTCTGCTTTAAATGAGATTACTGAATAACTCTATAACAATTAAAATCTTATCTAATTCTTTTTACAAACTGTATTTCTCCCAGGATACATAATCGTGGCCTGAAAAGAACACCTCTTGTAACATGGACTGAGGATATATTTCAGACAAAGTTCTCTTTCAAAAATTCCTAAAAGTCTAAAACAGGGGAATGAGATCATCAAAAACTCGTGTGAAACTTCATGCATAGCTTTGATTGATAAATGGCTGAAAGCATTAGACCAAGGAAAAATGGTAGGTACCATTATGGTTGACTTTTGTAAAGCTTTTGGTCTTGTAGGCCATGAAAGTTTGCTTGAAAACTAGAAATCTATCATTGCAGTGAAAACTCCCTAAAATGGTTTACTTCTTAACCAATAGACTGCAGAAAGTACCTTTAAATGAAAGTAAAAATATTAATTGTGGAGTATTACAAGGCTCTATCCTTGGACCACTATTATTCATTCTATTTACCAACAATTGCCTCTTAAGATAGGAACATCAATTTCTTCCACTGACCTCTATGCAGATGATACTACACTGTCTATCATGGGGAAAACCAAAACTGTACTTGAAAATAATTTACAACATGCTCTCAACAGACTTAAAGTATGGTGCAAGAAAAATGGTATGATCATACCAACAGAAAAAACAAAATACCTCCTAGTTACAACACACAAAAACGAGGCTGGATAGCGACAAACTCCAGGTTCTATCTGACAATATGAGCCTTAGTATGACCTCTCATGATACAATTCTTGGTGTATTTATAAATAACAATCTTACTTAGTCTGTTCACATTAAACATGTTTCAAAAATGATAAATTCTTATATTTGGCTACTGAAGGAAATTAAAACAAACATTCTTCCTCAGTATAAGGTCATCTTTTATAAGTTATATTTAGTCAAACATAACAAACCTTAAGACTCCAAATGAGGGCATGACATATAATTATTGACCAGTGTATTGACAGTTTCCAGGAAGCACTGAATACTATCAAGATTTTATCACTAAATGAAAGAATATTTCTTAGGCCAAATTGACATATAAAGTATCCAGAAAAGCTGTTCCTGTATATCTAAGCAATATCTTGATCCAAAGAGATGCTGTTAATATAAGTCATTTTAGAAGTAAAAATTACATTATACCAAGACCAAAGAAGGAATTGTTTAAAACAAAGTTTTCAATATACTTGTCACTGGTATTGAATAATATTCCCAGTGACATAAGGCAGGCTCATACCATTTGTTCATTTCATAATCGATGTCTAAAATGGATAAAATCTTAAGACAACTGAACAGTCATAGTAATAGAAATATCGACTGCTTTTCTGTACTTATGCATAATTTTCACAGTTGAAATTTTCCATGTAGGTTGATAATATATATTTTATATATGTTTATGTGTTCACAGATGCCTATGCATATGTTCCAGGCTTGATAGTTTGATTTATTTTTTTAAATTTTATTATTTAGTGTCAAGCGTGATTTTTCACATTATGCTGTATATACTGTTCATTATTGTACACAATACTAGAAGGCCTCAAGGTAGATTAGCTCTGAAACTAATTGAGTTTCCTTGTCAAAATAACGTCTTTATTATTATTATTTTTATTATAAATATGAGCACGATAATACAGAGGAGGTTAGTCATCTCAGAAAGGCTTGACTGTTTTATTCCTTACCTGTATCCAAGCATTCTGCAGACCACTGCAGCATCATTATTATCCCAAGAGTCATCACATACGGTGCCCCACGAACCACTGTAATAAACCTCCACTCTTCCTTCATATTGGTTCTGTCCACCAACCAGTCGAACTTGAGACCCATTAAAACTATTACCTTTAAAAGAAAATGATGATAAAGATGATAAAAATGCCTTTATTCAGAGATTAACTCAGATTAACTAATCTAGCTTGAGGCCCTCTAGTACGTACAAAATACAGAGTATAACAAAATAATTGAACCTTTCCAAGAGGGAATTTAATCATTCTGAAATGTATATGAACATGCTGCAGTTAAACCCTGACAAACATATAGGTCAACAAATGCACGCAAAAAAATAACACGTAACATAAGCTCAAGTGAGAGAACTGAAAGATGTGAAAAATGATAGGAATCCAAGTGGGCTTGATATCTCTTGCACCTGGCAATAAAATATAAAAAGCGAGCATTTCAATACACAGGAATACTTAGTATTGTGAGAAAACCTATGCAAACTACCTCCTAAATTTTATATCATGTTGCTATATCATGATATACACAAATGCTCTAGCAATAATGATATAATTAATATGCACAGCCTTTTGTTCATAATCATCATCCAAGGTGTCAATGACATAAACTCCTTTACAGAGTTTTACAGTTTGGACAAGAAATACAGTTTCTAGACCTAGAAAGGAAAACAAAATATCCAGTCAAAATGTTATTAATATGCACTAGTCAGTCAAATGCAAGGTATCTCATTAATATCCACTGATATCACTTCTTACAGAACTATCACAAGGATACAAGTTTAAAGTGGAGAAAACTCAGACAAGAATTCAGTCTGTTGAGTGGTGACCAGCTCAGCCAATCATATACAAGATTATCTCATTATTATGCATTGATTTTGTGCTTATCACACTCAAAATGATAATATAAAACTATTTTATAAATCTGATCAGAGCCAGATAAGAATGTTTGTTAAGTGGTGTCGATTTATCTCTTTTTCTTTTCCATCTGCTATATCTTTTCAATCATATAACATCCACATCTCACACTGTAAAGCATTTCACTTAACACCTGGTGCCATTTTCTTTAAAACTAAAGACTGGTTCACTAACTGACTAGCTTATCAATAAAATGACACTGTTAGGCAAAGTTCATTTTTGAATAAACCTGTCTGTTTTCTTGCGCATGAGTCATATACAATTGCTATAATTAGCAATTAAAGAAATTATTCTTATGCTGTTCTTATGATGCATTCACCGTTTTAACAATATTCTCAAATTTGCAGGAGTCAAATTAAGAGACGATAATAAAATGACGAAAACTTTTTATTGCTGAATACTGTCTAGGTGGTGATATAGTATTAAATAACATGACTGCTTATGTCTGAAGCAGTCATTACCACCAACTGCACAAAAGTATTCCAGATGTGACTATATATAACATTTACATAACAACATGGAATTAACATCTTGATTTTCTTCAGTAGCTAAAGAAAAAAAATAATTTTTAAAAAATGATGTAAGGTTAACATATATGTTTTTTTATTTAGAAATAAACCACTTAAATTACCTTTAGAAGCAATTTTGGGATATAAACTGACATTGAGAATTTTGAGTTTGTTACTAAAACTATTTACCCTTTTTTCATGTATTGGTAATAGAAAGACTTGGGTTTCATTCTGTCTTGAGAATCACACTAGTTTCTTTAAAACAATAATTCAAGCCTGTAACACACATAATAGGTAATTTAAAGTTGAGTTTAGGTTTCACATGAATATTATAGTGCAGTGTCATATACACAGATGAAAGTCGAAGAAATCATATTTCCTATTATCAGGGACAAGTCCATGAAAAAACCTTCTGGTATTCCACAACCAATAAATTTGCTTTCAGAAAGATAGCCATTTAAACTGAGTCTTTGAATTTTATGAGTTAACTGATAAATGAATTTTAATTTTCAGAGAGCGGATAGTATCTGTTCAAGCAGTTCATACAAGAATGATGTACATGGTTTTCTAGCAAATTGGAAAGGTAAAGAAGGATAGAGGTAAGTCCTAAATTATTTACAACATAAAAATCCATTATTTATAAGAGACTGAGCTAATACAAAATAATATAAATCCCTGAAGCATGAAATATAGATCACAGTCATTCATTCTCATTTGTGAAGTGTGATACTCATTTTGCTATGCTTTGGACTTTTCCACTTAGCTAACAACTTGATTTTTTTCTAGCATTTTTATCAGAGAAACTAAATTCAGATAATACATAAGTTTCAACTAAATCAATTGACAGGCTGGAGAGGTTTTGCAATTGACAGGACAAATGCAACTTTAGCACGAAAAAAGAAAAAAATTAAATGACATTATTGTCCCTTACCTAAAGTAACAACAAGCTGGTTAGAATAGTTTCCATAACCTAGTGCATTACTGGCTGCCACCACAAAATTGTTTGTAGAATTTGGTGCTAGTCCAGTCACATTGTAACTTGTCATGTTTGCAAGGAAAATTGCAACTATTCTCCACTCTGAGTTCCAGTAGTTCTGTATGACATACGAGATGAGTCGTAAGTTTCCATAACTGGGTGGTGGGATCACATGCAGCATCACAGATGTAGATGTTATATCTGATGTCCATAGTGTTGGTATTCCAGGCTCTGCAAAAGGAATATTATAATTCACATATGTAAATAAATCTATAAATAAATAAAGGATGAAGTAAGGAAGAAGGTAAGTTATTGAGTCAGTCAGCAAGCAATGTACACAAGTAAATGTAATACCAGCAATTCCACGTTTTATAGGTGCCTATCCCTCCTTGTAATCAAACACTGCATTAAAAAGACATACTAATATCCACATCTCAATCCAAGCATGCCATGTGTGAAGGAAATAGGTGCTAAATTTCACCCTAAACTGCATGATCTTACTGGAACTGGCCACCAATTATTCATTATGGCACCCTACTCCTTTTATATAAGCCTCAAAATGTAATATAAATGCATTGTATTCATCATGACCATATTTACAAAGACAATACACATCACAGGGGAGAGTTTCAAACACAGACAAATAAGGGAACAACCTCTTCTACTGATAAGGACATAATTTATGAAACAATTAGAGTGTAATTTTACATAGTGAACTTGAAACTCCTTAAATTTAACAAACGAATGATTTGTTAGGTCCAATAACTATGCTGAATAAAGTAGTGCATTTGAATATCCATATGATAGTGCATTTTTAGTAATACCCACACTTCTCAGTAATCACAAAACCATATTTTGGGTTTGGTTGGTTTGGTTTTGTGGGTTTAAACACCATTGTTCAGTACATGATAGGCTGTACATGGTGGTCATTATATATAAACCCCAGGAAGAACCAATGACACATCATAAGCTAATGGCAAGTTTTCTTAGATATCAGTTATCAGCTGGTCGAGCAGAGACTTGCACAAATGTGGACAGAGGTGGGATGTCAATGATCTGAAAGGCGATTGCCTTATATGACTTGGTCACCCAGGGCGCCACCATTATTAGGTTAAATTTGGACAGAAATAGTCAATAAATGAACATCTTACTCCTACCGCGACTTGTGGAAAATAAGTAACTAAAATTTGATTGGTGAATTTAAAGGTTAGCAGTCAATAACTTAATATCAGCCCATTTTAGATTTCTGTTATGTTGAAGAGGTTGTTTTTAATCTGATGTCAAAGTTACTTCATCTGCATTTTTGTATCCTTTTGATTGCACAGTATTTTCCATCCTTATCATTAGACAGGAATACAAGCATTTTGTGTCAGTGTAAATGTTTATATGCAGATACATAGGCAGATTTCTCCTTCTATCTGCCATTAACATAAAAAAAACATATCGAGCCCATGATGAAAGCATTGCCTAATTACTTTAACCAAGACTTCAGCAAACTGATTTTGCTACTGTCACCATCATCAGAATAGTGCCATGTCTTGCATCTCAATAAAGTCAGCTTAACAAATAATTGGACCTTTTGACTTTAAAATGTATGAATATTGGATGATCTGTATATATTGTTTCAAAACAGTCTTTATTTTGTCATCAAACATGTCTTTTTCTTTGATACCAGCTCAAAAAAGGGTGATCTGTAGGTCTTATTGGATTCTTGGCAGGTTTGCATGTTATCCCAGTGCAGATCAATGACTGGTACATTCATTTTGGTACAAAAGGTGCAATTAAAAGAAAATGCAGATCAGTAACCCTCATACGTTAATGTCATTATTTCTGGAAATTTGTTCGGCTGAATAGAACCAATATTAACATATTATGCATAGCTTATCTTTTCTTTTTGTTTAATATTCATGTACACATTACAAAAAAAGACCTGCCTTGTTAACAATTGTTTATTATTACTGTTTCTGACGCTTAATTAAAATAATTATGCAATGTTTTTATGACTATTTTACAAACCACCCAATGCTAAGAGATCACTGACTGAGCAGAATTATAATTGCAGAATAATATTAGTTAGCCTAAAATGAATCACTGTAGAATGGTCTTTAGTTAGCCTCAAATAAATCACTTATTATGGAATGATCTGCAGCAATGAGCCTGAAATTAATTACTTATTGCAGATTGGTCTTCAGTAATTAGCCTAAATTAAATTACTTATTATAGAATAATCTGTATCCAGCCTGAAATGAATCACTTACTGTTGAAATAATAATAGTAATATCCAAATGCATTGCTAGCCATGCAATAATAGCTGGACCAGGTGTAGTTGTAGTTCACGATCATGCTGTTACCCACGATAGTATGACCTGTGACATTTCCATCAACAAATCTGGATCCGATAGAAATATAGTATGCAATATTGGGGCTAGGGTATCCGTTGGCAATACAAGTGATATTTGCATGTGTGCCATTGCTTCTGCCATCAGTGGATATAAAATAGGGAGCAAAACCTCCTGAAAGAAATAAAAATAACAAGAGAAATGATAAATGCTCATCCTGAGAGGTGGTAAAGCAGTAAATCTGCCTGTCATGGTCAGCATGTCAAACAAAATTCTTATCTGAATGGATGATCTGGGTCATTTTTTGTGGTAAGCCATTTATTTTACTAAGTTATGAGCCTCAACATAATAGTTAAAACTTAGTTTGTGGAGAAAATATCACTGCAAGCTAATAACATAACAGATTAAAACATGTGTTATAATTAAAGAGACTGCTATCAAATGAGACCATAAAATAAATTGAATACTTTAGATGCTCACAAACCTGTAGAGAAAGAAAATGTGTCCTGTCTTCACAGACTTCTTGGGAAATGAACAGGTGATCACAAGAATGATTATAATGTAAATAACCAAATATTCAGAAAAACCATTTGGTGCAAATCTTTCTCCTGCTAACTCTATGAAGAGTTCCTTTGGTCAGTAAATATTTTTCTGCTATCATATCCTGATTGACTTTATAACTGAAACTAAAACTACAAGTTTAAGGACTGATTTAAAGGCAGTGAAGAGTTGCTTGCAATTTCACTTGTTTTCACACTGTCACTATGGTTTGCTTTGAGTTTCTACATCAGTACAAAAGTTACTCACATTAAAACAACCTAGTATAGCACCATCCCCTAAATAACTTAGGTGGTCATGGATAACTATTTTGGAGATGAAAGCAATTATGATATTGAACCTACCTTTGTATAAAGTTATCTCCTATAATCATATACATTTTTAATGCATCAATTAAAAGCAAAAAGGTTAGGAACTACTGTATTATTTTTTTAATATTTTACCACATTTACAGCACAAAGATCTGCTAGGAAATTCAACAGACTGGGCTTGTGCTATCCATTTGCCTTTTGATTTCCAGCAACAGCATGAACATAGATCAGCTAGCAAATTCAACAGACTGGGCTTGTGCTATCCATTTGACTTTTGATTTCCAGCAACATCATGAACATAGATCAGCTAGCAAATTCAACAGACTGGGCTTGTGCTATCCATTTGACTTTTGATTTCCAGCAACATCATGAACATTGATCAGCTAGAAAATTCAACAGACTGGGCTTGTGTTATCCATTTGACTTTTGATTTCCAGCAACAGCATGAACAAAGATCAGCTAGCAAATTCAACAGACTGGGCTTATGCTATCCATTTGACTTCTGATTTCCAGCAACAGCATGAACATAGATCAGCTAGCATAATATGTTACTTTAATCCATGCAGTTACTTTTTTGTGATTTCTGGCAGAAAACAGAGAGATCTGCCAGTACAGTATGTGATGACAGACCTGTGTAAACACCCATGCTGAAGGTTGTCCATTGTTCCATGTAGATAATTTTTTGGTCTCAATAATCTTTACATTATCTGGCAAGTGAACAAAATCTCAGATTGATTAAGATGATATCAATGTTCATTACAAAATGCTGTAACATCAATTCAAGTTTCACAGTAAATAAAATGTCAACAGAGAGCCTTAATGCATACCTGGTGTTGTTCCTGTTGTGTTGGTTGATAAGTCTGCTACATGAAAGAAAAAAGATTGGCTTTATGATTCAGTCTAACAGATAAATGAAACTGCTTACTGCATGTTAACTTAATTTATACTAAAAGTATCTCATCAATTTATTAACTTTATCTCACTTCTTTAGATTTAATATCAATAAATATTAAAATCCATGAACAATTATTTGTGGTGGAGCATGGAGATCATATACCATATATCTCACATATCAACAAAAATTCAAGCACACCACCCTTCATTTCCCTATTACCCAAATCTGACTCATCCTCACATATGCTATGGTAAATGTTTATGAACCCTGTTAGTTAAAAGTTATCAATATGTATATATATATATATATATATATATATATATATATATATATATATATATATATATATGCTGAATATGAACAGTGTAAGACTAGTTCATAACTAATTACACAACTTTACAATAAAAACAGATTGCACTATAGCTCCTTTTTTAGTAGGTCAATTCCAGCTAGTTTATATCATTATCAGTCAAGCTGAAGCCAACTAGAAAAAAACATCTAATATTTTTAAAGCTTTAATTCCACCAGACACCGTTATGATTAATGGACTGAAGGAACAAATGGTGGATATCACAATATCCCTGCTAATGTGCAAAAACAAGGCAAAGGTTTGCCAAATAGAAGTCATGAAAAATGAAAAGATAAAAGTACTTTAACCAAATATTTTAGTTATGCATACTGATTAAAAAGAGGAATATCTGATAGCAGATCTGTATCATTTGCACATTTATTTCTAAAAGAAGTTAGAATATTTGGTTTATGTCTTTTTCACTTATGAAGGCTGCATTTGCATGATGTTAGTTGTTTTCCAATTGTATTACAAAAATAGAATCAGGTAAAGTAACTGAAGAAATATTTAAGTTTCCAAGGAACCTTGTCTATCATGCATCCATGCAGTAATACTACTACTAATACTACTACTACACACACACACACACACACACACACACACTGTATTTGACTTGCACAAACATTAAAATAAAATGAATGTTTTAAAATAAGTAATGATGCTGCTATCACTTCTGCTGGAAAAGTGTTACATATGCCTCACCTTACTTACACAAATGTGAAACTAAATATTTATCAAGAGGTAGTTTCAGTAGGTCAAACAAATATTAAAGTACTCGAAGCACATGATATAGTAAATATTTAAGAAGGTGAGTGATCTGGTAGGTAAGGCAAAACAAAATTGATAGTATACTTCTCTCCATCTTCAGATATATATAATTAAATTTAAAAGAATGTTAATACAAAAATATATCTACTACAGCATTTTCTGAGTGGGCAATATTGTGAGAGTACCATCCATTATGACTGCAATTATGTTTAGAACTTTCAGCTACACTACAATTGACATCATCGATGAAAATGACAAGATTTGAGTTGTACCCAAATTCAGTCATGGTGGATGTCCATATTGTGGCTCATAATGGACAGATTAAATTTCAAGCCCCCATGGGAAATTATATATTATGGTGGAAATCCACTAACCAACTGAAATTTACTTGCTGGGTGAATTATAGCAGACAGTATACAATGCCCTTTTAATGTTACACACATTGCTTACAATGCATTCAAAAAGTTGCCCCAGTAAAATGCATAATACATGTATTGCTACAGATATAATTAACCATGTCAGATCTATAAACCATTAGAGCCTTCCACCATAACTGCAATTTGTGATAAAGGGGGGCATGAAGATGATGTCTTTAGAGATAAGGAGGGTCTGATGGAGAAAAATACTGGTGAAATGTTCCAGCATTTTGCTCTAGGGACATCCTTGTGATCGTCTGTCGTCTGCCATGTAGCTGAGACTGAGCAAGAGAAGGAAAGTATCCTTGGTGGCTTGTTTGAGCATCATCATCAACCTGAACATTAAAAATAGTGTTGTCATGAAGCATTTTAATTATGACAGCTTAATCATGGAATCTTAACCCTTTGCCTATGTTCACATCCATGATATTAAGTGGACAATGCAAAATCCATGATGCATGACCTGTACCTTCTGCATATCACAGACAATAAAGCACTCAAAACACACACTGTATGTTTTTGTCTAAGTGAATCAGTTGGGTGAAGCTAAAAGACAACTGCAAACGTCCTGTCCAAATATAGAGTGGGGTGCTGGAAATACAGGTAGATCGATAGATACATAAATCAATAAACTTTATGTTGATAAAAAAAAATATACTTACCACAACGTACACCAGCATCTTCTGAGTGGACACAATTGTGAGAGAACCATCCACTATGGCTACAGTTGTATATAGAACTTTCATTTCCTCTACAACTGACATTATCCAAGAAAATGCCAAGATTAGAATTGTTGCCAAATCCAGCACAACACACTGCAGATGCTCCAATAGTGCTGTGTATATGAGGGAAAAATGGTGAAATAATACAAATAATGGCAGAATAAAATATGTTTTACTTAAAGTTTGTGCTAACACTTAAGATGGTTAAAAATTATAATCTACTCCACTTTGGTCTTGAGAACAGTAAAGTTTGTACACGCATCAATCTTCAGATACTCTTTTAACATATTGAAGTTTATGGGGTGGAAATAAATTTTGGGAGCTGAAGTTGTATAAAGACTTTTTGAATTTTAATGGCAACCAGCATCTTTGGAAAAGACCTGAAAGCCTTATATTGGAGAATGATGTATGTACAGTGGTCCCTCTCTTGAACAGCCCCCACCCCCGTCACCAGCAGCCACCAAATTTCTTATGCCCAAAATCCCTTGGCACCAACAAGTTTGTTTTCAAAAGTACCCCTCAAAAATGGCCACCCCTCTAACTTGACCAGCGGCCATGATATTAGTACAAAAATGTAAAATGTTCCCCTCACAAGTGGCCATGCTTTATTTTATGTGTCTAGTACAAATAATTAATTCCTATGATTAGGTGAAAAATCATATCTCTACTAATACCAGTGTCCCAATGTCAGGTTTCCATTACTGAAAGAAGTGTTGGCTAAAGTACATGTAACACTAAGATTAATATTATATCATTGTCAATCAATAAAGCCGAAGTTTACAGGAAATGGATTCGATAATGTTGTATTAGAGTTTAGGGTTTCACATACATGTTGATTTCTTCTCTTTGAAGATTACAACTGGACATAATTGTCAAGATCATAACATGGTCAGGATATGTTAAATATACAATCTGTGGATTAACACACACAGAGAAATTAACCTTCAACAAAACAGGGTACCAGACCAAAAAAAAAAACCAAATCACGTGCCAATATATAAATCACTTCGTTCATAAAAATGGCATTTTGTACACTCTACAAAAGTTTTGGCTGCATAATTAAATTATAATACATAGCAAAATGAGAATAAATCATTACAAACATTAACATATCATGACGTGAACAGAGACATTACTTTTTTAGAAAGGTCAAACTTATTTGACTCGACAACATGGAGGGGTACTGATCTCCTTGCCGATACATTGACAATCAATGCAGCTGTAGGGATATAATATTAAAACAATATTCTGATACTATAGCTGCAATAATATTCAAATACAGATGAGACATTACATTTTCTTATTGTAACTGTATTCACTGCAACAATATAATTTATATTGCAACTGCAATGCTACAGTTGTAATGGACATTTAAATTACCTTAAAACTAAATGCTGTAAAATGAAGTTTGGTTGGTGGGGAGAATCAATTTATGCTTATTTTTATTATTTCATTGTTATCTCTTTTCATGGACATTGTCCACTGTCACTTTGTTATATGTGAGAAATGTGTTTTTTTTTAAAAAAAGTAATAACAAAGTACAATTGTGTTCTGCTTACTAATGGTATCTAAAATAGTATTTGCAATCAACAGAATAAAAACTGAGCTAAACAGTTTCACTCAATTTTTCATGTCAAACGGTTTCATTCATTAACCAACATATTTTAAAATCATGCAGACACAGTAATTATTCCACATTAATATATCGATTCAATATGGAACAGTGTCTAATAGTATATAATACAGTATTTTCATGATCTGTACATTATGCTCAATATCTTTCATGGATAAAGAGTAACTAAAATTACTGAAGTATGTTTGTGCTTAACATTGAACAACTGTGCATGACAAATGAATAAATGGGCCATCCAATATTCATCCAATAACAGCTGCCATAATTTAATGGCAATCAACATCTATGAAAAAGAAACAAGAAAGCCCTATGTGGGAGAATGCTGTATGCACGAATGTACATATGTACATACTGTATGTGTGTATGTATGCTTAAGTTAATAACTTTTCCAAATTTGGAAATCCTTGACTTCCATGATAGGATATTTGAAAGTCCCATAACTAATGCTGGGAATTCATATCATTACGTTTTGCAAGAAGAAAACCTATTCCATCAATATCTGCCTGTGAACCATGCAATTTTCAGCGTGTTACTGGATCAGATATTCTTTTATGAAAATAGCAAAGCCTTTCATTATTACTGAATTAGACATACTGAACCTGAATCAATGTCATTTATATCAAGTTATCATGTGCCAAAGGATCCAAACTACCAGGGCTATTGAAAACATATCCAATTGGCATTGCTATCCTCACATTGCTGATACAACAGGTATCTGCTGAAGTTGTAATCACACCATACCATTGCAAGGGCATTTTTAACACAGGTGTCATTGCAAATATGTTGATAATCAAAACAACAGTATTCAGTACCAGTGCAATACTGGACCCATCCATGATTACAGACCTACCCATCCATGGATTACAGACCTATGTATTTAAAAGGTCCATACACCATAACTGTTTATTCTAATCTAATGGATTTCTAATTTTTTTATATAAAAAATAACAAAGGAAAGATAATTTTCACAACAATTACATAAATGGAGGTTTTTGGGACTCTTATCCATGCATTTAGCATACTTGAGTCTCATCATTGGCTTCTGTCATGAGTCTTATGGAATAGTGTTTGTTTATTATGTATATTGGGCACTACATCATGTAAAATAAAGAAACTTTTACAAATAACATCTTAACATTTCATAAGGGATCCACAAAGTGCAGGGTCTCATCTTTTTGAACTTACAGGATTAAAAGGGAAATATTATAAAGTATAGTATCTCCAGAAATCAATAAAACCTAAATAAATGACTCAGTAAGAACAATCTTCACAACTTGTATACATCTTTTTAATATATAGTATTTCTGCTAAGATGAGCTAAAGCCACCAGATAAGAAAAATGTTCAAAACTGTTAAACTGTGTGGAATAGGTTTTACCTTCAAATATTATAATCAGTGAACCATGATACTATTATGACAAGTGATCATGCAGACGAGGTTGGTCATCACAGAAAGGCTTTACTGTTTTATTCCTTACCTGTATCCAAGCATTCTGCAAACCACTGCAGCATCATTATTATCCCAGGAGTCATCACATACTGTGCCCCAGCTACCATTGTAATAAACCTCCACTCTTCCCTCATATTGGTTTTGTCCACCAACCAGTCGAACTTGAGACTTGGGGACACCTTTAAAAGAAAAGACAAAATACTTAATGTTGGCTTGCATTATTATTTGGACTATCTATCACAATATCCTATGTAACAAGCATGTGGAATACATCATGTTTCATAACACTGGTTTTTTGTGTCAACAAATCACAAAAACCAGTTTGAGAAAAAATAACAGCAGCTCAGGCAAGAGATTCAGCAGCTGCTCCTTCAATGTCATCAGTGTACCACACTGTTGTCATTAAATATTGCTAACAGTAATATTACAGGTCACAACTTTGCTTCCAAATGAATGATGCTGTCTTTAATAAAACATCATTATTCAAGTTTATTTTGCCATCAACAATCTTTTGTGAAAATGGTGTAATGCATAAAAGATGCTGAAGTAGCAGATATTGATCTCAAATGGTTTTGTCAAATCTGCTGATATTTTTTCAAACTCTTCAACCAAATACTTCAAATGGCTGAATTCAAAACTAATGTAGAGAAGTTAGGAATGATCGATATGCACTGCATGAGGAATGATCTGAATGACTAATTACAAGAAAACATGGAATACGGTTACTCAGAAATGTATTGTATCTGACTCTGGATAATTCATTCCAAACTGCTAACATAATAGACCCTGATGTGCCTGCAGTACATAATAAGTTGATTGGGTCTATGCTTTTGAAGGTGGTTGTGTGTCACATAAAACTAAACATGGTAATATTTTACCTGATAATTACATAGCCCTTCTCCTAGAATATGATCACCTGTTGTAACCCAAAGTCAATTGTAAATACCAGTATCAAGCTCTTCTCCTATGAATGCATGTACAAAGGTTGGTAATAACAGTAAAAGAGGAATTTAACTTTTTCAATATATGACATCTGACCCTCGCACAACAACTGTAGGGAAGGAGTAAAAAATCATATCCACAAGATGTTGCCATATGGTTTTAAAGTTAGAGATGGTGGCTATATTTGACAAGAACAACAACAATAATAATAATAATAACAATGACTATATTATGTATGTATTTATGTGAACATGCTATTAGCTTGATGGAGGGTGGTTTTACTCTGTTGACAGATGTCATGTACTCCAGAAGGATTAATGTAGATATAGTGTTTTACAGTGTAAGTAAACTATAAAATGCTCCCCCTTGCTGCTGCGATTCAGTTTTAAACTCCAGCAATTAAAACTAGTTTTCCTGAGGTCTGCTTATTTCACTGATGGCTCATCCTTCTCTGAACCACATCTGCATTTTGGCATGCCACACTTTTCTCCTGACCATTTTATCTATTGAAATAACAATGTCTTGCTTTTGATGTATGGAGTACAATCAGCCTTTAAAAATGTAGTGCTAATCATGAACTAGCCAAAAATCACTCACAGAGAAGACCAGAACAAATCATTTATGTCAATACTGTGTAAAAGCTCTTGTTTCTTCAACACACATCACATATTTACCTAAAATGAAACAAACCGAGTTGTTCCACTTAGTGTACTTTACATATTAAAATCAACCAAGTCTCCCCAAAGCAGTGCTCAGATGACTAGAAATCACATGCTAATGACCGTCAATTAAGTGATCTGTGTAGTAGCAGTTGTTCATTTCTCATCACCATTACCTTTTAATAATCTCTATAAAAATTAACCAAATAAAGTACCCAGCAGTGAAAGTATACCATTATCATTAAGTGTAAAGCTGTGTAAATCACATCATTTACATCTTTTTACAGTTGTGGGCATTCTCTTTTATCTTTGTAAGATGTATTGGAAATAAAGCTTTTGTAAACATAGCCATGCTTGTAAGGTTTGGAGTCAAAACACATGCTTTCATTGAGATGCATAATCTGGCAGGTATGGGCAGATATGTTGATAAGTAATTAAATACATATAACATTAAAATTAAGAATGTTAACTAACAAAATACCTACCACATCGTACACCAGCATCTTCTGAGTGCCCACAATTATGAGAGTACCATCCATTATGGCGGCAGCTGTTTATAGAACTTTCATATCCACTGCAACTGACATCATCCATGAAAATGCTTAGATTGTAGTTGGCACCAAAACTAGCACAACACACTGCAGTTGCTCCAACAGTGCTGATACACATGGGGTAAAAAAATGAAATAACTTAAGAAAGGTGGGGAGAAAAAAATTTACTTAAAGTTTCCTTTAACTCTAACATAATTAACCAAAGAATTTTAAACAATTCTGATCAATTCCTCCTGGGAATTGAGAACAATTTTATACAAATAACAAATTTCAGGTGCTTCTGTTGTCTTATTTACTATTATTATTTATTTATTTATAAGAAGATTTTTCAGCCAAAGTCTTCACTAATGTTATCAGTATTAAGCTTAACAACAATGTTGTCTGAAATCAAACAACCACTGATAAGCCCAAACATGGGAAACCAAAATGTGGATGAATAGCTGAATCGAATAAAGTGATTACCATACTAGGGACTGCTTTGTCAACTTGTTCAAAACTTGGGAGAGGACTTATCGTTGGACAAAGCTTTGTAAAATGAAAATTTTACAAGTGCTTTTTGTAGATATCCATAATCGACTTATCACTGGAGAATTTAGGTATCAAATGGCTTCAGCCAACCTCATCACGTAGAGCCATATTATGCACACCTCTTCAAAGCTGCTTTACCAAGAGTATGTAAAAGTCATTGTGACAAAATTCGATACTGAGAAGATGTAGACATGTAAAAGAGATTAAAATATCATCCCTTACCTATATCCAAGCATCCTACAAACAACTGCAGCATCATTGTCATCCCAAGCGTCATCACACACCGTGCCCCAAGCACCATTGTAGTACACCTCTACTCTTCCTTCAAAGTTATTCTGGCCACCAACCAATCGAACTGAAGAACTATAACCTATGAAAGAGAAAATACAATACTATAATCTTCAATACAAAAAGTATATTACACTAATAAAATAGATTTTTAGACAACTACAAATTTACTAACGAACCTGGTGTCTCAGACCTGCAAATATTCAATGACATGTCTAAATGTAACTGGCCTGCAAAAACTTAAGCACAACTGTAACAAAAAACCTTAATGTTGATTCAAGTGTTTAGAAACGGTTAAAATTTATAATAGTTTGTTCCATATGATGTCTTGTCTACAACAAGCATAACGTATGAAAGGTCTAGAGGTGAAATTTAACTTAAATTGATTGCATAAACTGGAATCTACTCAAAGTCATTTTACTAAAACTATTCAAACAGAACGACACTAGCTGTTTCTGCCACCTTCCAAAAGAGATACCTGTCTTGTCATACTTATGCTGGTGAGATAAAAAGGTACAAATGATACACATTCATATCTCTTACAGTATGCACTAGATCTGTCACCTTTAAGCCCAAGAAAAAAATTAAAACACAAAATTTAACTTGTGTCACTGAAGCATAAATAGAGGTCATTATAACCTGCTTTGTATTAAAGATGCAGTAATTAACTAAAATGCATCCCTTCAGCAAACTGAATGGTTTCAGGCAGTAAAATCTCTGTGTTGTTATGTAATAATTATTGTCATTTTATCATCACATCATTCATCTATTCTGGTAACTTGCCTGTTCATATATAATGAATAAAAATGTATGAAAATATATGCATTTTGCAAACCAATCTGATCAAAATGAAGATCTGCTTAACAACAGGTAGAGCTGGCAAGCAAGAATATGAAGCCATGTTTTTTCGTACTGCTTAAGTGAAACTATCCTTTGGAACATGTCACTGTGAATGATTACAGTTTATATGAATACCAAATTTCAGCATTTCAAAGTTTACATTTGGATAAGATTTTTTAAGTTTTGCAAAATGCTGCCAAACCTGTTGTGAAAAGAAATGAATACTGGAAAAACCTATACCTATATTGAAATATTTACAGAAAAGTAATTTTTTCTGATATTCATTTTAGTTTGATGAATCATAACTCTCTCTATTATGATATGTAATAATCTATATGATAGATTACTAAAATTAAGTGGAATGGAAATCCTTAGTGTGACCAGGTCATGAAAGTTTATTGCTGTCAGTCAGGGCTCGATAATGTCAAAAATTAGATTTTAATGAGCCTGATGTCTACCAGATGATGTAACTGTAAAATTTTGACCTGAAAATGGTAAAAATAAATCCTGACCTACATCTTTTAAACATTACGCCTCATTCTCAATTTGATTTGAATGCAATATATTCATGTTAAATATACTGAGTGTAAACTGAAGAGCAAAAGTTCCAAGTCAAACAGGGCCATAACTCCATAATATGTTTCCCAAAAGTAGTGAAAATCACACTTTACCCAAGACATCCTAATCAAAAGTCTCAAACCAAATTTGATTTCAATGTAATGAATCTTTTAAAAGTTACTGAGCAGAACTGAAATGTGTGATGGATATTATGTTTAATCTCACTGGATGAAAAGACAAAGAAATTCAAATTAAGAATCTAAGAATGACATAACTATTGTATTTAATTTAACAGTCTCACACCACTTCCCAATACTCAGAAAATTTGATCTGTGCAATATATAATTGAGGCAAACTGTTGTTCCTACAGACGTTGAGTTGAAAACATGTACCAAGTAACATCAGAAAACATTCAGTGAAATATTTCAATTAGGATTTATCTAGATTATCAACATTTTTTAATAATTATAGATTGTGTCACACTCATTGAGTAAAGTTATTATTATTATTATTATTATATTTTCTTAACATACCTATGGTTGTTATTGGTCCTGCTGTAGTTGTACCTGGAAGAGAAAAAGTAACATTTAAACCTAAGTATTGCAAACTACGTTTAACTTTTTTTTCAGTCCATTTACATGTACACTACAAAGTCATCATTTCTCAGCTTTGCATAAAATGTAAATTTAATGAAAATAATGTGAACAAAGATAATCAAGGGCATCATCAGGGTAAATCTGTTGCATAGTTCATTTGTGACCTAAATATGGAATGATACCAAGCCAGTAGGAAACTTTGCTTAGCTTGGTACGTTTCTATACCAGGTCACTAACAAACCAAATAACTTATAATACCTAACGTAGATTCAGAAACAAGTTCTGAAGTTGTCAAGAATCAATTATTCACGGATTGTTGAAGAAGGATATAATCTGGCCCATGCTATATATGATTACATGGCCTCTGATTTGACGAGCTAAAAACTATAGTAAGTTGTTTTTTACCAGAGCTGTAGAATAAAATGCCAGATGAAATAACTTTTTTCTCATTTTCATTCAATGTGTTAAATATTTCACCACTTCATTTTTCTCACGAAATTTTATTCCTCTTTACCCAGCAAACCTCACAGCCCAACTACCCAGGCTATACCACTGTGCAGATTAGTAGACATGTCCCACCTCTGCAGACAGGATATGTAAATGTAACCCATGGGATAGGTTTAGTGTCGTGAACAAGGTTTGCCATGTTCCTGGCAGAAATTGTATTCAGTGTGTTAATCTGACCTTAGTTTGCTGTCCACACACAAAGCAGAAAACTGTTATTGCACACTACAAGCATTAATTTCCAACAAAAATATCGCAGAATATGAAAGGTCTATGCAAAATTGGCGTGTTACAACCTGTGCATTGGTGAATAATTTGCATATAACACATACAACCATCGATGAGATCAAGTCAATGACATCACAAAAGAAGTGCATGAAAGTTATTGTCAACACTCTAGGGCAACAGAGATTACTTCATTTTCCTTAAATTGTCATGATCTGTATTTCTAACAGTGGAGGAGGAGATACAGCTGATTACTGCTCTATCTGGAATAACAGTCATAAAAAAAGAATTGAGGTCAACTTCTGAAATCTCATACCAGAGCATCTAGGGTACTTCTTCATTCTTATATAGGTGCACCATCAACAAATCATTTTAAAACACTTGGGTGCTCTCAGTTTCAATGGAGAGCTAAAGTTCAAGAGGATTTACATATCTACATATCCTTGCATACACTGGCTTCTGATATTTTTACAAGCAATTTTAAACTTGTAGAAACGTACATATTCATGAATAAATTATATGTACTTAATGCAAACTCTGAATTTAAAAAAATGGAGTTTTGCTATTTCTGGAGCCAAACTACCGAAGTCCTTTCCACCCTCATATAAGTTCAGCTGATGCATCCAAAAATGTATGAATCATCTTGGTCAACATTTGCAGAAAAAAATTATTTATACACGTCAGCATCTACAGTAATAACTATCTGTATGATTCTGTGTAATACTTTGCTATTATTCTTTAAAATAATGTGCTCACCTGTAATTATAGGTTGCTGCATTTGCATGGGAAAATAAGAACAAGTTTTTCAGATGGAAATACTGCACAACCTTGGGAGTGCAGTATATTCATTAGACAAAATTAGTTCATATTTTCACATACAAATGCAGTAACCTTTCTATTATATGCTCATTTTCTTATTCTACTTAAAGCTTAATTATATTAACAAAATACACTACAAGAAACAATGTAACTGAATGTATGCCATATTCCAAACTAAATACACAAGTGCAGATTCATCATTACACAACAACAACATTATTCCTGTGCACATAACTCCACTCAGATAAATTTGAACTTAATTGCACACTCAACATAATATTTGAAAGAAAATGGTGTGTCTAGCTAAATTTGAAATTAGGAGTTATATTGTGAATGAATGCGCATAGCAACAACTTTTCCATTTGATCTGGAATGTATAGATTTTGGTATTTTTTTTTATTCCATGAAAGTTTAATATTATGGACTGGATTTATATGTGACAATACCACACAATGTACATCGGACTGAACAAGCAAGGGAGAAGTGTGTTGACATCTGCAAATGTGTTTCTGTTTCTGTCAGTGAATATTTGAAATCATAATATGGGAAATATACAAGTCTTTCAATTGCAATTATCAAAAAGATGCTTTGGAATTTACTGGTTATTTCATTTTGTGTGCAGTAAGGAGGATGTAATTGCACTTATATTCAAAATTACAGTAAAATTTAAAAATGTGTAATCAAGATTGAGAACCTATCACATGGCTCACGTAATTCGGATCTGCAGAACTAAGAAAGTACATTTTGAGGAAATTCAGGTGCCTAAATCCGAAACAATGTATCAAAACGCAGCTGGTATGTGGCAGTCCATGAAACATCTGATATACTTCATTCATAAAAAAATTTAATCAACCAAAATGTAAAGTATCTAATACGCAAGTGTACATGATTTGTTTACAAATCAAAAGTGCCGGTATCTGCATCCATTGTTTGTTTACAAGAGAAAGCAGTTTTTTCTTTATGCATGTGAATGCAACATAAAGGTGTGCAATATCATAAAATACTGAACAATTCTGACAATGTAAAGTTAATGGAGAAAAAATGAGCATATAATAATGCCTTAAACACGTTCACTACTAATAGGTATATGAATCCTGAATGTACTCATCTGTAATGTCTTTTACTTATTTATGGTAGCATTAGATCAATTATCTAGTTTAGATAATTTTGTTGTTTAAAGATATCAGAGCACATAAAAACTTTAAGATCTGATAAAAGACATCAATGAAATAATGGTTTGCTGATCAAATCAACTTCATCTTTAAATATAGCCATAATTATTATGTAGGAGGATACACATCTGGATGCAAAGTCTCTGTGCCGACATTTCCTTTCTCAAGACTTCCTTTCAATACACCCATGTTTTGCACCAACATCTACCAAATGATCCCTAACCATATACCTAACCATTATCAAAAGAGCAGATCACTGTGGCTTAGTCTGCTAGCAGTATTTAGGAGAAATAAGGCTAAATACAGAAGCTTAACACTTGAAAAAGAAACGTTTCATAGATCAGTGTCTCAACTTTGAATAGCATTACGAGGATGCGAGGAAGATATCAAAACATTCAGCATACCTCTGATTTTCTGAAAAAAGTGGCTATCGCCTTGGATGTGACTGTCCAAACTAGTCATTAAATCAATAGTTTGCTGCCATTATTTTCTTGCTTAATACACTTAACAATTTTTTTTTCTGGCTCATGCTGACAAGTTATCACAGTTTACCACACTGATATCTGCAATTTGAAATAGCCATGTCAACTGTTCTAAGACGATACTACTAATATGCCCCAATGTAAAGTCATGTTCTGAAGAGGTTATTGTCTGCCCTTCTAACAACCAAGTTTGCATTCCCCCTACAAGTTTTAACTTTTATTCATATTCATTACTCTAATCATAAAATATCACTTTAGTACCCACTTAACAAAATCAGGATCTCAGTGATTGGTTTAAAACACAGTAATGGTATCTGGGTAGCCTGCATTTGGGCAAAATTTACATATATCCCTAAAATCATGGACTCTGACCAAAGCGGAATGCTCCAATGTGTTCTGAATGGATACCTGGAATTCTGGTATGTCAGATACAAAGTTTGGCACATATTAAAATTGTGTACCAAATTTAAGTTTTATATATATATATATATATATATATATATAACATAGCTGATGCTGCTTGCACCATAATATTGTTGATGGTGCCCATAAAAAAAGTAATATCCGTGTCACACCAAAAATAACATCACAATGGAAGCATTACCACTGTATCAATTAAGCTTTTATGGCAAGACAAATAGACACATGTAGGCATTCTCTTTCACTTACCATTGCAGCCAGATAGGTAAACATTGTCAAGAGCTGCTTGAGAGTTATAACCATTGACATAAAATATCAGGTAGAAGTCTCCTGGAGAAATGTAAAAGGCCTGTTCAACCCATCCGGTCCAAAGATAGTCAGAGTAAGATTGAGAAATCAATGTCCTAGCATAGCCATAGCTGTCGTACAGGTCCAATTGAGTGTACAAACTCCCACCGTATCCAACAGCCAAAGCAGCAGAGAAGTGCAAATAGCAACTATATCCAGCGCTGGTAAAGTTTGGTGAGTACAGGTATGCCCATCGTTGTGTCAATGACACATTCACAACAAGAATGTATCCTGGAAAAAAAATTATGGACAATGAATTCGGACAGCATAAGATGGCCAATGTGCATGAAAACAGTTGTACAATTTTTTCCTTCCAACATTTTCTGCCTCAATATACATTAAGTTCTATCCCTCAAACCCAAATCATGCTATATACTACAACTTGGGTGTGACTGGTGTCTTAAGAATTTCTGTTGACACAAGAAATTTACAAGCTGAATGAAAATCCAGGTACCAGTTAAACCAGCAATGGTTTGCAGAAATGATGTCATTCATAAAACCTGTATTGTGAAGTGAAAAAAGTAGTCGTAGTCTATCGAGAGATGGGAATGCTTAATAAGAGTGTTCTTTTTCAGCAGTTTTGTGAAAGTGTCTTGATAAAAAGACTGCGTATGAGAGGTGTTGTTATAATAGAGATCACCTCTGACTTTCACTGCAGCTTATGTTTACCCAAATAATACAATTTTCCTTATCCGAACTCTAATCATCAAACATACCTCTGATCTAAATTAAGTCATAATTAAAAAATCTAACATCTCTTTCTGAAGTTATACAAATAATTTGACTCTCTGAAAGATACTTAGAGGTAACCATAGGGACAAATCCAAACTTGGTCACTTTTGGCATCAAAATATCAAGCAAAATAAAGCAAATAAAGCTACCAAAAACAGATTCTCATAATGAAATACAGAAGCTGAGATAACATTCAACAACATTTTAACAATCACTGAAATATGTGCCTAATTTTTAAAGTATATTAAATTAGTTATTTTTGTTTATGCTGTTGTTAGTGGCTACACAGCTTCAACTTGTTTAGACTTCATAAAGGTTGCATCATATAATAAAAATCCACATGTTTGATTGCAATGATCATTCTACACAGATTAACAGACCAGCACAGTTTTTACCTTGCTTAATGATAGCATACTGTACCATTGTTCAAAATTCATCTGCTTCTATTTTTTAAAGAAATTATGAAGAAGATAAATTAAGCTCAATTATGCAGGCATACGAATACCAAATTATATAAGCATACAAGCACCCAATTATACAGGAATACAAACACCCAATTCTACAGGCATAAAAACACCTCCCCAAAATGATGTGATATTTGGAGATTTTTAATATGATTAATTTAAATTTAGCTTTATAGTCGAGTAATCTAAGTTTCTAGGTTTTAAAAATTCAGTGATTCTTACATTATTCTAAACAAGCTTACAGAATTTCAAAGATTTTGGACTCAGCTGTTGAAGCTTGAGTTTTATTCTCTGAAAGTCTCCTTCCATAATAATAGTTGTAACATAAATATTTTTGTGATAGGTTCTATTTCATAATACAGTTACCATTTGACAGAGTTGATGTTGTTGAGCCCATGGTGTCTGGCTCAGTGGTTGAGTACATCCAGTCTGTCCCTGTTGCTTGTGTTCCTGTTCCTTCAGGTGGAAAAGTTCCATAAGATTGTGCTGGGGTTGAAGTGGTTGATCCATCAAATTCAGGCACTAAAATTTTCAAGGTATCAAAAAGAACTAAAACTTTCATTTATATCAAACAAACATTACTGCCAATAGAGCACAATGGAAGAAAGTTTGGTTCAGTGTGCAAAACCTATGTGCAGAGTCCAACTGGACTCATAACTTCCTGAAAATTTTAAATAAATTTAAAACAACTTTGAAAATATATAATGTAAAATTCCTCTTATCAAACTTGGTTTCAATCTATCATGTCCTTACAAGGCTACTGTGAGTAAATTTATTTTATGACATGACATATTGAGACAGGATATGATGGATAGAGAGATATAGGTTGCAATATATTCTATTTCCACATGGCATTCGTATAAACAGCATGTTTTAGGCATTGTTGTTCCAGTTGTTTTCAATATCCTATGTATAAGAGTGAGAAGTCAAAGAAAATACTAAATTCATGAGTATCTTGTACAAGCCACAAAAATGAGATACCATTTGATACCATCAACAGCTGAGGTGGTTTGAATGCATCAATGCATCAATATATCACAATATTACTCTGACCATAATGAATATGATCCTGACTCAAATGATCAATACAGAAAGATGGAAGAACAGAACAAGAACAAAATGATGTAAACTGTCCCAAAATAAACATTAATCTATAGTGTGCTTCCTTAAAAAGGTTTAACTAAGGGGACAGAAAGAAGAACACTACACTTTGGATCACAAAGATAATTATATTGCTGCACACAGCATACAAACACCCAATTATACAGGAATGCAAACACCCAATTATACAGGCATAGAAACACCTCCCCAAAATGATGTGATATTTGGAGATTTTTAATATGACTAACTTAAATTTAGCTTTATAGTCGAGTAATCTAAGTTTCTAGGTTTAAAAAATTTAGTGATTCTTACATTATTTTAAATAAGCTTACAGAATTTCAAAGATTTTGGACTCATAGCTGTTAAAGCTTGAGTTTTATTCTCTGAAAGTCTCCTTCCATAATAATAGTTGTAATATAAATGTTTTGGTGATAAGTTCTCTTTCATAAAACAGTTACCAGCTGACATGGTTGATGTTGCTAAGCCCATGGTGTCTGGCTCAGTGGTTGAGTACATCCAGTGCGTCCCTGTTGCTTGTGTTCCTGTTCCTTCAGGTGGAAAAGTTCCATAAGATTGTGCTGGGGTTGGAGTGGTTGATCCATCAAAACCAGGCACTAAAAGTTTCAAGGTATCAAAGAACTAAAACTTAAATTTATATCAAACAAACATCACTGCCAACAGAGCACAATGGAAGAAAGTTTGGATCAGTGTGAAAAAAATATGTGCAAAGTCCAATAGGGGTCATAACTTCCTGACAATTTTAAATAAATTTAAAAAACGTTGAAAATATATATTGTAAAATTCCTCTTATTAAACACGGTTTCAATCTATGATGTCCTTACAAGGCTACTGTGAGTAAATTAATTTTATGACATGACATATTGAGACAGGATACGATGGATAGAGAATATAGGCTAAAATATATTCCATTCCCTCATGGCATTGGTATAAGCAGCAAGTTTTAGGCATTGTTGTTCCAGTTGTTTTCAATACCCTATGTATAAGAGTGAGAAGTCAAAGAAAATACTAAATTCATGAGTATCTTGTACAAGCCACAGAAATGAGACACCATTTGATACCATCAACAGCTGAGGTGGTTCGAATGCATCAATATATCACAATATTACTCTGACCATAATGAATATGATCCTGACTCAAATGATCAATACAGAAAGATGGAAGAATAGAACAAGAACAAAATGATGTAAACTGTCCCAAAATAAACATTAATCTATAGTGTGCTTCCTAAAAAAGGTTTAACGAAGGGGATAGTAAGAAGAAAGACAATTATATTGCTGCATACAGTATGGATACAAAATATAAATATATTGTGAGGATATTTACTTTAAACAAGTGATTAATACATATATTTCATTGAGTGGGTTAAAATACATATATCCATTATTTAATCATAGCAAGCAAATTTTCTTGTTATGTTATGCTTAAACATACTGGTTAAAAAGATATACCTGTTCTCTACAGCATAATGAATCAGCAGACCTAAGCAGGATTTTAATGGTTTACTGTTCAGGTGTGTTTTGCAAATAATCACACAGAAAATATAAACATCAACAATTCTCCTTCCCAATTAAAAGAAAATGACACATTAAGAAAACAAAAATTTGCGACTGGTTGGATTTGAACTCAAGCAAAATGTGAATGTTGAACCAATGTTAGGAATGACAACACCAGTGGACAAAGGATACCATATTACAACTACATTTCTCAGGGAAAACAAAATGGACTCAGACCATTTAGTAGTAAAGATTATTGCTATCAAATTATACTTACAAGGTCCACGGTCAAATAAAGAATGTCCTCCCATATTGACAGGGGTTGCTTCTCTTCTCCACTGGGCACTGGATAGATGGTAGTTTTGATAGCCACACATATGTTCATTGAAGTCACATTCAAGACTGTAAGCTAAAACAACAACAAAAAAAAATTAAAAAGAATCAGCAAACAATTGAATGCTTACCCACTATTGAATGCTATCATTATTGTATGTGTATATCTTTGTCCCATAGGATGTACTAGCCTGCTATAAAATGATGTAATTTTTATACTAGCTCCAATCCCAAGATTTTAAAAACTTTCCATTTTCAGCACAGTATTCTCTTCCTGCACCTAATCTGACGCAACTATGCTTTGCTTGTTTTGTTTTTTTTTTCAACTTTTAATTAAAATGCTTCTAGTTCTACATGTTGACTCCTTGCACTATGTTTGACCATAGCTTATAAAGGATAATATGGATTGACTGTGTTAACTGCAGACCTTTATCTAAGCTTAGTCTTCATACCAAAATGCACAAAACGTAAACTCTATAATTAAATTATAGCCATATATCCACTCTACATGCACACTGCCTTGCAACCTTTAATGTGTAATAGAATTTCCAAAAAAAGGTTGTCTTAAGTGGGAAATTATTTAACTGGAATCACAGCCCCTAAATTTATGAGTAAATAAATATGTAATCCTCTGTCATGGACATATCATTATTAAAGTTATCAAGAGAATTTAGGGAATTATATGCAAATATATATTTTCTTCTAAAACCTAAAAAATCTAGATAAATACCATACCACCTTAAATAACTAAATTTAGCCCGATAACAATTCACCAAGGATGAAATAGCTGCAGTCAGTTAACAAACCTAGTGTAGGTGTCTCATAAATCTATGATTCTCACAGTGTTATTATTTAAGACATTAACACTTAATTGGAAAATAGTTGAAGAAACAACAAACAGGTTAAGTTCATACAATTAAAAAATGTATGCAACAATACAACCAAGTGTAAGTGCACTAGGATTTGGTGAATCTACTGAAAATATGTTATTTGAAGTTTCCTCTGAAGTCACAAGTAGCCAAATAGGATGCAACATAATGTGCCATCATATAAATCAGGATGTAAACAGTTCATTGGAAATCTTAAGTGGACTGGACCAATAGGGTTCAATCTGGAATTACTATTTTCGTGGTAAGAAAAAATAAGTTTTTGATGTGGCATTATTTATATCCACTAAATGAGTTTGATAAAGACGTATTATACTGTATGTGTTATACTATTCACAACTCAGTACAGCTTGAAAAATGAAACATGCCCTTTTACCCTATAATCAATGTCAGAAACCCATTCATACTGTTTGTTATAACTTTCGCAAGCCAGTAGAGCTAAGAGTTTGAACTCTGACCTTAAAATTAAAGTCAGAGTGCTGACCATTAACCTGTTAACTGGAATGCACAAAAATAAATAAAATATTGTACGAATTCACGCATGTGTATGTTCTAGTCACTGTATTCTTAACCCCAATGAAGTTAAAAATAATGCAAAAGATGACCTTTGGCTTGACTTCATTCAGATCTGGTTTTCAAAAGCGCAGACATGTTGGTGGTCAGACCTGTGTTTTCATTCAGAACCAATTAAACATTCAAAGAAATGAGATTGTTCTACAACATGTATAACTCTCCAATATTCTGAAATCAATTTGTGGTGTCTTCATTCCACATATTTTGCCAAGTAAACAGAACTTGCCAATCTATATACTATCTGAAGGCAGTATATGGAGTATTTCATCTGGAAATGGGTGACTGCAGGGTAGCTTTGACCATTTTATTGCATTAATATCAATGTTACAAGATAGCCAACATTATGTAATTCTTTTTCAATGAGCAAGGCAGCCAATATTATGCAATTCTTTTTCAATGAGCAAGGTGGCCAACATTATGCAATTCATTTTCTCAGCAGATCATAAATCTGTAAGATTTGTGATAATAACAAGATATCAGAAACTAGTAATATATTTTGCAAGTCTTCTCTTTCAACAGCATGCAACCCAGCATGAGCAGAAGCAGTAACTGAGATATATATGGGATTTTCTGTCAATCCATGTGTCACATGGAGATTAGTCTACCTCACAGGTGAACAGATAACTTTTAGCTTCTTCAGCTAAACATTGTAATCTGGGAAAGCAGAATTTGCAAGGTAATTGTCTGTCTCTTAAGGTATTATGATCAGATAATGTACTTGAAGAAATAAATTGGCTTTTTATAGTACTATAAAGGAAGATGAACTTATAAGACAGTATATATGGTATATCTTAAAGACCTTCATGCCAAGTTGTAATATATCAAATTATATGGTGGATCAGCATTTGTTTCAATCTGAAAGACCTCTTTTCTGGAATGACTTTGGTCAAATTCTGTTGAGCTATTTATATGAAGTTGTTTAAAGGTTTTTATAATTTTAATAATAGTGGTTATATCTAATGATGGATCAGCATCATTTGAACACTTTTGTCTTCTGCTAAGATGCGATCTGTAAATTTTAGTACAATTTGTCTCTTCAGGAGTTTCTGAGAAGTGATTTCAAGTTTTTTTTCTGTTTTAAATGATTGTGGCCATACTGAAATGGCTTGATGCCAAAGTGCTTTATGGAAAGTCATTTGCAAATTGGACAAGTGGCGTATGAAACAAGTTGTTAATAATAATTGTGTCTGGATTATACACAATCCACAATGCACTGCAGGTGAAGGACCAACCTTTAAACCCACAAGGTTTTATTAACAGCTTATTTAAAACTGGTATTTTGATAGTGTGTCAAATACACTTACAACAGTCCATTTCATCACTTCCATCTGAACAGTCAACACGACGATCACATTTTTTTGCATTCGGAAGACAGATCTCAAGTACATCTCCATTCCACATGCTATTATGGCAAACGAACTCCTCATCTAAATTACATGAAACTGAATCTGAAATTTAAAAATAAGAATGACCGTAAATATATATGTATGAAATGGTCAAATAGCAAATGATCAAACTGCCGATGCAATGAATTAGTGGATCAGGGTCTACATTGTTCTACTGAAATTGCGCAAAAAACAGATACTGCAAACCTGACCTGCTTAATGCAAAGGTAGACTTCAGTCGACAAAATTGTGGTGAGTATTGTACACAAATAAGGTACAGTGACTACCCTCTTGTAAAACCACTATTAAGAGGGGCAAATTAAATTTTGGAACCAATGTTTATTCAGGTTCAGACATTTTACAAATTGCATCCCTTCTATCAGAAAAGGATCACAGTCAAAAGTCATGACTAAGAGAAAGTAAACATTAAAACTGTTTATTTTCTAATAAAATATTTCTTTTTTTAAGGCAATTTATTTTAGCAAATTTGTTATGCATTAATTTCCTGCTTAAGGCATAGATGCAAAGTAATAAACCTTCTTACTCTTGACCTTGCTAAAAGCAATACAATAATTCTCAATTACAGTAGTCCCCCCTCTTAAATGACACTACACCACCCCAACCTAACAAACAGCCACCCACATTTTAAGATCAGAATCCCTTGGCACTAATCATTTTGTGTTCAAAAGTACCCCTCTAGGATGTCCATCCTTCTAACAAGTGGAAAGAGAAAGAACAACAGAAATATTCAAACCTAATTAGGTACAATGGATGCATCATTATATTTGAATTTTGGTGTAACTGATGTCAATTATCAAACACACCAGAATGGAACTTGAAATGTGCTTCAATGTATATGTCATTTCTTCACATCTGATTTCGGATGCAGGAGGTCGTGGGTTTGATCCCCAGCTGTGACATACCAAAGACTTACGAAAATTGTACTAACAGCTGCCTCGCTTGGTGTTCAGCATTAAGAGGTTAATGTTAGGACTGGTCAGCTTAGTGTCAGGATAATGTGACTGGGTGGGACATCATGCTACATGCCTGCGGCATGATGCTCCAGTGCTAGACATCACTATAAACTGCCACACTGCAGACATCATAGCAATATGACTGAATTTTTTTTAAAGCTATGTTAAAAATCCAAATCACACACACACACATATTTCATAATAAATTGAGTTCACCATATATAAGATCTTCAATAAGTACAAAAATGATTTTTAAACGAGCTAATATTAGTATTTAAGAATATATTGTGTCAGGATGTATTTTCCTCCATGTTCTTATCTAATTATTCTTGTCATATTTTCTAGATCCTAATCCACATTAACCTATGAATTACTTCAAGTTTTTGGATTATTATGACAGCTTAGTCATTCAAAGCTATACAGTTTTACTATGATTTGATCATCCTTCAGCAAAGTTTTGACAATACTACAGGCACAATAAAAAACATGCTATTTTGGTTGTAATCTTATATATTTTTAGCACAAAACAAACCACATAACAGCTAAATGTTAGACACTTTTAAAATAGAAAACAACAGAATAACTTTAATGGTATGAACTTTGGAAAAGAACATATCTGAAAGCCAATATCTTCTGACCAGATTTCTATAATTTGTACTGAAAACTTCTGAAGATTTCCCTTTAGTATAAACTCACAATTAGGACATCTTCCATCAACAATTTCCACATCATCAATTTGTGCATAATATCCATTCATGTTGGTCTGGAACTCAAAAATTATGCTATAGTTGCCACTTGGAAGACTGGCTTGGAGAGTCACAGGAATGCCTTGAGCCTTGAAGCCATCAAATATGTATAAATTCTTGAGGAAATCTGATGTATTGGACACCAGTCTGTGTCTTCCCTCTCCATACTGGGTATACTTGTACTGCAAGCAGGACATGCTGTCAAAGACACCAACTGGGCTTTCCACGAAGGACAGTAATGAGTACAGTTGGACTGAGTGATCCAGAATTCCTATAAGAGACAGTATTGACCCTATTAAGTGAATAAAATATCCTTTTACGAAGACTGATTGGGACATACATACATGCATACATACATATACATACATACATACATACATACTGTAACTTTTGGTGATAACAACAAACATTAGATTAGGGCATCTGAGACATGTTTATCATTTTGAAGAAAACAAAGTTCACTGTAGTGGTAGTTGCACTGCATATATGGAGCTGGGCAACACTGCATTTAGACCAGAGACTTTACAACCCCTTAGTGTCAGATCTATTTACGCTAATGCATTCTATGTTTGAATAATCTCACTGAACACACAAGCTGCAAATGGGATGCAGGGGAAAAAGTACATAAAGCTCCAATAATGCATACCTTGCATATAAATACAATTCCAAAAATCTACAATGAAATCACAAAATTGTATGCATTAAACCAGTTTAAACAAAAGAATATTGTGATCGTTTACTTTCATTGTGAAAAAATAATATATTATATTGATATAACCAAAGTGCTCTAATCCACTGGGCTATGAGCTTTGAGGAAAGCAGAAAGTAACACTTAGCAAAATGTTTAAACCCACTAGATTTCTGTTCAGAAAAACAAGGTATATATATGCAATTAAAAACTAATATCTACTATTAAACAAAGAGAAATCTGCTTAGTTTCTGCTATATAATTTTGATACTTTCCACAGGGTGAGATTTTAAAGAAAAAGAATTTCACAGGACTTCCTCACTGGTTATTCTGGTTATTTAGAAAAGACCTCAAATATCTTAGTGTTAAAAAGCTTAATTCCATTTTATTGGTGTATGACCAATTGGTGTAATCTGAGTAATGGAGTGTACAGCTCTGCATGGTCACTGTTACTTCCTGGACTTTAGAGGTAAACTGGATGAAAATAAAAATAGCATACAACATTTTTAACACTTGACTCTTCTGTCTCATACAGATGTAAATTTATATAGTAAAAAACAGATTGAAAATATTAATCTTTGCCAGTGACCATTAAAGCTAGGACCCTAAACGTAGTATATAACATAGCTTCTGTTACAGAATTTAATACATTTATCTCACATGGCATTATTGTTACATAGTAGAAAAGAAAGTGTGAAAAAAGAAGGTTGGATGGAAAAGTGTATGCCACATTCCCTGCCTTTTTCAAAATGAGAAAGAAATCAAAACCTGAATACAGATTAATATACCACCAACCTGTTTCAAATGAAAATATACCATGAAATGAGCCAAACATAAACATCACAAGACACCTTCTAAATCTGCAGGTTACATGAAGGTGAAGTCCAAACCAAGATTCATTCAAAAGACTTTGGCTAAGTTCCATTTTCATTATCTTTTGTCAAAATGTCATGAAGTTATGGCCCCTATTTGACTAAGCACTTTAAGCTTCGATGGCATCGTATTGTTAGGTGCAACTATGTCATGTTGACACATACCTTTTCTCTCATAATACTTAAGCTTCTTATGTGTTTATTCCCAGTTGGAAGAATGAATCACTTTGACATGATGAATAAGACATACATCTATGCCAGATAGATCGGAGATACTGATAAGCCATATCAAATGACTTCTTTTCCCCAACTTGGAGCAGAACATGCATGTGGTTTTGTATTTATTATGTAACACCCGATCTAGGCTTTCTAAATTTTGCACATACACTGTGTGTGGAATTCAAAATCTGTATAAAATGTCATGGGTGCATCTGAAAATAATGACCCAGTGATATCAGTGAATGCGCTTCCAGTCTGGGTGTGAAATATGGAAATTCAGAAGAAACACGTGTCAAATGCCAGATCAACCCTGTATCGTTAATGTGCATGCAATAAATTGAGACAAAACACATGCTTACCTGTTGTCCTATTGTAGTTCAATGTAGTTAAATAAGCATTTGTAAAGGTGTAGTTGCAAGCATACATTTTATTGAAGTCACATTCGATGGAAGGTGCTGCAAAAAAATAAAAACGTTCTTATGCCATGACTGAATGGAAAAAGGGAACACACACGTTTTGATGTCATGATTGAGTGAAAAAGCTCAAAATCAAAGGAACATTGATAATAGTAACAGTATAATGTGATACTCGGTTACAATTGAAGTTGTTTTAGTTGACATCTCCATATAAAGGATAATTGATTTAACTTGATTTTACTTTTATGTTAGTCCTACACAACAGGGAATCCTGTTGACAAAAGAACAAAATGTTGTGTTACTATGTCCTATAAAGATGGATTACACTGTATTGGGTAATATGATGTACATCAGCTACTCCCTTACGTTTCCATACATCATTTAGAATTTTATTTTGTTGCTGCTCCAAAAACGGCATCTTTCCTATATGGTACAGCACAGAGCACTGTGGAGCAATCTTTAAATTATATGATTTAAAAAGTTCAAGAGATAAACTTTGAAATTTCTTTTGTTTTTAGCTTTATGGCTATAGAATATTAAACAACTTACAAAACAATAGCCTAACAACAACAATATATAATTATGAGCAGTCCTTATCTCCTATCTCTGGCATATTTAAGTTGCAAATAGCTAGTAATTCTGTCATATCTTGCAAATACAACTGTTTTGGGTCTCCCTCTTATAATCTGCAGAACAGATCTCTGTAGTACTGGACTCCTTGATTTAAGCAGCAATAACAGAATGAACTGCTTATCAAGAACAATTACAATATATTATCATACATACGACAGAGTTGATCTGCTTCATCACTACCATCATTGCAATGCCTTGTCTGTCCATCACAGGTGTTTGCTGCAGAGATGCAGTAGTGTTTGCAGGCAAAATCACTGTCCTGACAGTCTGAAAATATAAAATACATGCATTGTAATCTGCACACTTCCACAAAAAACAGATATTGCTACCGACCCCCATCATGCACCATTCAGTCCATTTGACCGCCTATCTATCCATGCATCTGTCATTGATAAAGCCTGTCACCTTTAAGAATTGTATTAAAATTCTGTAGGCTATATTCATGGTTTTTATATAGTTGTGCAATCAATAAGATATTATTTATTATATGTAAAATGTTTGAAAAATAATATTCCTGTACTTCAGAAAACAGAGGGTATATTGTAATTGCCCTAATGCGTCAATCTATCTGTTCACACTTCCATTGATTACCAGTTTCTTTGTCCATCCTGATTACTGCCTTCTCACCCCTGTGTGGGTTAGAGTGTCTGGGTCAGCCAATGTGGATATGTGAGAAAGTCTGTCAGCTTCCTGTGGGCTGGTGGCTCTTTCCAGGGTTTTCCATGATTTATAGGACTCACAGTAATAATTCAACTCCAATAGTAAACATATGGCAACACTATTATATTCAAAATTCAATAACTTAAAATGTCAGGGTGCTGATGATGAGACCTATAATTCTCCATGCACATCTAACCTTGGTGCAAGCTTACGTGTGGAGAACACCATATGAGCCGCGGCATTTTGTTTATCTACATGTGCATGAAACACGTTATTCATTCGGCACCAAATGAATTAGGTGCTACTTTCATTATTGAGTACTCCTGCGTCAAGCCTGTAAAAATAATAAAATTGCATCAGTAGAAATTTGTCTATATTTTTTTTTAATTACATATAGGATAAGCTCTCAAAAGATATTTGTACTAAAATTTTAATTTTCATTATTAACCAATTATGGACCAACAAACCCATAAATACTCTATTATTTTCTCACCCATTTCTAGACTGATTCACAGTTCTTCCGTATAAGTAGTACTGTGTGTCCTATAATCTCCACCATTATACTAACTACCATGTATAGCCTATCATTTGCTGAAAAATGGTGCTAATCCCACAGCAACTTTGACAACTAGTAAAGTCTGGAATCCTCATTCAGTAAAATGGATATACCACCATACCACCCACCATAAACCTACTGAGCATCTAGCCTGCCCCATGCTTACCTGGCTAAGAACAGCTTCAAAGCTTGTGAATTGCTTCATATATAGCAGGACTTCTCCCATCATAAATTACATAATGGAACATTTCAACACTAAAAGGGAAATTTCCTTACCTTTGTTAGAAACTGTCATTAGGTGTTCAATATTGAAAACATTTAGTTTAGACCTATTTGGTGATGGATGAGGTGGATGGGTGCTGGATGATGGTGTAAAATTCCCTGGGCATTTTTACAATGACCTATTTTTATTTGTATTGTTGTAGCAGTGGCAGCAACAGTTGTAGTAATAGTCCTTATTGTTATTGTAGTGATTTTTGTCATGGACCATGACGGTTTGATCTTAACATGTTGGACATCTCTTCCAGACAAATTCAACCAATTAGAGAAAGTTGCACTAGCAAAGCTTATATCATCTGGGTCAATGTACTAGTGTGAACAGACTTTTTTCACATAAGCAGACCTGCCAACCCTGATGAGACCATCTCAGTAAGGCAGTTGATTTTTTTTCCGTAAGTTTGACTAGTTTTCAGTAAGGTGCAACAAAACATCATAAACCACTACTGTAAAGCTGTAAAATTATTAAAAAGTTCAGTATTTGAAATAGGCTGAGACAGTTTACATTATGTTCAACTGAAAGTACAGGTAGACATTATTTACCACTAGTACAGTTGCACAAACTTCAGTTCCATACCCTATGCAGCTCAATGATCTTTCAACTTTATGTAATTCTTCAAATTGGTTTTGGCCAATTCACATGACAACAATCATATCTCCTGCCATGAGACATATTCAAGTTGGCACCTGATTTCCTATTAACATAATTGTGTCCCTTCCTGCTTTTATTCACAAGAATCTGAATATTCCTTTTATTCTTCTCTGTTGATTATTAATACTTTTAAGAGGCATATTTTCCTTTTCATCATTAACATGCAGAATTTGCCTGAAACCATTTTTAAAAAATTCTATAATCAACAGTTATCTCATGTAGACACTTTGCATGACAAAATATGTGCAGTGTCGAACCCCTCTGGAAGCAGACTAACAACCAATCATTACAAAGCTTGTTTGCAACTTGAAGTGTCTAAATACATTCCTGAAATTGTAAAGTCAGTAAAGAGAAGCAAGGGCAAATATCACACTAAACTATTTCTACTGCATCTTGAGTGCCTTATTTGTTTTTTTAATAAAATACAAATGTTTAAATAGTAGAAATTTTATCAACCCTAAGTATGAGAATCACCTCACACTTTATATTATTTAACTTACATGGACAAATATGACTTGGCATGCAATGAGTAAACCTGGTACTGTACAGCAGTTCTAAGAAGATGCAAATGCCTGGTTTATAAGTATTTGGAGAGGGTCTATCATTTATCTCTTACCTAGCATTGGGCACTCAGAAGAAAATGTCACATTGTGCAGATAAAATGCTCCACCATAGAAAGTTGATGACAGCAGCATCACCAGGTTATATTGTTCTGTCGTGTTGACAGGCACAATAATCATCCTTGTTTGACCATCCATTAATACTGGGTATACTCCATTTCCGATTGTTAGATTTATGATGGACAAATAAGCATAAATGTACTCATTTGTACCGGTGTAATACAGTGTTATGCAGCCTGGTCCCCTTACACTTGGAGAAATCAATTTTCCTGCCTCGCCATTTCTTACAGCCATGAATCCACCTGAAAATAATAATAATAATAATAATAATAATAATAATTCTTTACTTCATCTTCATCTTATGATGACTATTATAGGAAATTAATGGTGTCTTTGTTCATTTGTGCATGTGTAAGAGAGACAGAGTAAGTTAGCAAGCAGATCAACAACTATGATTGGGACAAAAATAATGACCAAAATGGGAAATACAGGCATGCCAACCCTAACAAGACCACATACATAAGGCAGTTGATTTCTTTCAGTAAGTTTGACCAGTTTTCAAATTATGATAAACTGCTATTGTAAAGTTGGAAAACATATTTAAAAATTCTGTTATCCAAAACTGATGCGATGGTAAACATTATTTTCAACTGAAAAGTTTGTAAAGTACACATAGACCTATTTTGACCTGAAGTATAGTGTCTAAACTTCAGATAGAAACCCTATGCAGCTCAATGGATTGTTGCTATGACTCAACTTGACATAATTCTTGGAATTTGTTTCTCCATTTCACATGACAATTACAATCATATCTCCAGCCACAAGGCATACACAAAGTGACATGTCCAATAAATGTAATTGTGACCCTTCCTGTAATTTATTCACAAGAATCTGAATATTCTCATTTTTGTTTTCCTGTACCAATTTTTGTTCAGAGGTTTAATTTCTCTTTCATCTTCAACAAGTATCATTTGCTGGATGCCATTTCTAATAAATTATAAAATCAACAGTTTGATCATGCAGACACTTTGCAATAAAAAAGGTACGCAGTTTAAAGCATATGAGGTACTACTGTAGAGTGAACCTGGTTCCCTGAATAACTCCACTAAATTTAATATGAAACCTGGAGCCAAATAAAATAAGGACAAGCCAATCATCCAGATTTTACAGCAACAATCATTTTCTGAAATTTTTGCTTTTATTATGCAAGTCAGTATTTTAAGGGTTTTAAGGGTCATTTTCATAAGAATTAGTGCTGTGTAATGATGAAACATTTGTTGAATGATTTATATAGTATAATTTCACAGTGCTTTATGTTATTCCCAGCATAAAATGTAAACATTAAGATAGATGTAATGGCTAGGTCTGCTATAACTGGGCAGCTTGTAATAATTAACCTCTCCTGTTTGGAGGCATGTACTGAATTTTAATTCATTTACATTTGATACTGCCCCAACAAACATGCCAGTGTAGGGTATTAGTGGTAAAATATCAAGAATTGAAATGAACCAGGGAATATTTTAGGAAGTTGTGGTCCAATTAAAACAGGTGTCATAAAATGATATTTTCCAGAATCATTATCAATAAAGGTGGACCAAAGACAATTATTCTAACTTCTATGGGAGTGATAAAACAATTTGGTAGTTAAAGGAGTAATGCTGATTGGCTAAGTTAAACGAGGGTGGTGGTGTTCCCAGACGAAGTTCAAAGTTTTAAAATAATACCCCTTGTGAAATTAATCAGTCTATGTTTCTCTTGGAAGCCAAGAAGTCGACTCCATGGAAAAATAGCAAGTATCTTATCTCATTAAACAAACTATCCATAGGACAAGGGGGTCTGGAACTGTTAGACACCTGAACCCTGAGAAAAGTAGGAAATTCACTGATGATAATTCAAGTGAGAGCTTGGAAAAGCACAAAGATTAGTCTCAACTGCATATAATATGTTCAATGATTTTAGTTTGAGCTTATTGTTGAATTTATTCATTTTCAATTCATACTTAATTTTTTCCTTTAATTCAGAAATAATCATGCATGTTTTATGAGCCATATATTGTAAGAATAGTGTAAAACATTTCTTTAACTGCATGAGTTCGGTTTCAATTGTTTATATGTAATAAAAATCATGTAATGTAAGATTTCATGCATTTGTTCTGATACATATTGATTTGTATCATTCATTCTGGGAGTTGATTTTCCTATGTCTGGAAATGTATGTCATTGAATCGCCAATTAGCAAAGTAACGTAGCTAATATTCATGTGTAATTAAGTTATTAATTCCCTTCAACTGAAAATCGACTAAAGTGTGCTAACTGGGCTAGTTAAGCTTGTAAATGTATAGCTACAGTGGGGTAGTAACAACATCTGAGAAGTTTAACTATGTCATCTGCTCAGTTAAAAATGCAAGTAGCTGCTAACCAGACATTGATTTATAATAGGGTCATGAGTGTGTATTAGGTGGCAAACAATCCATATTAGCTTGTTCTGTTGAATTTTAATAGAAGATATGTGATCCAAAAGTGTCAGAATACTGGGCTGACCCAAGAAGAAGAAAAGAAAAACCTGACACCTAAATAGGTTGGGGATTATTTTTTGTAATAAAAGGTAATACAGCCACACTTATATTGCAGTGTGAAAAAAGCACAGTCTGCATCCAAGAGGCTGATGACACCAAAGAGGCAAAGAGAACATAAAAAAAGGGAGAAACACATCAGCTATTTGGAAAGAACTGGAAGCACTAGGTCATGCTGGCAATCAGTCTGATCAATCATTTGATCATTTGATGAAATTTGCTCCATCATTATAACCAGATAACTGAATTTTGCAGACTTTTTTAACTCTATTTCTGGGAGAAAGTGAATTATTCACATCATGTATGATATAATTTTGTTTATGTCATTGATCAAATAGTTACATTTTGCATATGAGGGCTTGTGTTATTCTGTTCCATATCTCAAATTAGATCTCTGTTATTCCATCCATTATTTTTATATTTTGTGTTATTAATTACTCAACCCAGGGAATAACACCAAGGCTTTTTAAAAAAATTGGTACTTGATAAAGACAGGTACCTTATGTAAGTGATCTCAAAATTGTAACAATTGGCATTTTGTTTTCTTGTGTTGCAGAATGAATTAAGATTTATAATGATTCATTACAAGCCTGAAAATATAAAAATTAAAGCAAATATAAAACCTTTAACAAGAATCATAATGAAAATTTTCTATGACTGTGACCTTGATCACATGGTTAAAATGGCAAACAATAGAGTCTCAGACCTACCTTACCTGTATAATGATTCATCTCATGTTTAAACAAGGTGAAGGAGGTAACTGAATGTGCTCCAGATTAATAGCTTCATTATGATTCATGCCAAGTATACTAAAAATCTATCAAAAATTTATTATAATTTTAAGCAAATTGAAAACCTTGCCCTAAACCTCAACAGTTCATATTTGCATATAGAAGTAACTGCTATGACCTTGGGAAAAAATAGGAAAAAAATCATGCTTTCTCCATACTTTCTTCATCTGCCATAAAAAGATTAGAGAATAAATAGCAAGCCAGAATCCTCATACCATGATATTACTGTTCCTCTGTTGTTACACTTATTCAGTTTTTGCAATCTCATTGCATCTATCTAATTAAATGAATGGTAACAACCAAACTTGTGTAACTGTTGCCTGTTGGACTGAACATTATAAGTACATCACAAACTTGCTTTCTGCAGTTTTTACCTTCCATATAATTTACTGTTCCTTAAACAATAAGTATGACACCATGAAAAAATCTTCCCAAGACAATTACAGCTTACCAGACCAAAATGAAGCAACTTAGGAAACAAAACTGGTCTATTAATCTGTACACACCATAAACAGGATTTTAAGTAATACAAAAGATTTAGCAGCTGATTTTAATTTAATAATATGGCTAACTTTAATTATTACGAATCACTGGAAATGGCATATACAAACAAATATTCTCAATTTTCCAAAATACTGTCAGTCTCATATGGTGCACACTGCAACATTGCTCTTGGATTATCTTTGTGATTATTTGACAAAATAAAATTAGTATCTTTGTGATTATCGGACTAAACCAACTGAGCATCTTTGTGATTATTGGACTAAATCAACTGAGCATCTTTATGGTTATTGGACTAAATAAACTATCTTTGTGATTATTGGACTAAATCAACTGAGCATCTTTATGATTATTGGACTAAATCAACTGAGCATCTTTATGGTTATTGGACTAAATAAACTATCTTTGTGATTATTGGACTAAATCAACTGAGCATCTTTATGGTTATTGGACTAAATAAACTATCTTTGTGATTATTGGACTAAATCAACTGAGCATCTTTATGGCTATTGGACTAAATCAACTATCTTTGTGATTATTGGACTAAATCAACTGAGCATCTTTATGATTATTGGACTAAATCAACTGAGCATCTTTATGATTATTGGACTAAATCAACTGAGCATCTTTATGATTATTGGACTAAATAAACTATCTTTGTGATTATTGGACTAAACCAACTGAGCATCTTTATGATTATTGGACTAAATCAACTGAGCATCTTTATGGTTATTGGACTAAATAAACTATCTTTGTGATTACTGGACTAAATCAATTGAGCATCTTTATTATTATTGGACTAAAAAAACTGAGTATCTTTACAATTATCATTATTACTTTTTTTTACAATGAATGCTTCAATAAAGAAATGAAATGTACATTTATGCTGTTATTATTATATTCAAACCAAATGTACTTTAAAATCTAACAACTTATTAGAATGCAAAGACAGTGTACTGCGAAGGGTTATGAAAAAGAAAGTAAGACTGCAAGAGAGATCCGATTAAAGGATTAAATTTACCATCTGCAGTTTGGTTGAATTCCCAGCCATATTCTGCAACATAACCACACATACCATCTGTAAATGTGCAATTTATACTGGCAGCTGAAAAAAAATTAAAAATACACATTTATTTCTTTACCAATGTTGGTAATAGCAATGTTGGTAATCAATCCACTAACATTGTTTCATCATGAATATCAGAATCAACTATTTTAATCAATAATTTACATGGTCACCTTGCAAATAAAGACATATTATATTTTTTTCTCATTCATATATATATATATATATATATATATATATATATATATATATATATATATATATATATATATTTGTGATACAGTGTCAGACAAGCTGACTGCAGTATACACCATCAACTTTGATTGGGGGGAGTGTTATATATATATATATATATATATATATATATATATATATATATATATATATGTACACACACTCAAAAACAAGAATTCCTCAAACGGATACTTAGGGCTACATTTAATCATGCTAAAACAGGTTTGCAAGGGATGCACTGCATGGATGTGAGGACATACCAAAAATGCAGCAAAAGACTGTCCCATATGTTATAACATTACAAAAAACAGTGTTAAACTTCTAACTGCATACATAAACTTACATGGACACTTCTCTATGGAGAGATTGATATCATCAATAGCAATATCTCCCCATGGACCATTTCCTCTTTCAGCCACAAATGACACAGATTTTACTGTTGATTCTTGGACTGTACAGTCATTTTTTAATTCTAGGCAACTAGGAAGCCATGCAGTCAAATTAAAAGAGGACAACACTTTCTCAACAGCTCCTCTGGTTTCTCTGACACGTAGAACTGGTGTTGAGTTGCCATACATGTGGTAGAAGAACTGGAGGGAGCAGAATTTGCCAATAACAAAATCCTTCAGTGTTAATGTTGTTGTGTCTCCTGGATTGCCAACTGAGGCATCAGCATACATGTAATGTCCTTTACCTGTAATAAGACACAAAGTAAACACATATTAAGAAAAAGACTATTGCTAGTTAAGCATAACTTTATGGTAGGTTTCCGATTCTTTGGTGGATTCTTGTAAGAAACACTTGAATAAAAATATCTTCAAGGTTTTATTGCAAAAATACCATCAAACATACAGAGAAACTACATTGGTCCACCATTACAAATCACCACTTTCCAATGGCCTAATTTCACCCTCCACCCTGTTTCATAACTGCTCCCCACCCTGAGTCAGTGACCCAAGGTTCATAATGTAAACGATCAGATATGTTGCACATTCACTATGATTACATATACTGAACCTAGTGTGACAATTTGTATAACATTATTGTAAAATCTTTTGTATAACATTTGCAAATACATCAAAAGGGACTCCAGAGAGCCAATGTGAACACCAATCTAGCAGAGAGTTATAAAAGGAAGAGCATAAGTAAATATAAAGGGTATCACAATGCACAAATGAATTTAAAAAAGGGGTTGAAAGAAATGTATGCTTTCTCACAGAGAGACAAATCTAAAATAACAAATTTCAAAAGATTTAAAATAAAAACACTGAAATATTACTGGCATGACAAACAAACATCAATGGCCTAAATATCCAAGGAATGAAAAATAATTACATATCCCTCTGCCCAGATAATGAGAATTACAATTTTCCCCAAATATTTTGTCAGGAAAACTAATATCTCTATTATTGGGATAATGTATCAATGTGTCAAAAAAGAATAAAGACTAAAGAATACTTTCATGATAATGTTTAATTTTTACAAATAAAAGCTTCCTCTTCCATATTTAACAATATATCCCAACCTGTCTGGTTTCCATATGTAACACTCCTATTCATTTCATCCATATTGAAGGTATGGTCAAAATCAGGCCCCGTTCCAGCAGTCCAGGTGGCTCCACTATGGCGCACCCACATGTATACTGGCAGATCACAGCTTGGGGCAACAGATGATGTAATATTTCGTCCACACAGAGCATCCTCGCTCTCAAAAGTACAATCATGTACATCTAATGTGTCTGAAACATAAATTATATCATACAAATTGCTACACAATATCATGTCATATTAAACTTTAAAATAATAGTCAATTCATAGTACTGCTCTAAAAATATTCCAGAAGAGCAAGTCTGTTTTTCATTTATTTTAAATAATGGGTTGTGAAACCAATCTGATATTCTGGAGGAATTGTAACACATCTATTTCTTTTGTCTGAGGTAATATACTGTGCACTATAAAGGTCTTTGTCAAGACCTCTAACTTTGAAACTGAAATCATGGATAGAAGAACATCAAACAATGGCCATCAAATTTGATATCTGATTAGTACAATATTCACACAGAACCAACTAGGTGTCATAATGGAATGTCAAACTGTAAACAAAAGGACCTATTATCAGAGTAGGGATCACCACAATAGCACAAATCAAGATTCTTTTGTTTTGACTTTGACAATCATTCCCATTTAAAGTAAGGTTGTTTTGAGTGTAAACTATCAAAAAACCTCACAAACATTGGTTAGAATGCATTGAAGTGATGACCATTGTAGATTATGTACAATATAATGTGAATGTTACCTAGGTGATGCATGCATGATGTAAAATCACTCACAAAGTTTCCAGGTTGCCTAAAATTATATAATACCTCACAAATTCCCATTGCTAGTTGGTCAGTAATCAATCAGTGTTAGTATATATTTTGGCTGGACTGACATTCAGTGCTAGACCAATAAACACAGATATGTGACTGAGGTTTTAAAAGAATATTGTCATGTGATAAATACATTCTTAAGCTACTGTCAGAAAAAAGAAAACTATGAGTCGTGGAATAATTCAAAAAGATACTTACTGCAAAAAGATTATGGCATGTTATACCTTTGTTTTGTTCAAATAAAAATTATAATTGCCATCAACATCAATACCAACATTGTAAGATCCAATCCATTAATTCATTTTGTAATGAAATGTCATACATTTTGTCCAGAGTAGTAAAAGTTCAGACATGAATTCAGCTTCATGACTGTATATAAAACAGTGCCAGATAAAAGAAAAGATCAATGCAATTGGCACAAGAAAATTATGTTGCTCTGATTTTACCTTTGGCAAGTATACACAAAACCAACTGTTTGTTTTCCTCATGCTGAACAGCACATTAACGCATAACAAACTATACAGTGCTAAGACAATAAGAGAAGATATTTGCCCTGAAACACTCAAAGCAGCTGACCTGGACAGACAAAGGCAGTATTCAAACCTATTAGACTGGGCTTCAGTCCAGCATTCCTTATAACCACTAAGCCACTACTGCTCAAACAAGTTGTATGACTGTATATAAAATAGCCTCCAAAACCAATGCCAATAAAGCCAAAATACATATGCCTCACCTTTGCTTTGCAGGCAAGACAAAAGCTGGGCAAAAAGTTTAAAGTAAACTTGAGGCTCACAGTTTGGCACCTTACAATCTCTTGCCATCTAAAGTCAGACAAATAACATATAAATTTCTATGTAGTATTATATTTGCAACTTTCATTGTTGAATTGAAAATTATAAAACTTGACCCTGCTGCAAATTATGGAGAATGACAATTTGTGTCGATGGGTTCCAAAATCAAGAAAATTGATCAAACAGAATTTTCCAGAATATGAAATTCCCAAACTTTATGTAGCCAGTGTTATATTGGGCATACATGTTATATCTGTTGCATATATTGTCTTTACTATATATGTTTACAGCGTACAGCCTGCCAGACTGTGCATTACCATGTTTATTAGAATACATTTGTAGAGGTTGTTTCAAAAAACCCTGTAGGATGTACATGTACGTAGATAGGTAGATCAGTGGAATGAGTGAAATAATAAAAGTGCTCACCATAATAGCACATGCGTTGCATTTGGCATGCGTTACTAAACCTGCCCTATTCCCTTTTCAGTTCAGAAGCTTCTTTGAGAGCAACTATGAAACTTACTTTAGTATGCAGTATAATAAAAACTGTATCTACAAATATATTTCTTTTACAGGAAATATAAGATAATTATTACACTGAAGTCTTTTCTTTCATAAGGATTGTATGTAATTTATAACTATGGATGATATTTGCATCGCATATTAATTGTGTGAAGACTGTATAGTCTCAATTGTAACTCTTGACTGTATTTGTGCTTGAATGTTACATCTTGTAGGTTTAACAACTACCTACCCTATTTCAGGGAATACATTTATACTGACTAGTGAATAAATCTTTATTATTCAATCACCCCATCTACATTTAACAATTAAGAAATTTGCCAATATACATGACGTGGTTCATTATTAGGCCAACTCTAAAACACAGGTAACACTAGCTTTGAGTGAAATCAATGAAATTAAGAGTTATTAAAATTTTACTTTGAGCACAAATTTGGTGCTACTGATGTAAATTGGCTTTAAGACCTGGTATTCTGACCTACCTGGACAAAGACCATCTTTAATTTCAACGTTTCTAATTGCTGTAGAATAGGCTGCTTTTATAGAGTTGTCTCCCCTAATGGCCTCAAATGTTATGGATGTGTTTCCTGCAACTCTGGGAAGGTTGATACAAACCAACTCTAGACTGTCAGTGATGGACGATAGGCTGGACAATACTGTTTCTGTGCCATCATCATGATTCTCGAACATCACCTGTAAGAGAAATTGTTAACACGTCCATCATTATAATGACTAGTCTTATTCAAGAAATAACAAATACCCATCAGTGTCAATTGTCCCATATAAACTCTAATTTTGAGAGATCAAAGAGTATCTGAAATACTGCAAGCTGCTTGGAAGAGTTAACAAAATTAACATGAAAATAACAACAAGCCATGTTGCTTTTTTCCAAACTCCTATCAATTTCCAAACTTATTTCTATCAAATGTGGATTTAACTGGGGGTGGATGGGTGTCAAAAGTGCAGTTTTCACCCTATATTTCAAAGAAAAGCAAAGGACATTATCATACCTGACATAAAACAACATGTGTTGCTAAAAACAAGTTCTGACCCACAAATCTTGACACATGGTCATGCTTCAAAATGCATCCATGTATATCGGTAACATGCAGTATGCATACACAATAAACAGTCTTGCTTAAAGCTCATATAAAACAATCCTCGAAACAGTTTGCGCAGCTAATTCTCATAGAGGCAATTGAAACAAAAGGCAGTGATAAATAAACAATCCCCTTTTCACATTAGTACTCAAATGGCTGAAAATAGCTAGTGCAATGTTAAGTCCTTTGAACATAGCTGGATAATTAGAATAGGTAAAGGAAACAAAGTGGAATAACCCAATTCCTTTGAAATTAGGTAAATCAAAGAAATGTTATTACATATCACTGCTTTGAATAAGAATGTTTACGCCATCTTTATTAATGATAAATGACAAGTTCAGAAACAGGGACAACATTTATTAAATAGATTTCAACCAATATATAATATTTTTGGCACTATCAAACTGCCTTCCTCAGTGACTAATGTTGATCACATGACTTAATGATCACAAATTATCCACAGCTAGGAAGCAACCTTTTCAGTTGAAACTAGAGCATATCTGGCATGCTGAATGGAATAGTATGGTTAGTTCTTGTCATTGTTATTCGCTATCTTAATCTTGTTAAACTACCAACTATTAATTGACCCATGCTTTTCAGGATTGCTGTAGCCATGAAATAATTGATTGAAAGACAATAATTAACACATGCTCAGGTTTATGCGGTTGATTTGTTTTGATAAAGGGGTTGTTACTGCTGTATCTGCAAATCAACTGAAAGTCCCCCATTATAAGTTTTTAAAAGAATGAAACAATTATGTCTATCACTCCCAGCACAAAATGAAATGGTCAGTTCCTTACGTGATTTATATTTTTCTTTGTTCAGTACAGACAACCATATCTCGTGGTAAAACTGCATTTGCTAACAATGTAAACCTTATAATTTGCAAGAATTAACTCATTTCTGACCATTATTTGTTCACAAAATCAACGAAACTTGAACAATTCAAATTTGATTTTCCAATTTTTTCTACAGGCTCATATGAAAAGATTGTTATTCTCTATTTGATGTTATATGTTTGGAGGTCACATGTTTTGACCCTCCTTGGAACCTCAAAACAAGTCTTAAAAAAACTCAACACTATCTGGTTATGCAATATGATGTCAGATTTAGAATTTATTTCTATCAACACGAGACAAATCCAAATGTTTGCCATCTACTGCCACAAATCATCCATGAATTAGTAGAATGCACTGCAATGCCTACAAGATTAAATGAAACCTACATTGTTTATAGTATTACTTTTGAAGACCATGAAAAAACATCTCATTTATCAGTAACTGTCCCTCACATTTGTAATTGGAAGCAATGGTAGCTCAACTGAAAGATCACTGGACTCATTATCCAAGGATATTGGGTGGGATACTCATCCTGGCCAACCTGGGTTGATTGCCTCAGTGTACTTGGGAAAGGCACTTTAAGTTGCCATTTTTTCCACATAACATAGTTAATAATATCTTGAAGTGCCATTAAGCCAACATAAACAAAATGTTTGTAATCAATATTTCAAAGAAGGCAAATTGTACCAAGCTAGATCTTTTGCTGACTGGCAGAAGCTGGCATGAAATTCATATATATGGCAAGAAACCAGTGTTAGTTTGACTCGAGGACTCTTTGAACCTTATTACTAAGACAGACTGTTTTTCCTGTATGATAGTTTTCTTCCTGTCCTTCCCACTTATATAGAAAAGATGTTGTCACTCTCAGAATGTTGCTATTACAAAAAATATCTTTTATACCCAAATGTCGATGGTTTGGAAGTTTAATTTTGAATAATTTTACAAATATTTTACACATTCATATTAATGCAGAACAGAACAGATAATTATCAATGCTAAGACTACATTGGCAGAAGATTTAATTAAGTAACCACTATTCCATGTGCATGTCCATCCACCCATGCATGCCCTATGCCAGCGCAAGTCTAGTTGCAACAGATGAGATGGTAATTAAAATATGGCCTATATATGATCTTTAATATATTTTTTATTAATCCTATAAATTTGGTCACAGCAATGCAATTTAGGTGCATGGCACGTGTTATCCCAAGATGCACCCAAAGCGAACGTCTTATGCCCATAGGAAAAATAGCATAAGAGTTACAGCCTAGAGAGGAAGGATGGACCCAGCATTTGTTGTCTGAAGCAGGGATCGTCCTGGGCTTTGCCAGTGTCGCAAATTGCGATTTTTTTTCCTTATTGGCGACAAAAATATCCCATCTGGCAATTTTTTTGGCGACATACTTTTTGGTTATTTAATTTGTACATACAATCATGGATTTGGACTGGATAAATTAAAAGCGAGAACGAAAGGAAGCCACAAACTTGACTAAGCAATGCATTGGAATCAATCTGTTATACAAACGATCCTTTGTTCGTATTGACAACCCCATCTTTACAGTGCATTGTTACATCATAATCTGCTTATTTTGACATCTGGGCTGAGTACTGTATGCTGTGATAAAGTCAATTATGCTACCGCACTATACCTACAACTGACTGACTTCTGAAGACGCGAATAGAACAGATACAATTAAATTGTATGGCTAATCCTTCTGTGTTTTTTGTTTTTTTTTATACATATACCAATACAATAGTTTTGCTAAACCTTCATAGAAAACTTATAACCTTTGAAGTACCGACTGTGTATAAATACAAAGCAAATGGAAAAAATCTCAATCACAATTATATCTGTCGCCAGTGCAGCATTTTACTCATTGATCTTTTCCTTTTGCCATCAATTCCGTGTTACGGCTGCAGAGACTTAAACTCCGCAACAAGAAATAGCAAAAAAAAAAAACAAAAGTTTTGCATAATTAATAATAATTATTTATTTCTCAAAATACAGGAGTGAAAGAATCCCTAAATTGGGTGTGAATTTATGCTTATATATACGGTCCAATATTGCCAGGTGTTGACTCGTGAAAGTTTCATTCGTGGGACTGGAGATCCTATTTTCCTTGTCGAGAAAATTTATACCACATTCAGTGATCATTCTTGGGATTTAGGAAGCAATTCACTACAAGCTTTGGAATGCTAGCTATGGGGGGGGGGAACTGCTGAGAGACTACTGGTGTCACCTGTCAGCACTGTAGACTGTGAATGTGGATTCAGCAAGATGAACTTCATAAAAACTGACATCAGAAATAAGCTCTGCATCTCATCTCTCGAGAATTTAATGAGAATCAGCATGTACAGATGTGAAAAATTAGATTTTGAAACTGCATTCAACAAGTGGGCAACTCTAAAATCGTGACAGATCTTCATGTAACAGTTTGTAACATTTTGTTAATACTTGTTGTAATTACAGTATTAACTAACACATCTTTTGTAATTTTCATTGCCTGTTACATTAATAGACTAAACTAACACTTGGAAAAATGTACACTACTTGTTTTGGCAACACTTTTTGAAAATTGGCGACAGAATATTGAGGTTGGCGATTTTTTTGGCGACAGCTTTTTAAAAGCCAGGACCATCCCTGCTGAAGACACCTCATCTTGCACAACTTGCACATTATATATGAGTACACAAGTAACTATTGAAGGCCTTGTGGAAGATTGGTCATTTGATCATATGAGCTTCTTTTTTACAGCCAAAGCAGGGATGTAAAAATATAATCCATCTTTAAGCTGATAAATGTTGGAAAATTCAATGTTTTTTTAATACTTATAGGATATTTAAAATGAGATCCACAATGTGACTTCAACATATCAAAAATTGGATTATCATGAATATAAATATGATGCAAGAGTGCTGCATATTATCATACAGTATGTAAAAATATTACTGACACATTTAAAGAAAGAAACTGGATACAAATGCAACATTTTAGATGTAACTGGTTGCTGGCATGTCTGTTTTAAAACATTGCAAATAATACAAATGGAATCTGTGGTAAAAATTGGGGTAAAATTGTTGTCTTTGCCATGGTTATCATAGCTATCACCATCATCCTCATCAACATTTTCATCAAAGTCATTATCATTAATCCTACCTTTATGGTATCTGTGGTGGGTATCTGGTGGTAGAAGATGAGATACTGAGCTTCGTGCTTGTTTAAGAAAGCTGGTGACCTCAATACTGCCATCTGGCCCTCAACATCAGCACCTGATCCACCTTAAAAATAAATTGATTTGTTTTGAAGTTTTACACCAAAGCAATGCATGCATGTTATTTAGTGCTCAAGCATATTGAGCAATGTGTCTTGCCCCCAAAACAGCAGGGCCGTCAGCAGTCTGATTCAATAGCAAAAAAATGTATCCACACCCTTTTGGGTGCAAGTCAAGCTTGCTGACAATAAACTATCATAGCTCCTAATAAATACAAACATATTATGATACAGCTGTGAAGAACACTTGCAAACTGGCTGAATGTCAAAATGGCAGTAGTATAATTGATGATATGCTCAGTATAATTGAGATTTTTATGACAATGATGTAAATGACTCTCCCTTGATGTAGTGACATTAAGAATTACATCTGCTATATTTTAACAAACCCATTGGTCGTACCCATCCATGGGAAAAGGCCAAACTGGCCTTCTTACAGGTGACCTCTATATGCAGATTCAACATTCAAGCTTGGTTTATGAACAAATAACATGCACCAAATTCCATTATAATTAGCAGAAGTAGTCAAAGCAGTATTATATGTATTATTAATATTATTATTAGTATTATTACATTATCAACAGATTTAGTGTTACTAAGTGTAAATGTTGCTCTCTCCATGTTCCACATGACTACAGCATCCTGGTCACTTTAATCCAGGAATATGTTCTTCTCTCCCAAAGTTACATTCCACACAATATTACTGCATCCTGCTCATTTTAGTCCATCCTTTAATCCATCTCATAAATTAAGTAATGACCAATTCTTAAAAATATCAAGTTTGTTTTGTGCACAATGATGAAACACTCAAGTCAATATTAACTGACAGCTTACGTATCAGCCAATTCAATTAAATAGACTTAGAAACAGCTCTCCATGCTTCAAAACATTTCTGGATTTCCCAGTTGCTCAGTTGCTCAACTGCCAAGATCAAAGAGAGACAGGTCATGTGAGAGACCTATGATGAATAGGAAATAAGAAGACTTATGTGGCTTTTGTTAAAAATGCATGAACAAAAACTTCCCCTGCCTTTTATATATGGTTGTTGTGGGGTTTAACACCATTTTTTAGCTCATGATAGGCTATACATGGCGTCCAGTTTTAATGGTGGAGGAAGAACCCGGGAAAACCATGAAAAGAATCACCAGCCCATGAGAAACTACTGGCAAGCTTTCTCACATACCCACATTGGCTGAATCTGAGGCTCAAACCAGTGCAGTCAGAGGTGAGATGGCAGTGATCCGTAATGGAGAGCACGTTCTACCACTTGGCCACTCGCCCCCCTTTTATATATCAACACACTGATTTAAAGATATAATGACCCCATACAATAAAGAAAATGGATATAACTTATATCATCTCTTCAAAGGTTATTTTTTTTAATGAGATAGCTTTAAATTCACAGATAAACAATGATATAAAATAATCAGTTGTCTCACTATTAGAATCTGACATTTACATTCTGAGTTACATGTACACTGACAATGTGACAGCTGTACTGAGTACAAGCATGTTGAGAAATGTTTATATATTGATTCACAAGATATGCCTTTCTCTGAACAATGCCCTGAAATGAAAGTTAAGTTTGCATATGCTGTGCACTGTCAATAAGCAGTAAGAAACAATTATTTGGTTAGGAAGTACTTGGCTGCTGCTAACCACAAAAGGCTGGTGACTGCTATTATACATGGGAACTTTGCCTAGAGGAAATTATAAAGGGTGCTGAAAATAGGTTATAAAGGTGGTTGACCATTCAGACAGGATGTGTTTGACCATTAAAATGAAGGTAATGTTATTGTGTTTGAGGATACATTAACGGTTGGATGCTAATCATAGCTTTTCTGATAAAATCAATTGAAAAACTGTGAAACTGTCATTAATATCTTTAAATATAAAACATTTACCATTACTGACTACATTTTAGTAACTGCACACCAAGCAGATGGCAGGTTGGTACTATTTATATCAGCATGTTTGTGAACTTAAGTCAACTTCTGCTGATGAGTTTTAGAGAAGTTCTTTCCAGGTTGTTTTTCAATTTTTAGTATCAGCAGGGATTTCTTCTTGGCCAGTGATCATCACAGAAACAAATTTTATACATCTGTATGCAAAGAGAGTAAGTCAAATTTGGTCAATTTCCACTGGTGTCACTTAGTAGTTATTTAATGATACATTGACATCAAAATGAACAAGCTAAAAGGCCTTTACATTAGGAAAATTCAATCAAATTATTCACAATCCATTGGGGAATTTTCAATTTATTTTTAAAAGGGGGAGGGGTATAGCTTTTATATGAGAACAGTTTCATTGATCATTGTTCTTGTAGTATGTTTCTACAGATGTGTGTGTGTGTATGTCGTAATAAACTTTCAGTGAATAAAGATAAAACTCAAGTTGTGTATCTTCATTCTTGGCACATGAACAGAGACTGTGTGTTATGACAATGGCACTCTGTCATATGCATTAGAAATGCATCTAATAAACATCACCACCAAATACCTGAAAATTGCCTTTCCGTCCTTGTGTAACCTTGCCAATAATATGCAGTGGTAAAATGCTTTATATAACTAGATAATCAATGTAAATGTTTCATTCCACAAGCTCACTTAGCTTATAATAGCCAAGTCAGCTCAAAACTGTCATGAAAGTCAAGCACAAATTTTGATCTGTCTACCTATGTCACTAGCTACCAAATATACCCTAATAACGAATACATATACCCATATATAAAATGAAAATGCAAAAGCAGATAACATAGAGCCAGATCTGCTGTCATATAATTCACTAACACATACATGAAAATGATGTTCCCCACAAAATCAAAAGTATAACTAGAGGAATGGAGAGCAATTCACTGATATTAAACAAGTCCAAAAGGGCAATAACTCCAACATAAATTCCAGTAGCCTAGTGATATTTCAGTAAGCACATATTTAAACAATGACCATAATATGTCAAATTTCATGACAAGCTACCAGAAACTATAGAAATGCTAATGAGATTTTTATCAAATACTGCATTAAGGTAAGGAAAAGATGAGGAATAACCTAAACAAACAATGCGAGAGGAAAATGATTTGTCAATTTTTATATCTTATGGTGATAGCTAAAGTACTTAACATGTTTAATGGTAATCTGTCAAAACCTGGGGTCTAATTGCAATAATAAGGTTGTGTCATAAAGTTCATCAAGTTTCAAAACAAATAAGTCCATAGCTCAAACACAAACTGTGGAAGCAAAATAATTTGTTAATATACACATCTTGAGGTGATGTCTGTAATATATACCAAATTGTATGGCAATCCACCCAAACCTTCAGGGCTATTTGCACTAATGAGATGGTGACAACACTGCAGCTAGTTACAAGACCAAAAGAGCACAAGTCTATGTATAAAATGCAGGAGCAAAAGGACTTGTCAATAGGTGCATCTTCAGATGATGAACATAATATTTACCAAATTTCAAGGCATTGCAAAAACTCTAAGGAACGGACATTTTACTGGCCAAAAACAATTCACAGGAACCAAAATAAACTATGTCATCTTTTTAACTGACACAGAAATATTTGTTTGATATCACCGATATCAGTGACATTGAAGATCGAGTTAAATTGATAATTTGTTGTGCTGTGTCAATAATTCAGAAATGTGTATGTCTCCATACATGCCACTGCAAGGCCTGCATAACTTTTTTAGTTCAAATGCCTCACTTGATACAATTTTGCTCCATGTGCTAGACTTATGTTGGTTGCACAGACCTTGCAAAATCTCATGACCTGGAGAACAAATGAAAGATAATGAAATTGTCTTGAAAATACCATTGATTGTGACATGAAATCAGTTATTTTTCCCCTGGCATTTCATTGGCTACCATTTTTCACAAGCCTACCAGTTATGAGACAGACAATTTTAATGTCAATTGATATGATAAGAACTGGAAAAGAGATCACAATTCATAGTGTTGATATTCAGTTTGAAAGAATTAAAGACAACTCAATGAAACCATAGATGTTGGCACCGTACATAAAGACATGCATACAAAACTGTAATAATGAGATTAATCTTTCATTGTGGAAGGACATGCACACTAATGCCAAAGTGATCACAATATCAAGTTTCTTTGAAGGCAAGGCAAGCTTGGAGAAAAAAAAACTGTAATTTAATTTGTTTCTAAATTACACAAATGAAATTTCAACTGCATGATGCATATAACTGAATGTTATAACATTATAAAAAGCCAATAACATAATGACTATCTGCCATCCAATAGAAAACCATCTTTTATGAGAATTGTGTAATAACAGGAAACATGATGTCTTACTTTTTCTTCAGGCAAAACATCAATGACAATTACACAAATGGACAATCAACAATTGAAAACTTGTGACAAAGGTTTCAAAAGAACAGCATTTTGAACCTGCAAAAAAGGAATCTACATTCAAGGACTATGAATCATTGTAGCAAAATATGTTACAATTCTTAATATTTTGATTAATGCAGGTGTGACAGGAAAAGTAAGTGACTCTGAAAATATTTCTTTGTAAGGTACATATGTATGAGTATAGAGAACCTACCACAATTTGAATTAATTTCATCCAAAGCAATTTCAAAACGGCCTCCATAAACTGCAAATGTAAGTTGTGCCTCATCCGCAATTGGTATGTTGATTGTTACAGTTGTCCAGTCTATGGATGAATAGTGACTTCTGTAAAAAAGAGTCCCATACCACCCAAATTTCTTTCCAGACAAGCTAACATAAAAGTCCATATAGCTTGAATTCACATTACACTTGTACATGAAAGATAGTTGACATCTGCTACCATTTTCTGTCATGAACCATGGTGAATACAGATAGGAATAATAGCTGTATGTTGTGACCGCAGTATATATATAATGGCCTGAAACAGAACATAAAGATACATCAGTTAGTTTAAAAATAACAGAACTGCCTCTGATTTAAAGGAACAAATGGAAGCATTTCATCAGCTTATTAAAATGCCAAGTGCATATAAAATCAGTTTAAACATTTTTTGACAGACAATTTTGTACCTTTGTATGCAACAAAGTTGGAATCATCCAAAGAAAGTTGATGACAAACTGGATAAAATGGAATAAGTCAAATTTATGCCTGGGAAAAAATATGAACCTTTTTATGTAAGCAAACACTTGTGACTTGGCCCTAAGTGCTATCAGTAAACTTTACAATTCTGAATAATTTTTAATTCATTGTTTCTATCAGACATTAATTCAACGTAAAGTGAGATATGAACACTCAGTCTGGTTTACAAACAATAAACATTACATTTCTAATTTCTAGAATTCCAAGGAAAACTATACTACCGGGATTTCATCAAACATAACTAGACCCACCTTTTTCTCCATATACTGGATCAAGAATGATGTTGCCCAACTGTGATATTCTACTTGATTCCACTTGCTGCCAAGTGCTAGAGTTGTAACTGCAATCACCTGCTTCAAAATTGCATCCCATGGAGTCCCCTGAGTAAAGAAAGGAACAAAAATGCTTGAAAGATGTGTATAGTTTTTGTTAACAACCATGTGTTAGCAAATTAAAATCTATATAAAGAAATTTTGGGACATTATATCTGAGTATCAAAATTCCTGGGGACCAAATAAGATTTGTTGGTTTTGAGTTTTATGATTTAATGAGAGTTACCTATTAATGAGATGTGATCAGGTATTCTCTTTGCCTATTGACCCCAACTTGTTAAGATTTATTTCTTACCTCAGGTACAAGCCATCCACAAAGTTTGCTTCAGGTTTGTAATGAAAAACTAATATTATTACACATAAACCAGTTTTCTTATTGAGTCACTGTGACAGACCTCCCAACCCTGATGAGTCCATCTAAGTAAGGCAGTAGATTTTTTTTCCAGAAGTCTGACCAGTTTTCACTAAGGTGTAACAATATATCATAAACTGCTATTGTAAATCTGGTAAACATAATTAAAAGTTTGGTATTTGGAAAGTGCAGCGACGATAAACATTATGTTCAACTGAAACGTTTGTAAAGCATGTGTAGATTTTATGTACCATTAGTACAGAGCACAGAGTTCCAAACCCTATGCTGCTCAATGGTTTGTTGCTGTCTCTCAACTTGATGTAATTCCTGGAAATTCTTTTTCCATTTCACATGACAATGGCAATCATATTTCCCACCACAAGTTATCTGTAAATTGGAACGCGATGTCCAATACACATAAAAAATGTTTCTGGATTTTTCGGCAATGATCATTTTTCTATAGTGTTTGCTTTTATGCCATAAGTCTGTATTTTAAGGGTAATGTTCATAAAACATTAGGCAGAAGAGTTGGTATGTCTTCTGTGAGCTGAAAACCTTTGACTTTTTGACCCCATAACTGTAGAATGGTGAAGAAGAATTTTAATTATTGTGTGGAAATGAAATAGGGAAGAGAAGGATGAATGGATAATATCATAATATAATATGCTCTGCCTTATGGTGGACATTACAAAATTATCTCAAAAGATAAAGGCATATAATTATTATTGGATCTTGCTCTTTATCAAACTCATTAGTGATCTAGATGATATAAGCCTATATTCCAAATGTATCAAAGAATCAGATCAGAAATATGGCATCCAGCTTAGTAACAAGTACCTGTTGACAGATAACAGGTAACACACAATGCAAGTTGAGTGATATACATGGGGCTAGACCAAAAGCACACTTTGCCTTACAGCCTGGCAGGTGACCTAAAACAATGCTAAAATTGAAAATAATGATTTCTCTGAACATTTTTAAATTTGAAACCATTCATTCCTATATCATATCCCCACCCAGGTGTGACTTAGGTGTTAATTACATACACAAAAGTAAGTTTGGGAGGTTTAATATTTTAGCTGCATATACTTAAGTGATACACATGCCTAAGCAATGACTAAGGACTGTCTTTTTGTAGCAGATGCTCATGTAAAAAAATTCATGAAGAAGGTGAACATTCATAAACAATCATTATAATAAGTGCATCACTGCAACCATAGCAATGTTTTTAACCAAATAACACAGTATTCATGTGATGTTTTGTTTATTTGTTATATATTGAGTCTACTGGAGAAGAAAATACTGGGTGCAATAGTCTTGCCTAATGTAGCAAGGAAGTTAAAATTTTAGTTCCTACCATGTATGTCACCATTCCAATCCCACATGTATTCTTTGCTTGCAGAACTTCTGGTGTACTCACATTGCTGAAAATCGCCCATGCAGGTGATCGGATCTGAAATAGTAATGTCAATGCTTAATAAGTGTTTTCCTTTGTGTTCCTATAACAGTACAGTGGAGACTTAATATATTCATGATATGACGTAGTACAAGAAAAGAAACACCAGTGGATGCGATAAGGCAAATGTAACTTTAATACAAGGAAAATCATAATTTAACATCTGTTCCAAAATGTCAGTAAGAGGTGTCTCCTATTTTTTTTCAGTACTAATGTCCCAAATTTGGACTCAAGTTTACGATGCACCTGACTTGTATTCAGGTACTCGTGTACTAGATGCAGTACTACATGAGTAATGATTGTTAGCTCAAGTTCAAAGATTGAAGGCTCAAAGTTTCTTCTGAGTGTTCCAAAATTTGCAAATAGCAAAACATGTTTGATAATTAATCTTCATTATCACTTAGAAAATGAACTATTTACAAATTGCCAACAAAAAAGTACTAAACTGCCACATGCATTTGCAGTGTCTGAATAAAGCTCATGTAAAAACAAATCTGAATACATCAACGAATTTGAAATCACTTGATGATATAATACAATGTTGTGATTGTTTAAAATTAATAAAATATGAAATGGGATCCATGCAATGCCACATGAAAAAAGCATCTTGTTTCATGACCACTTTTCAAATGACATCATTGATTAAAAAGCATGACTAATAATTTTATTTAGCATAATTAAAATTGTTGCCAAATTTTCATGGCTACCTGAATTGAGAATGTTTCCATGCAAATGGCTATGATTAATTATAGAATACATTTAGCAATTAAAGTAATTAGTAGGAATATTTCATATATGCAGTAACCTCATTGGTTACAATGACATGTGGCTTTATTCATATTCATGTTTCTCAATAAGGTAATTGCTTTTAACTGCTCTAAGTATGGTTGTTGTAACCAAGCTGACATGGCATATTCTATTTTCTTGAATCAGAATCGGGACACCAGTTTACGAAAGTCAAGTGCAGTCTGTGCACACTGTTCAATATATACATGTAAACAAAGGGATCATACTTAGCTGAAGTGTATGCATGCTGTATTGATGTTTCTTATGTGCATGTTTTGTGTGAGTACTTTTGTGAGAAGATGCTGGGAGTAAGTGATTTGTGATTTGTATTTTTAACGTAGCTTTAACAATATTTCAGTCATATCACTACGATGTCTGCAATGTGGCAGTTTATAGTGATGTCTAGCACTGGGGCATCATGCCGCAGACATGTAGCATGATGTCCCACCCAGTCACATTATCCTGACATCAGGCCGACCAGTCCTAACACTAACCTCTTAATGCTGAGCGCCAAGCGAGGCAGCTGTTAGTACCATTTTTGTAAGTCTTTGGTATGACTCGGCCGGGGATCAAACCCACGACCTCCTGCATCCGAGGCGGACGCTCTAGCTGGGAGTAAGAAAAGCATTTCTGCTAAATTCAATAGAAATACATGACGCAGAAATTTTGTGATTTAAAGAACAGTTGTTTGTGGGGGTTGTTCAATTAATTTGCTGCCAATATTAAAATGATGCCAGATGTTCATAAACGGAGTCTGGAAGCATCCTTTCTGTAAAGATAAGTGATGACAACAAAATCTTTTCTTTTCCTGAGGATTGGGACCTATGCCCATTAGGATGAAGTGTCATGAAATATATATAATTAAAAGTTTCAGGAGAATGCTGACAAAAATGGTCTCATCTGGACACAATCCCATGATCTACAATGTCACTTTTGATAACATTGGGCACCAGCCTATGATGTACAATGCTCCATTTTTAACATTGGACACCAGCTGATGATATACAATGCTTCTTTCTGATAAAACTTGTTGCCACTATATGACATATAATGCTCCCTTTTGATAACACTGAGCACCTCCATATGGTATAAAATGCTCCTTTTTGATAATCCTGCTGATAAAAGCCATACAAGTGAGTCACAGTACTATATGAGGAGACTAATACATAAGGCTGTACAGTAAAATTGCATGCATCATAACAGTGTATATAAACACATAAACACATTATTTAGTGACAAGAAATCACATTACAATTCATTTCTCATTTGCCTAGAACAAAAACATAGTGAAATAATCTTGTTGTTTCCAGATAACAGAAATGAAATCCACATACAATTTTGAAGTGAAAAGTAGAGTGGAAATCTTTACCTTTGATACCAGTACTTGTCAATGTCAGGTGACCCCAAAAATCAAATCCTATATGGATATAAAAATGTTTCACCTACGTGGACAATTCTCCATAAGCAGCTCTATGTCATCAACTGCAATGTCACCAAATGGACCAGGGCCTCTAACTGCTATAAAACTAATCGTCACATTTTCATTTTCTGGAAGCAAAGTGCAAGCTTTTATCCACAGCTTTCCATTATTACCAGTCTTCTCCCAAACTACTTTCTTCTGACCGCCATACTCCAACATCACCTGCAAAATAAAATCAAAACATAATTAATTAAGGTAAACTGAACTACTTTTTCACAAATTAAAAGCTGAGAACTTGCAACCTAACATATTCAACACAATACTCATACATGTCATAATTAGCACATACACCCCTGCAGCAAATCTAAAACTCTTGCAACAAGAAATGTGCTCATAAAGTACAAAACTCACCTAGATGAAAATCCTTAACCCGCAATGCTTCAGACAGGTTTAGAACAAGTGATCAATTCATTTGAAAAGGTGGGTCTATGGTGTGATTATAGTGAGCCAACCTGGTCATAAAGTTAGGTAAAACTTTTAAAGCCAATATTATGCTATTTGCATGAAAAACCAAATAACCTTTATTGTAGGATTCACCTCTTTGATGCCTCTGACTAATGATGTAACAGCCTATATATACGTGTGTGTGTGTGTGTGTTAAATAAAACAATGACAACATAAGTTAAGGAAAAGTTCTGTGAATGAACATGCCACTGAGAATATTTTTCGTGTTTATGCACAAAGCCCAATAGTTACTTTTCGAAGGTGAAGTTGGAATGGTATGAATATTTACTGCATGCAGTTTTTCAAAAGAAAATATCAAAGAAAAGAAGATTTAGCTTAAAAACACAAATACAACAACACATGATTTACTACAAGCTAACTAGGCTACCAATTAATTAGGTTCTATTATTCCACAATAATTTCATCTTTGCATGCCAACATTCCAATAATCCTATCTACATCTTGGCATATCAAGCAGATATTTATGTGCTTCAGGTCTGTGAATTTCATTTGATGTGGCAGCAAGCCACCACATCCAACTGAAATTATGTTGTTCAAATTTGAACACTGTTTCTACATGATTGAGACACTGGGAGCACACAACTTGAATGGACTGATAAATAAGCAACTTTTCAATGCATAAATGCCTTTCACTCAAATACAACTGTGATAGCTTTGCTCTTGTACATAGTCACACTTTCGATGTCAAACTTACAAAGTACCCTTTTCAGGTCAATTGCCACCACTGTTTTCAACCGATGTACAATGCACCATGCTATCAGTAAGTTGCCATTATGTACTAAGGGAGGCAACACATGAAATCCAATAACTGTCGCTAGGACAAAGCACCAATACAGCTGTTCGATCCGCCAAGGTGTAGATAGAGTTATTGGATACAATAATTTCTCCTCAAGCAAAAATGTTAAAGGATAAAAGCAACAAAATTTTCATCAAATTAAATATTCTTAATTCAGAAGTAACAACTATACAAAACATAATGAATATAATAAGGCTCCTGGTTCTCAAACTGGCACATATATGGCACCATTGAGAGAATGCACATTTGATTACTATCCTAAATTACAGTAACGACAATATATTTATGCTGTTCATTCATGAGGTAGAAAAAAAATGAAACATACTCGTAATGATCCAATATCCCTTCCATACATAATATAATAAAACTGCACAGCCCTAAAAGTCATCTTTGTGGATACTATGGGGAAAGTCAAGGCTGTTGCATCTCCTTCTTCTCCATAAGAAGCCTCAGCATACATGTAGTGACCTATAATTGAAAATTGTACAAGATTCAGTATACATGTAGTGACCTATTATTAAAAATTGTATAAGAACAAAGGAAAATGTGCATATGTAAGAGAATGTTGGATTGATATAACTGATATGAATGCAAAAGCAGCTGGCCAAGACAACTGATTCAGTATAATCTCTTCAGGAATTTCTTATATAAATGCTGTTGAGTGCATAGGAATAAAAACAGGAATATTTTAAGAACAAGACAAGTTTTTGCAAGTCACAATACAATGGTAAATAATATATTCTGATTCAACAACACATTGTCATTAGAGATTAGTAATATAAGCAAATAATCATGTATTACTTCTTTCATTCAGTGCATCCTGCATAAGTCATAAATTTAAATATAATATGATCATCTTCAGTTGATATAATTTAGGAAAATGTTCAAACTGGCGTACGACAATTAACTCATTAACCCCTGATGCATCATTTACATATCAGGAGGAAGTAGCCTACATCCGAGCTCTGTTGTGTCAAGTTTATTTAAGATACATAAAATTGGGTGGTATTATAGAAAGGTAGTTCTAAAACAATACCAAATAATCTGTAATTTTAACTGCACTACAAAATACAAAGAAAAAAAACAAACAAACATTTGGACCCAATTTTTTCCACCCAAAATTCACCGCCAGTGGTTGGAATCCAATTTTGTGTTTAGATTTTAGACTTTTTGGCCTCAGATCTAAGGCAGACGGGTCTGAACTGCACACGGACAGGATAACCTTTGCAAAAAAGTAGGATAAAATGGGCGTTTGGAATATAAACTGATCTGGATATGAAAATGATGGGTCCATTAAGCAAAAATCAAAAAGAATATTTTTCTTAAAAAAATAAAAGATAAATGAATCCTACAACTTTTATCCTTCTGCTCATGCATGAGCATTTTGTCAACGAAAAATGTTTCTAACACAACTAGGCATTCGGTTAACCGGAAATCTCATCTCTTGGAAGTCAATGTATCAAAATCTTTTCAGAAATAGCCCCCAAAATGTGTTTTTTAATTACATTTCAGGCGATGTAACACAAATACTAAAGCTAAAGAGACAAACTATTCTATGTACGGCAAAATATGTATAATCAGCAAGGAAATTAATTTCAGAAGCAAAGCAGTGTTCACATAACTTCTCATATACAAAAGAATTTGGACACGTCAATCCACTAATCTCGATTCATTTATTTACTTAAGTTTGAAATAAGAGTGGAGATTACTCTCTGTATGACCCTATTTTGTCCTTTTCAAATACTAGCATATAATGATTTCATTGTACTTTTATAAACTGTTCCTGTTAACCTTGTCAGCTGTCAAAAATAAATGTTGGCATTTATCTGCTGGTTGATCAACAGTATTTAAAATTTATAACAATGATTGCATATGTTACAAAAATCATGATTTTGTGTTTCTCTATTATTTGTTGCTGCTGTTGTCATTTTGGGTTTAACTGTTTCCTAGCACATGATAGTCAATATATAGCAGCCATTATATCGGGTCGAGGAAGAAATGAGCAAAATCCTGGGAAGAACCAATGATTCACAGAAAGCTATTGGCAAGCTTTCGCAGATACCCATAATGGCACCTTAGATTACTTAGCAAACTGGGGCCCTTCTCTATTGATATATCTTCACCTATATTTGATATAAACTCTCTAAATTAATTATTTTAATAATCTGCATTTGTCTGATATAAGATGCTGTAAATCTGAACCAACAAGTATTAGCAAAAAACATGCAACAGTCATGATTACTGAACCATGCTTTCTAGTCTATGTCCAGCAGGCTCTTAAAAATATTGGAAGAGATAGTGAACATCTTATTGAGTATGATGAAATAAACTGGTCTGCTGACCCTAAAAATGAAAGGTCTGTAAATTTAGAATAATGATGTCAACTAAATTTGAAAGTGGTTCTAGAGAAAAGCATATAGGGTTATTATTTTTGTATATTTATTAAAGGACAAAAATACCAAATATAAATCTAAAATAACTGTACATATTAACATTTAATATATCAATTGCAATAAAAATACACCTCTTCCTTGATAACTCACACACAATGGGTCCAAAACAACAAATCACACTATATGCACGGGCGTGAGTTACCGGGGGCTGAATAATCGTTTTATAATTGCTTTGAGAATAATTGTCAATAAATTGCTTTTTCTGATGATGTTATTCGTTATTCTCTATAATAATAATAATAATAATAATGACCTTATTTAAAGAGGGTAACACAATTAGCTAAAAACTAATCTACCTTGAGGCCCTCATACAAATGAATTCATTTATTTAAGCTGCATCTCTGAAGCCACTGGAAAGCCATGTTTATTTTTCAATATTTGGCAATAAATTATATTTATTTTAAACAGGTCCAACATCTGAAAGATTAACAATATCATTCCAACTGGTTTCAACAACCTTCATGTTGTTGTTGTTGTTGTTGTTGTGGGGTTTAACGCCATTTTTCAGCACACGATAGGCTATATATGGCGGCCAGTATTAATGGTGGAGGAAGAACCCGGGAAAACCCCAGAAAGAACCACCGACCCATGAGAAGCTACTGGCATGCTTTCTCACATACCTACATTGGCTGAATCTGAGACTCGAACCGGCGCAGACAGAGGTGAGATGGCAGTGATCCGTAACGGAGAAAGCTTTAGACCACTCGGCCACTTGGGGCCCCCAACCTTCATGTATACATGAAAACATTATGTATTACGTCAGTGAATTTTGTTGCTGTTGATTAGTCTAGTTCCCTGATTTTTAAACTGTAGTGTAGTTTGAAGTAGGGAGTCTAAAAAGCAGGGAAGCAGATTATCTATTGATACATCATGAAACAAGATTCCTTTGAAAAAAAACTAGCAATAATTTATTTCATGTAAAATCATGTACGTCAAAGCTCAATTTCTTTACTTTTCAGTTAGTAAAATATTGATGCAGTGATTTTATTGCAAGTAATAGTGAATAAAGCTACCTCTCCTACTGCACTTCAGCGGAGGATCTGGACCCTCTTTACGCTGTACAAAAAACAAGTGGAATGGGACGGTGATGCAATTAGTAGGAGCTAATTTCTATTATAAATAGTGTAACCTATCCTTTTCTGACATTTGAATTATTTGATACATCTGGTGCCTGTATAGATGTATTGAATGTTCTTTGTGTTTTTCTCTGCCAACATACCTATATCTTTCTACATTTATGTATGACCAGTATATTATACTTTTGATAGGACAGATATAAAGTATCATACAATTCTGAGTCAGATCAATGGTGAATTAAATGGACCATGTTTATTTATCAATATTTGGCAACATATGTCAAAGACAAGAGCCAATGTTGGCCACCCAACCCACTACTCCATGTCTCTCTCTCTCGCAGCCCTTTATGAGGCATATGAATTTGTGCCATTTATCTGTGACTGGTTTAGAGTAAAAGAATGAACAGAATCAAGACTAGTGAGACTGAACTTTGTGTCAAACAGCTACCCTAGATTAATGTTACCTTTATTAGTGCCATAAGTATGATCCACATCTGGCCCTGTTTCATCAGATGGGGTGCTACCATTACCCCAGTACCAACGGAACTTTGGTATTAGAGTCTTACAGTATGTACAGTTGATAGTGTAACCATGAACACTTGGACGCTCAAAGTCACACATGGCATCTTCTAGGCCATCTGTAAAATTCATAACATTTGTGCTCTGAAACATTCATGCTAATACTGTTGCTCTGATTCAGTCATAAAAACAGTATTACAGATAAAAATAAACATTAAAAAAATGACAAAGTTATTTTCTTGCAAATGAACTAAACCATTCTTTGACTAATGATTATAAATATTACTTTCATTGCTAGAATTTAATTTTCAATTAAAACTTGCAGAACTCAACCTTTTCCATGAAGAGTGAAAACTCTTTTTATAGGCAGATGAAGTAAAATAAACCAAAACATTTTTTTTGGGTATACCATAGTTATCTGATGATACGCCCATGCTTGTCATTAAGACAACCAGGTATATTTTATCAAAATTTTGTCAGATAGTAACAAAAAGTATATTTCTCTGATAATATGACCACACCTTAATATAAAATAAATTTATTAGGCTGGATCCCTGGTTTTATCATGGAAGAAATAATGAAAAATGAAATCCCCATTATTTGTGGAATACAATGTTTTGTAAAATTATTTGTTTCTTGTAAAATGCAATGTATCTTGAATCATCCAAGAGGACAACATAATTCACTTGCCCATTCATAAATTAAAGTAACATGTTTCTCCCATGATATACCTATGGTGAGGTCTCACTTGTATAAATTGTGGAAATATCCCTCCCCACACATAAGTAATTTAGGTTTAATGAAGCTAATAAATTTAGTTGAGGACAGGCATGCAAAGAAAGATGAGTAGACAAGTAAATCAGCATGCCCATAACTACTTTTGCTGTTGCTGTATAGAATAAAGGATAAACATTAAGGTAATAAGCTGTTGCAAAAGTAACATTTACTGCACAAAGGAAAATAATGATATGATTACATTATGGCATCATTTATATGATGTCCCTTGTTATCAATGTGTATTGTTGCACTATAAACTCTGAGAGAGATTGAATTTAAAATGACATAGTTGTGATTCCAGCCTCTTAATAAATAATGAAAATTTTAAGTATTGTACAGTTTTAATAATCGCATTAACATTCCTGTGTAACAACAAAGGAGATCTTTAATATTTATATCCTGCCATCTTAATCATTATGTAGGCTTTCTGTCACAATAAACTGAGGTGATCTCAATAACTGTATTATACTGAAGAATTCTCTTACCAATGCAAACATTTCTTTGTGTGTATTGTACAGAATGAATTTCATTCTGTACAAATCTGATGAATTTTTTAAAACTCATTAAGCTATTATTTTATAGATAGTTAATGGCAGGTTAATTTTTCTCCACACTTGTCTATCATGTCTATAAAATCATGTTACTTGAGGATAAATAGTCAAGAAGGAGTAGCACAAAAAAGTGCATAACAACCTATATATTTTTTAGGTGAGCTTAAATACCTTAGCCCAATAGAAATGGCCAAATATATTTTTTTTAAAGAAAGTTAAATACTTAAACATTTCATGAGCAATCATCCTAAATTTAGAAAATACTTAGCCAGTATGTACTGCAAATACCTACTACATAACAGATGTCTCACAAAAATGAACATTTTTTGCAGCACAAGATTCATACATAATTTCTTTTTTACTTTTCAATGTCTATCTTAAAAAGAGGAACAATTTTTATTTGTTTTCCAATCTATTTAACATTATTTCAAAATACAATGTAAAATTAATTGTATGTTTTCCACTCTATTAGAAATGCAAACTATTGCACAAGAATACTAAAATTTTCATATTTTCAAAGAACAATCCCCTTGTCTTCAACAGTCTTCCCTGTCCTAAGAGTTTTAGTAATTACAGACCTGGAAAGTGACGGTAAAAGCAAACTTACATTGGCAAGTTCCTTCACTCAATTTAATGCTGTCTACTGCAATAACTCGAGTTCTGATTGGTCCTTTCTTGGCATAAAAGGATACTGTAAATACAAAGGTAAGTAAGCAGGTACCATATGTAATTTCTTATAAGTCTAGTCACACTGCAAACAAGGACCCTGACCTGTCATCTCACAGTGCACTGGTAGGTTGTGGTCTATATTTGTTCTACTGGTTACTCCTAACAACAAGCAAGGACACAAATCTGCTAGCATATTATGCAATGACAATTCTGGGTATGTGCAACTTGCTTTTGAATTCAACTTATTAGCGAACATGTGATACAAAATAATGTGTATCTGAAACAAATACCCTTCCAAACTGATCTAAACACATCATTTTTATAGCAGTAATTACTTATCATGCCAATATTGTCTAGCTAAAACTATGTATGTCCCATGCACATGCTCAGAAGGTAGATATTACCTTTCATCTTTTCACAGATGATCGTGTTAGACATTAGTGCAGGATGGGAGGAGGACATTTGGCAATAGCGACTGGTAAGTATTGCATAATTAAAATTAGTTTAACCCCCCAAACCTACATTTCAATAGCAGCAAGTATTTACCCTGCCACTACTGCATAGCTGAATTAGGCACATGATGTCCAATAAACATAATTGTGTCATTTCCAGCTTTTATTCACAAATCTGAATATTCCTTTTTCATTCTTCTGTGTTGATTGTTAACACTTTTCAAGAGGCTATTTTCCTTTTCATCTTAAACATGCATCGCCTGCTAGACATCATTAAATTTTTTTATATAATCAACAGTTTGATTGTGCACATGCTTCACATGAACAAATATATCAGTAAGGAGAGATAATAATACAGTCAAACCCACTTTTCTCAACCTTAGCTATCTCGAGAACCCACTAAGTCAAGCGTTTTGGTCCAATCCATAAAAAAATATTCTTTGTTATGCTAATTTTCCCCAGCTTATCTTGACCTTTGTTAAGTTGATAATCTGTTATGCTGGACATAACTGTTGGTCCAAAGTGCCATGTAGACCCACTTATTTCGACGAAATGCAACTTTTAATGTCATCTTGGAGAAATTTTACAAAAAATGATCCGGTGTTTCTGCTACTTCCAGTACCTCATACCGCAAGGATGGAAAAAGTCTGTATAAGATGAAATTTTACTGGTACAAATGCTAATCAACCAATCTCATCAATTCATGGCTTATCACTTGCATAAAGTGGAGAAAATTATGCTGTAAACAATACTTTAGAGTAAAGAAATTAAGTGAATAATATGACCCTTACACGAGCTGTGTTTATAATGGACAACGTCAAATATCAATACCACAATATAGTTCATTCCACACAGCATCATGAATTTTATCTTATCTTTAACTCAGGTAAATTATCAGGTCAGAATCATTAATATCATGTGGCTAAAAAAATACCTAACTCATTTTACCCTATATATTTAAAATGAACTAGGTACTTTTAGATACTTTATATAATGCTAACCTGAAAATTGACAAAATTACAGATATGATAAAATTCACAATGCTTTGTGGAACAAACTACTGTGTAATCACATTCTGATACAATCAGGTGAGTCATCAACTTAATCCATACACAGTTATCAACTTTGGATCAGAGTCCACTTGTAAAGTAAATAGTCAAAGTGTTTCCATGCTTGGACTGAGTGCAAACCTTCACATGCAGCATTGCTAGATCACGTGACTTACATTATTTATTCACAGAAACCTACAAAATTCAAAACCAGGCTGGTACTCCCCCACCAACAAAGACTTGATGAATTTGTTTTGAACATGAGTAAATAAAAGCACAAATGGTATTTAAAAAATTCAGTGCCCAGTATTTTCTTTAAGAATGAAGTCAATCGCTGTGCCATGATTACACATTCTTCAATGCAAAACTGAATGAAGCAGAAAGTGACTGATAAGAGTAACATCTATGAAAAATAAAAAGGATTGCTTTCATTTTTATTGTTTTATCTTGAATCAAATATAATAGCCTTCCAATCCAACAAAGTGATATGTCAATTCTCCTTCTGATGCTGTGTTGTGGCTGATGGTCACTGATCACAGTTGGCAGGGATATGGGACTACAACTGAATGAATATAATAAGTTGTCTTCTTGCAGAATTTGATGTTGAGACAGTTAACGTTAAAGACTTTAAACACATTTTACAGTCTGTCAGTACATGAATACTGACAGCCTCATCTTTTTTCCTGGTACAAAGTTAAATGTTATTGGTAAAAACTGGCATACTGGTGTAAAGGAACCTCTGATGACCAACAAAAGTGATCGATTGTCACACATATTTGATCAGTTATGTTTTGCTACTAGTTAAAGACAACACTAACAAAAGAAAATACTATTTTTTTGTTAAAAAGTAGAGTCCTACATGTACATGTGCTTAAATTTGACTAGATTTTGGTAAGCATGAGAAAACCTATTGCCTTGTTGAGGCTACCAAAGGGATGAGGATATTCACAGGGAAATAAAAACTTTAAACCACTGACATTGTTACACTAACTTAAGTGTTGTAAAAATGTATGAGTTGTTACTTAATATCATTTTAAAGACCTCCAATCTTTTATTTCTGCAACCTGCCATGACTGAATTATTATTTTTATGGTGCATCAGAAATGCTATTTATTTTTAGAAAGAAAACTCCTACTTTTTGGTGCTTCAGATGCATAATCGTTGTTCTGCATTAGATTTGTCAATTAAATACTGATTACTCTAGACCAGGTTATGTAGACAATTTTCTGACACCCATGACATACTCAAGATAACTGGGTTTGACTGCAATAAAATCCACTGTTGATTAGTACTTGAGCCATTACAGAATCGTGACAGTAAAACCACTCTGTGGACATGGTAATGTAGAGTAGGCCCTCCTTGCATGATTTAAGAGACAATTAATGGAAGCAACTTTTTTTTCTCCCCTGGATGTTGTTTCTGAAAGTTTTGGACTTTCCAAAATATTGCACTGCACATGAAGTATCTTTGTATTTTAATGATTTTTCATTTTTTTTGTTGCATTTTATTGTTTTCTAAATGCCCTTCCTGGGATGCCTAATTTTACTTGACACAATACAGCCTGGGCCATATAAAAATGTCATACATACTTGTTTACCACAATGACATTGAAAATTTGTCTTGTTTATCGTATTCGGAAAACAATCCTCAAAACAACTGTTCAAAGCAAGGCTAGGAATCTAATCTGCAATTTGCACATGTACACATAAAGTACATTATGTAAACTACTGTTTTCTTTATAAACAGAGCAAGTCGTCCAGCAGTGTTTAAACACATGAACATAAAGAGTCCATCAAACAAATGGTTTATAGTCTGAAACTTGATCGAACACGCTCCTGATAATAGCATGAATATGTGATCCCTTCAATTGCTTATGCTTCATCATTAAATAATATTCTAAATGAAAGATTCAATTCTAAATTCCAGATATACCCAATTTATGTTGCTTTTCTTTTTCCTGAGAAGAATCCACATACAAATTTGACAAAGGTTTTATAGGGTCCAAGATACTGATGGTGTTATGAGTAAATACTTGAAAAATTTGTTCATGAAAAAAAGATAAATGACCTAACTTTAGTAAGGATGAGATACTTCCAGAAAAGCATCCACAATATCCATATCAAATAATTAGTGTCAGTGAAATTGGATCCTAAATAATGATAATCTGACAAATATTTAATGAAATAACAAATGAACCAATGAATAAACCAGCCTACCAAATAGCAAATTGCTGCATCTACTCACAACTTTGTTAGCTGAGGAATAAAAAATTATGAGAGCAATATAACAGTCAACACAACAAATTATTTCATCTTAGGTACTTTATATTTCTAATTGGTTAGGTCACTGCAATTAAAATTCTCATGTTGTTTCTGTGTGTATTCCAATATGGGAGTGACTGTAATATATACATTCATACTGCCATTAAAAAATGTATATTCCCATAACTTACTGCAGCATCATTACATCTTTAGATAAAAAGTGGTCTTAGAAACCTTAACTATATTTACTGGCATACCTGTTTGTTTGATGTCTGGCATGAGTTGATTAAGACTGGCACACTGGTACATCCATTTGTTCTCTTCTTCCGATCGTAATACTGGACTTTCCCATAGTTCCATTACCTCTCCTTCCAGTCTCAGTGCCCCCAAAGTGGACGCATTCATCAAGTAGTAAAATTCCAAAATATTGGTACTTGTGTTCATTGTGAAATTTGGAGACTTTAAATATGCCTCATCTGTCTCTACTCCATTTATGTTAACATAGTATGCAATTCTGTTGCCTGCTGCAGATGAAAATGAAACACCGATAACAAATATGATACCAAATGAATAACAACAATCATGATACAGTGAAACCTGACTTGTGAGACCCACTCTTTTGCAAACTACAAAGAATGATCTTGAGAGACAGAAGATGTCAAAATAATTTATATTTTAAAAAATGTCATTGTGGCCTTGCCTGCTTTCTCCAAGATTCATCTTTAAAATCAGGTTTTACTGTACGGTGAAATTACTGATTTTTGTGAGAATCAAATTTGCGAAAGTGTTTTTGATGAAAACGGCTCAAAGATGAATCATAAAACCCATGAAAATGGCAACCACAAGTACTTGTGATTTCGATTTTTAATGTAGCTTTAAAAGAATTTCAGTCATATTGCTACAATGTCTGCAGTGTGGCAGTTTAAAGTGATGTTTAGCACTGGGGCATTATGCCACAGACATCTAGCATAATGTCCCACCCAATCACATTATCCAAACACCAGACCAACCAGTCATAACACTAACCTCTTAATGCTGAACGCCAAGTTAGGCAGCTGTTAGCACCATTTTTGTAAATCTTTGGTATGACTCGGCCAGGGATCAAACTATTGACCTCCTGCATCCGAGGCGGATGCTCTAGCCACTAGGCCACCGGAGCGGTTGGTACATAATGACAGTTTCTACAATATTTGTTGGCCTATAAGTCAATACTTTCTGACAAGTAAGTCTGGGCTTTGTCTTATACTCCAAATCAAATTATTAATCACTTTATTGTATGTAAGGTAATTTTTGTATGTAAAATAAATAAATATTTTTCTTCCAAAGTATGAAAAATAATGTGAAAAAAACTACCATTTTGGCAAAGCGATCATGTGAGAAAAAAAATTATGGACCGGACATTGCGGAAGGTTTTAAAATGATTACATAATCATCAGCTTTTAATTCATGGCATCAGATGTAACTGTGCTAAAGCAGCAAGCACTGCTCATATATGTTCTTTAAATTTCATTATATATATATTTGTATTAGAATAGACATGTTATAAAATGAATAACCATGACAATGACATAGGAATTCCATCACATTTTTCATCTTGCACTTCGTGATAAAATAAAATATATGCCCCAATATGAGAGAAAGAGGAGTGAGAGAGAGAGGTTTCAGGAAAATTGTGATCTGTATTGATCAGTTAACTAATGACTGTGATCTTATTGTGCATAAGGGCAATAATAAATTCCACTATCAATTAATACCACTGAATAAACAATTCCTTATAGTACTAATTACAATAACCAATGCCCCAAGAACCACATGGCTTTGCAGTGTTATTTACATGCCAATTAAACAAGCTACAGCTCTGGCCAGGTCATTCCAGCTGACAACTGTCTGATCTGATCAAATAAGGCTACCCAAAGGTAATTGTAAATATGGTACTGTGTAAGTGCAGGACACGCCAGGTGCTTACTCATGCAAGTTTCTCAACTAGCTATGCCTTTTGTTCTTGCCAAGAGAAGTGTAAAAGCAATTTGAAGTACTTTCTGCAAAGAAAATGTGATATCCAATCTCTCAGAAAAATAAACAAAGTACACCAATTATCACAATTCTTGGAACATAATCTTGAGATAATCAGCTAGTTATGATATATGAACAAACAAAACAGTACAAGTGAAAAATGGTGTCCCAAAACTCACAGTCCATTAAAAAATTATTTAAAAACAATTTAGTGTCAAAATATACACAGTAAATACAGTATACAGTTTTCTGTAATTAGATATTTACCTTCTATGGAGGAGTTGGAGGCAGATGTTGTTGGCAAAGGAGGAATTCCCTGGACATATTCAATTCTCCAGACTTCACTACCAGAAACTGCAGCCGTGGTGTAACCACAGTTGCTCCTGTCAAAATCACAATCCACCATAACCTGAGCAAAACACTGGTCTTCAGTCCCTCCTGAATACAATGGAGAAAGCAACAATATCTTACAAGTTGGTTCATTACATTAAATAATTATTTGTACGCTTATTTATAAAACAAATTAAATAAATATAATGTTGAGCTAAATGTAAGCTTGGACATGTTTCAAGGATTATACATGTTACCTTTACATTTTGCATGTTAACATATCTACACGTGGTATTTCATACTCCTATATTTGGAAGGTCTTATCTTTCAAATTCTGTGGAATTATTTTACATTTTTCTTGGCACTACATAGCCATTTTTAAGCATGTGCATAAAAACTGAACTGAGAGGATCTTCTGTGAGTCTACATAAATGTGTAAATCTTTATATGAATGTTATTAGTGCATATGTATCATTAAGTGCATTAATGCACCAAAACCAAGAACTTACTTATATTTTTAAAATGAGCATTCATATCTTGTCATCTATTATAATTTATAAATTTAAATTAAATTTATAAAACAGTTTTAGCAACTTTACTTAGAAAGGTTGCAAATGGCAGAAATTTATTGGTGTTGAAGTATGTCTTACATGTGGTTCTAATTTATATGATATAATGTCAAGGTCATATTACTTGACTGCTCCTAAATAAAACACAGATCTTGATCATAATCAAATTCTTCTGACATACTGATGATTAAAGCATACTTATCAAGTTTTACAAAATTCAGTCACTATAGTAGTAACATCTTGAATTAATCTGATGAAAATTTGCCTCATTTAAATATGTGTGGAACTTACTATTCATCAAAATCATGTGAAATCTTATTCATGAAGGTCTATACACCATGCCTGATCTAAATCCGAACAGAAATATGGAGCTAGAGTATTTTCAAGCTCAACCAATAAGAAACAAGACCAACTTATTAATATATATGGATCTCACTCATTATTAAAACTCATCCAAGAATAAGCCCCTATTGCATATTCAAAGTTTGATAAAAACTGGATGAGAAATATGGCTTTCAGAATGGTAAAAAGCTCAGCTAATCACCTTATAATAAGTAAGTATCTTGTTCATTACTGAACGTGTCTGAGATCTTGAAGGCATCTTGAAAACATAAACAAATATTACAGTTTGATCAAAATCAGAACAGAAGTGAAACCTCTAGACTGGTTTACAAGATCAGCCAATTCATTTGCATAGATCTGGCTAATATATGAAGTCATCCAAGAATGCATCCAAGATACGATATAAGCCTATATTCCAAGTTTGATCAAATCAGATCAAAAACATGGCCCCCAGTGTGGTAACAAGCAAATGTTACTTGACTGACAATGGACATGAACACAGGACTCTGAAATATACTCACTTGGCCTTTAAGCCAGGTGAAATAATAGAATGTTAAAATATTTTTAGTCTATACATGTATATGCACAAATATATACAAACACACAGACACATTCTAACAGACTCAAGAAATAAACACTGTAGCCTAGGGAAACAATGATGATGAATACTCCTGAATCAAAATTACAATAAGGTCTGCTTCTGCAGCTAATGCTCATCAAGAGACCTCTTTTTGTTGAGTCTACTTTTAATTCAGCAAAAAAAAGCATGCATGAAAGAAAAGCAAACAAATACATTTATCATTAAGGTCACTTCTGGTGTGCACTGACACATGTAAGTGTAAAGACGTGTACATGGATGCCAAAGAAATCACTATGCCAAGCTTCCTCCAATATGGGCTCAACAATAACTTTGAATTTTTATACTGGACATACATCTATATTCATTGGGAGCTCATTCCAAAGAGAAGCACCTGATTAAGTAAATGATCTAATATTTTTTTTTTTCTGTGCTATAATAAAGTTATAATAATATTTTACATGGGTGAGTCCACCATCAACCAAGAAAAGTCTGCTTTCAGTCATTCAAAACAGCCTGTATTACATGAATTAGTGAGTTATATATATCCTGCATTAAAGTCATTAGTTAGCTTAACAAGTTCAAGGATTATAAGTACATATTCAAGAAAATATAGGAACTTAGCATTACATTATGATACTGTTCACTGACATGTTCCAGATATTATGCACAATACTGCATACATTACTCAGTACTTCTAAAATGACTTGTGACAACTGCAAAGATGCTGTAAGTAGAATCTATCACTAATATCTGATGGAGATGTGGAAATGTTAATACAAGGAATAAACTGCTTTGTTGGGACATTAAAAGGTTTATACTAATGGTCTGAATTTCCACCTACATCAGGCAAAGATGATTAATTGCCCTTCTTGTCTACTGTTTATTTTGTTTTGGGGGAGGGAGGTGTCTGCAGTGTTTCCTAAAGATTGGTGAAGGTTGTATCAACAAATCCACATTGATGCACAAGAATCATCATCATCAAAACCAACAAATAAGATTATTTACACATAAATAAAATACAGTAGTTTATGTAATATTGGGCATTACAACTTAATGGTTTTTTCTTCTTTCTCTGACTGGGTAATTTAAAGTAATAAAGAATTATTTTTATTTTAAATATCTTGTCCAGAAACTTAGTATTGATATTGCTAGGTTTTTATATTGCTGTCTTCAGCAAGTTCGGTTAAGTGACCAGTAATGGCAAGTGTATAATAGGCTACATTATATCCTCGACTAGAAATACACTTCCATGATAATATTTCTGTTTTCTTTTACAAATAACAAATTCTGGAGGCAGTACTGATGACTGTTTGACTTTCTGTCTGAAAATTTGTTTTATTTTTGTCTGAAAGCAGTGTCCATATGTTCATTATGTGAACTGTTGGTGGTTTTAAATGTATAAAGTACCCCCAACCATCCCCCAATGACCAGCCCTAAATGATATACTTTCTGTATACTATGGGCAAGTCATTGAGCCAGGTCAAATATCAAGTTGCTTAATCTGTTTGAATGGACATAAAGTTCTAGTAAATTCGCTTCATTTAAGTCCAATAAGTCTCAATCATCACTAGAAATTTATCTCTAACCAAGACCCTACCCTGATTACAATAATACAGGCAACTGCGATTTGAATGAGTTCTAATAGTGAGACAAAAAACTGTATGAAACAACATAATGCATTATCAAACTGATATGTCTATTCAAAAGTCTCACCTCTGAAAATCTGAAAGATTATCAACATTTTCTTTCAAAAAGACAGAATGATTTCATAGTAAAGCTGCAAATATGGCAAATGAACCAAACCACTTACACTGGCTCAGGAATGTAATAATAATGGAATACAGTTCTGAATATATCCAAAGAGAAGTTATGGGAAATCTGCTATAAAATAAAACAGATGAAAAAAACTTGTTAAAACTCATGAGCCAATGAGTTTGACTACAGCTTTTGGGGAAATGCATTATCACAAATTGTGGATTGTGCCAGGTTTTATGGGGATTTTTTTTGCCTTGCTGCTCACTGTCAAACAATTACAGTTATCCAGGTAATAATTAGCTTTAAACAAATGTACTTAATGTACTTTCATGCACTACTAAAAATTATTTTTAAAGATTTTAAAAATATGGTATTCAGAAGAATGTAAGGATTTGGATATTTACACATAAAACATGGATGCCATCACCAGTATAATGCAGTTGTGAAATGTGATTGTCAGTTTTAAAATTTTGAAGTCAAACAAGGGTTATGACTCCAATATATTTTTGTCAGAAAAAGTCAAAAATTGAACTTTACCAAGATCCTCTGGATGAAAAGTCTAGCATCAAATTTAATTTCAATCTGTGAAATTCTTCAAACTTAATGAATTGAAACAAAATTTATGATAGCTAGGATGGGATGGAATGGTACAGAATGGAAGAACAAGGATAACACCATATGATCCCTCCAAAGAAATGGTGGAGGCATGGAAGTGAGTGAAACTCTCAATCTCCTGTTCTTAAGTCAGCCATGTCAATGTATTTATGTACTGGATTTAAGGACACATAGAAAAAAAGTCATGCACAATAAAACCCATAAAACCAAAAAGTGTAAATCTCTAAAATATAAAATCATTTTTTGATATAAACCATTCTTTAAAAAAGTCCAAGACCTTGACAGCTTGAACATCATCACATTTTGCATCAATTTGGTTGCCTCTATTAATCACCTCTTACAATATGCAGGAGGGCTTATTTGGATTGATTCTAAATCCTAAAACCTACAGTGTTGCAGATGTGCCTAACACGTTGTCATGCTACCTGTCATAACTACAGTAGTCCCCCTCTTGAACGGCCCTTGCAGCCAGAATCCTTTGGCACTGACAAGTTTGTGTTTAAAAGTACCCCTCGCGAAAGGCCACCTGGCTAAGGCTACCAGCATCCAGCATATTAGTGCAATAATATAAAATTTACCCCTCACAAGCGGCCACATTTTATTTTAATGTGTATCCAGAACCAGTATTTTATTCATAACGTGTTAAGTAATCCGATTTATTTTCATGATGTCAGGTTTTCGTTCTGAAAGAGGTGTTGACTAAAAGTACATGTACCACTAACATTAATATTATATCATTTACGCCTCACAAGATGCCACATTTATTCCATAAAGCCAAGAAAGACTCAAATTTTAATCAATACAAAAGGGTAAGTACATGTAATCCAATTAGCCTTACTGCTTTGCTATCATAAGATGTCCGGTTTAGTCACTGATAATTGTTAAGGTTACAATTATTGAACAACAGTAACAGCTGAGAAGTGTCAGTATCGATGTACAATACACAATTCGGCAGGAAAATGGTTTGATAGCCTTTATGGCTTTCCTTAGTAAGATGTTGAGCTTGCTGACTTTGATAATTAGTGGCTATTACTACTGACAAAAATTTTCAAAATTACAAATCCTAACAGCCGCTAGGTCAAATCTGCATAATGTTAATGGTACATATCGAAGCCATTTTGGCTTCTCTCACTTAGTGTAAAAAAATGTATAAAAGCAATAGGGTACCAGACTGCGACTAATGAATCACGTGACAAGATCACTTCCTTTATAAACACACGGCAATTTATTTAGATGCATAAAAAATTGTTTTGTCTGTATTGTAGTTGGCTACATGAATAACTTACTGCAAAAAGATCAACATTTCATCGAGGAGAAGAAAAATTCTCAGTTTTGAAGAGAAAGTGAAATTAATTCAACTGACCGGGGGGGGGGGGGTCGAGGATCCTTGCAGAAAACTAATGTTGGAAAAATTCAGATAACAATATCTTGATAGATAAGGAAACAATTCTGCAGAAGTGGGAAGGTGAATTGGCCGGAGAAAGGAAGATTGAGCCAGGAGATGTTTGTATCCTGATCTGAATGACAAGAAAAAAAGCAACAATTTTGTCAGCTGAATTGGGATATGATGACTTTACCACAAGTAACGGATGGTTGCACATATTTCAAGTGTGACACAATATTAAGTGTTCTGTCCTTAGTGGAGAATCAGCTGATGTTAATAATGAAGACTGGAACAAAAGACTAAACGATATATGCATGGGATATGACAGCAAGGATATTTTTAATTCTGAGGAGACTGGTTTGGATTTTAGACTGTTACCAACAAAGTGACAGTTGATGTGATTTTTAACATAACAATAAAGACAGTTTTGAAACTATATCAATGGGTATTCATAACATTCTTTTGAAAATGATGAAATAGTTTGTTTTACATTTATTTCACAACATGCATGTGATTTTTTTAATGAAAATATTAAATGTTTTAGAATTAAATGTGCTTGTGACTTTCTTCATATGTATTTACTATTCGCATTTGCCATCCCCCTCTAGAAAGGCCACCCTCATTATAAGGCCACTTCCCTGCTGCAATAGGGGTGGCCTTATAAGAGGGGGACTACTGTAATACAATTAATGTCTTTAAAACATCAGACTATTGAAGAGTCTCTAAAAGTCTTACCACATCTAACTGCTGCATCTTCTGAATGGCTGCAGTCATGCTGCTTCCAGGGGTTATGAGAGCAATCTGAGATGGATGATTCCCAACCATAACACCCAACTTCATCCAGAAGAATTGGACCAGTACCCTGACCGTATGTTGCACTGCCATATGCAATAGCTCCATATGTGCTGTTGAATAGAAATGTTTGAAAATATTAATCTGAAAGGAATGTTTGCAACATTTTAAAGCTGGAAATCTGCAGCCAAAGTATCAGTGACATATATCATTGCACCAAATTTCTTGATGATACAACTGTCATGGTGGGTTACAAAACCACACATCGTTTCTTCCTTAAACAGTATCAAACACGCTCAGGATACAGTTAGTATCTAATTAGTACAGTTTATGATTTAGTCTTGAATTACTCCTAACTGTCATCCTTTGCTGGACTCGGGATTATAGCATCAACTTTTGCAGATACAGACTTTGCTGCTCTCAAATGTTTATTAGTGAGTTTGAATGTGAAACAAGCCACAAGAAGACAAGTGCTAATCTTTACTTATGCTGGATGGTACTGTTAATCATCCATATATATATCAGTAACTATAATCACACATATTGGAAGACAACTATCATTATGGGTTTTCCTTTCCACAAACATGCTATGCAAGTGGCACCACTGTCAACTGAGCCACTCCAAAGACAATTCTGACTTCATCTCCTGAGAAACATCAGTGTTGACTAAGCCATGCTGGAGAATAAGTTAAAACAGTTTTCTACCCTGAATTTACGGAAGCCAAACCAGTGCAGGGAAGCCAACCCAGGAAAACTTCTGATGGGGCATGTCCTGTTCCAACCTAAACAGTCTGCCACTGAAAATAGGTTTTATACCTACTTGCTAAGGAAGTCACATCAAGGCATTATACACATAAATCTGGTAGAACATGTCACAATAATTGTTCCTAGCAAGCTTATTCGAAACTGGCCAAGCCATTCAATGCTGACAGGTTTAAAAAACGTTTTCTACATGGTTGTTAAGGATGCCATGCAAGAACCAGGGAAGCCATCTCACATAAAAATCAGATCTTAGGAAACATTCCTAAGAAGTCTGATAAAAACTGGCCCATCTGTTCTGAAGACATTACTCTGGAATTCACACCACTGCAAGGGGAGTCATCCCAAATGTAACTCTAGTATAGCACTGCCTATAAGATGTTCCTAACAAGTTTGAGCAAAACTTGCCTGGCTGTTCTAAAGAAAAGTAGGTTTCCCACTTGGTTGCCATGGAAGCTGGGAGGTCACCCCAGTCACAACTAAGACACAAGATGTGCTAAGAATTGTTCCTACCAAGTTAAATCAAAACTTGCACAGTAGTCTCAATGACAGTTTTTGCCTATCATTGCTAAGTAAGCCACACTGTTGATATCACAGCCATCCTGAAAAAAGTTTCAAATTTTGATACAACATGTTCTAATAAACATTCTACTATATCAGTTCAAAACGAACCCAGGTGTACTGGAAATGGAGCTGAAAATAGGTTCTCTCCATGGATGCTAAGAAACCCACAGCACTGCTAGGGGAGCATCACAGGATAAAATTTGTGTGAGGCATTTCCAAAGAAAGATTCCACCAAGTGCGATCAATGTTGGTACAGTCCTAGAGAAGTCAAAATTAGGCTTCCATTTTGGCTGATATGGATGCCACACTGTTGCTGAGAGAGCCACTGAGATTATAACTTATGTAGACCACATCTGATAAACACTCCTAATTTGTACCAAGCTGGCCTAACATGTTTATAGGAATTTAAGTTTGCAATATTGATGGGCATGTTGGGCAATGGATGATGCACTCCATTTGCAGGGCCATACCATGTGTTCATTTGACCTTACAACCAAGTGAGTTAATACTATAGAAAATTTAGAGTCTTATAAATATGAAATCAAATGCCTAAAATATAAAGTACAACACACACACACACACACACACACACACACACATATATATATATATATATATATATATATATATATATTGGGTTTATGCCTTTTTTGCTTCTTTTTGTTAACATATGTTTAACAAAGTTGAATGTGTACTTGTCACCAACACCACTAACTGCAAATGAAATAAATGGAAACTTCAACTTTTTTCAGTAGTCTGAAGCAGTACTATATGCAATTAAACTGAAAATTATTTACTGATACAAGTAACACATATTGTTCAATCCAAATATTTTGATCTGTATTGCACTATATACTCTAAAATGAACAGAAAACTTTGAATTCCTTTTTTTTGCAGGATTCAGTTGTCATTGTCAATTTGTCACACAAAATGACATTTTCATTCATATTTAAATAATGTAGTACAAGGACAAAGTTTTACTGTTTCCATTGCAGGATAACAGTTCAATGGATCTTTAAAACTGTGGTTTGCAGCAACCCCAAAAAATCACACAAAAATTAGTACTCTATGAAAAATATTGGATTCAGAGTACGTGAAAATTTGCAAACCATAAAATTAACAATCCACTGTTTAAATCTCTATTCTAGTAATGATACATTAGCAGCTTCACCTCATCAAGTATGTAGTCATTCACGTAAACAATCAGACATGGACATAAAAGTTTTATGTTCACAAAACATGATCCCACAAAGCTGCCCACAGAAGCACAAGTAAATGTCATCAAAAATACTAAAATAAATCTAATCAGCTTATCAACATATGGATGAAATCAAGAATAAAGGCCAACAACTAATAATTATTAACAGCAATCAAAGATTAAAAATAACAGTGGCCACTGAAGATTATAATTTAGTTTAATAATGTAGATATTATTTTGCATCGATTCCCCACATTTTGTATCAATATGTACACCAAAAAAATCAAACTTGTTGATATACTGATGTGAATCATCAAATGCCCAAAGAAAACTCAGAGCAGATGGCTCTTTTTAACAGCCAAGTACTGCAACCATAATTCTTGAAAAATTCCAACATGAAAAATATGGAAATACAAATATTTTCTTATATGTTTGAGCTAACATGCTCAGAACAGCAGTACAAACTCAGTGTCATGGCCTTTGATCCTGAACCTAGTCATGGATAGAAGATCAATGAACTCATATCAGATACTGTCAAGATATACCCACATGCTAAGTATGGTAAAATCTACAATAATTAATGTTCTGAAGAAGAAGAAAAAACCCCACAAAAAAGCACAAAAACAAACAAACAAAAAAACAAGCATAATATTGAACTGGCAACATACAAAGGTATTTCTCAGATATGTAGACAAAGTGGGTTTGAATAAAAATCCATTCATACTTGTTTGTATAATTATCTTCTCAAGCCAATACATATAAAAACCTGAGACAAGACCAATTATCTGAAATTAGTTGTCGGAGTGCTATCAAATTGTTTCAGGACTATTCAACGATGACTAAATTCAAAGTCTGGTCAAAATTCATTTGTGTATGTTACAAGTCACCATGTTCATATAAGCTCAACCAAAGCTATTAATAATGGGTATATGGCCAAAAGGCCCCACTCATAAATTTGCTTTGGAAGGTCTTAAACTTAGGAACTTCTGTTGTGAAATAAAGTTAGCAGAATGACCAATCAGGAGATATAACTCCTCTACATGAAGAAGTGGAGTACTGGATTTCAAACTAATTGGAGGTCTCATCAAGATAAAGGAGTCTGATTAATATGGATCAAATCAGATATAAAGCCAAAGTCAGGTAGACCTTCAGGAATCACAAGTCAGGTCACAAGGAGTCATAATCAAATGGGTACCTTGACTCTGGTAAATGATAATGAGGAACAATGAAATTTAAAGTCATTCAGGACTCACGGTACTAATTCCACTCCAATGGTAAACATATGGAAACACTATCATATTCAAAATTCAATAACTTAAAATTTATGGGTGCTGATAATGACACCTATAATTTTTTGTGCACATCTAACCTTGGTGCAAGCTTATGTGTGGAGAACACCATATGACCCGCGGCAATTTGTTTACATACATGTGCATGAAACACGTGTTATTGATTCTGCACCAAATGAATCAGGTGCTACTTTCAGTATTGAGTACTCCTGAGTCAAGCCTGTAAAAATGCTAAAGTTGCATCAGTAGAAATTTGTCAATATTTTTTTTACATTACATATAGGATAAGCTCTCAAAAGATATTTTTCCTAAAATTTTAATTTTCATTATTAACCAATTATGGACCACCAAACCTGTAAATACTCTATTATTTCTTCACCCATTTCTAGACTGGTTCACAGTTCTTCCGTATAATTAGTACCGTGTGTCCTATAACCAGATTTAATTTTTTTTGAAAAAGTTGTATTTTACTCCTTGATATTAGAGCATAATTGTAAGAAAGAATTGGCAGTGCTTGTGCATGGATAATAGTGCAATAGCATTTTATGTGATACCAATATCTGTAGTTAAATTGCATCCGCATTACATGTTGCTGTCTTGTATTGTACTTATTAATGGCTTATTCTTGTTATTAAAATAATTGTTTTCTGCCTTTGTATCTTCATGTTATCTTTCTATGGCATGCATGCTACACAAAAGAAACACAAGCATGCTGACATCAGCAAGTATGACATCACAGGGTATCAAATTACATGACGCATTGTATTTTCATCTCTCACTGGCTATAAAACAAGTTTTAAATGTTTTAAATTTCAAAATTGCATTTCTTTTCTTGCTGACTCTCACAGAAATAACATACAGTGCATCCCTATTCACATCAATCAAACAAAACAAATAAGTGTGCCACATGACAGGTCAAAATGATACGAGGCCATTGCCCTTTTGTGACTAAAACAAATACACACACCCATGAAGCATCAAGAGATGCTGATATTCCAAACTTATTTAAACTATCATCACATGTGATTCATGACCCCCAAATGTTAATAAAAAGGTATAAAAGCCAAGGAAGAGTTCCATAAGCTGTATTATACTGAATAATTAAATAACATAGTGCTACTTTTTAGTATAAAACTATGGGGAAGGGTGAATAAGCAAAGAATAGACAGAGTAATTTCTTCAAGCCTGGTAATGTTCCCCACAACAAAGGGGGTGGGGGGAATGTATATCAACCCAAATAACACATCAACATGAGGTATGTTACATAAGGACATCAAGAGGCAAATTTGAAAAAGCTATCCAAAGTTCCTATAATGCTGACATTGATGTTGGAGACAGAAAGTGTATGCACAAACTGTTATGACTCAAGCTATTAAGTATGCTGGAGGTGGAGAAATGTGTGAAAACTTTGCAATGCCAAGACAAGTTCATGTCTCTATGCAATATGCAGACACTGATACAAATTGTCACTGAATACACTACTTGTTAAATTTAAGTAATAGAACTGAATTGCATATTGAAGTTGTCTAATACATAAACATATACCTACATTTACCCAAAGCTCATAAAAAGTTAAGAAAAAGTCTGAAAATCATTACTGTGGCTGCTTTCCACTATAAGCAGTGTTAAATTACTTACTTTTTAATATAAAGCTGAAAAAATGCATACATTATTGAACAAAAGAGAAACAAAGCAAACATTGCAATCACTCAATTACAGTCAAAGGGGAGGTAATACACCTTGATTTGGCAAACCAAATAGCAAGCTCTAATTTACAGCTAAATGATTCCTTACTATTACTTGATGGTAAGAACAGAGCAATGTAGGTTTTATAAATAGCTTTTGTTTCAAATATGAAACCATATTTCTGACATGAAGCTTGTTTTCATTTATTCACAACAACATATATGGTGAACAAAACACATATCGCTTAGTGCACGCAGTAATCAAATGTTGAGATTTGGAATAATGTGTTCTGAGACCACAAGTTGCAACACCCTGAGTATGAAGGTTTTCTATCATGGGACTTGGTACATGAAGAAAAAAGAGATCTAGTTTGGTGGGAGAGAGCAGTATGTTCACCATGCAGTTATACATCAAGAATGTTTCAACTGTATGAAGAGAGGTTGGGGAAGAAAAACTGCCTGTGTAAAGAATGCAATACAGATAGGACTTTTGCAGAGTTATATTTGGAATGAAGGGTTGAAAACTATTATTTTAAGTGAAAATATCCCTCCCTGCTCCCTCAACAAAAGGAATGCAGAAAAGTTCCAATACTGTTTACCCAAAAATGTAATGTACTAATATGAGAAACATGCTGAACATAGAATAGGTGTCAAGGAGTTTAATTCTAGGATAAGAAATAAGACCGGTATAATTGATATTCAATGTGACTCGACATATAATAATTCAATTTACAGGTTGAGGCAATGCAGCATGTGCAGTTTTGTGCACAGTCCTTATTTTTACAATGTTTTCTGCTTTGATCTGCTGAGTGTGTCTCTAAAGTTAAATGATCAGTACTGATACATAAGTGATTGTGACATAAGTGGCTTACATATAAAATCTCTCCCACCCCCACCCCCATTTGGGGAATTGTTGCATGTGTTAAATGGTATTCAACCATATAGGCCAATCTATGGGTACCATCATATGAAATTCTGCCATCAGGCCATACTATGCTCTTTTCCCTATGGCCTGAGCTTTCTACTTCCACTCTCCAGTGTATAAAACCATCCCCATCTGTCTTTTGTATAGAATTTTTCTCCAAAATCACATTCAAACCATGATAAAAAGACTCCATTATGATTGTCATATGTAAAAACCACCAAATTGATACCCTGTATGCACGTGGTAACCATGGAAACAACAAACTCCTATTATGGTATAGGTCGCATATAGGACTCACGGTACTAATTCCACTCCAATGGTAAACATATGGAAACACTATCATATTCAAAATTCAATAACTTAAAATTTATGGGTGCTGATAATGACACCTATAATTTTTTGTGCACATCTAACCTTGGTGCAAGCTTATGTGTGGAGAACACCATATGACCCGCGGCAATTTGTTTACATACATGTGCATGAAACACGTGTTATTGATTCTGCACCAAATGAATCAGGTGCTACTTTCAGTATTGAGTACTCCTGAGTCAAGCCTGTAAAAATGCTAAAGTTGCATCAGTAGAAATTTGTCAATATTTTTTTTACATTACATATAGGATAAGCTCTCAAAAGATATTTTTCCTAAAATTTTAATTTTCATTATTAACCAATTATGGACCACCAAACCTGTAAATACTCTATTATTTCTTCACCCATTTCTAGACTGGTTCACAGTTCTTCCGTATAATTAGTACCGTGTGTCCTTCAGGGTCTCACATCAGTATGAAGCTACAGGCAAAATCTGGTTAAAATCTAACAGTCTTTGTGAAAGTAACCTCCAAAAACTAAAGGCAAGGTCTCATCAATATAAAGCCCCATGCCAAATATGGCTGAAATTTGAAACACTTCACTAAGTTATGCTGTGAAAACTAAAGTCTGGCAGTAGCCAGCCAAGGGGCATAACTCCTATAGATTATATTGTGGAATGCTGGTAAATGAACTTATTCAAGGTCTCATCAATTTTGAGCTGTATTCCAAACCTGACTGAAATCAAATGATCCTTGGGACAGTAAGGCTATGGAAATGACTGTTAGGTGGATAGGCAATAAGGGGTTGTAACTCAAATAAATGATGACAGACAAAGCTGGAAATGGAACTCCTTCAAGATTTCATATATTTAAGTCTGTGCACCAAATTCGGCTATAAATCAACAAATTCAAGTCAACTTGCAAAAGTAAAATTATCAAGGGAATGAACATGTTTACAACAGGGTGCTGCCAGCTTCAATAATGAAGTACAAAAATGCAATCAGCAATATCTGAATTTATATCAGTCCACGTTAAGGGTACCTTATCACTTTATACCAGTTATCACTTATTTCGGAGCTACTTTCTTCAACCATTGCATACAACATACACAGTATGGTGAAATCATCATTCCTGATTTTTCCACAGACATGAACAACTAAATAAACCAGCAAGTAGAGAATTATATAATTCTGCCACATATTTTGTATTTGTACACCTGTAGGCCAGGGGTGCATAACATTTTTCAGCTAAGGGCCAGATTGCATTTTCTAAGACCACTCAAGGGCAACAAACCCTAATTTTGTTAATATAATTACTGTTCACGGGCAAGATTTCTGTGTTGCTTTAATTTGCCCTGAGGGAAGGACACAACACGTACATGGGCCGGATCTGGCCCGCAAGCCAGGGATTGTGCATGCCTGCTCTAGGCAGACTGCAGAGTCTCACAAGGAAAGTACATTCAGCTCCAATGTCTCCTTATTCAATGAATGTGTGACTTTATTCTAATGAAAACTTTCAAGTATGAGGAAACTAGGAATCCTGTAAGACTTTATAGTATAATAACCGAAGCACTAACATTGAATATAAAAGATCAAGAAGTCAGAGATGGACATTAAAAGCTATACTGTGCTTACCCATATCCCAGCATTCTGCAGATGACCTGAGCATCAGAATTACTCCAATTGTCATCACAGACTGTCCCCCACTGTCCTTGGTACCAAATTTCTACACGACCAACAATACAACTTGGACCATTTACAAGACGTACTGTCAGTCCTCCAGCTAAAAGGATAAAAAGAAACTAGAAATAAGATATATTATCCTCTTACATGTTTACTGCAACAATTTTTTATTTACATGTCCATCATGTCACACCTTCACATCATCCGGGATTCTGTGTTGAATTCTTAATGCCAACTTCCTAATCATATGATACTAAGCTCATAAAATCAGCAAGACAAATGTCATTAAGACTTTTATGAACTAATGTTTCCCAAAACAAAAAGCAAAAGATGCTGCATTTATCACTGAAAATGAGAGTACTATAGGTTTATCTAACAAGAGTACTATAGGTACATCTAACAAGAGTACTATAGGTATATCTAACAAGAGTACTATAGGTATATCTAACAAGAGTACTATAGGTATATCTAACAAGAGTACTATAGGTATATCTAACACTTCTTCTACTGCACCAATGTCTGACTGCTTAATACCAAAGATGATACATCTAGATGGTGAAGTTATGGATATCAATTACTACTTTCACTATACTCTCCATCTATCCATTTGTCCCTCTATCTGGCTACATATTATGTTAAATGATGTTACAAATGTAACTTACGTGGACTAGGTGTAGTTACAGTGGTGTAATTTGGCCACAAAGTAGTGTATGTTGGTGTAGATGGCCTTGGAGTTGTGGGTATGTACTGACCTGCAAACAAACAAAATTGCAATAATAATAAAAATACAGTAAACATTTTACAAGTGATCATCCAATCTTTTGGGTGCAGCAAAAATCAAAAAGGTCTTCAATGAGATTTCTTGATAATCCTAGGTCTCCTTTTTCATCCTAAAACTCCCAAGTTACCATGTTAGGTGAGCCTTCAATAAATGCAACCGGTTCATAAAGACCACTTTTAGTCACTCTCCAGACTGACAACAATGCACGGGTTTTAAAAACAGTGAATTTCAGCAGCTCGAACATCAATCACTCCAGTATGATTCAACCTCACCTGAGTGACTTGCTCTGTATGGGAAATGCCACTTCAAGAATGTTCATTTCTTTTGTTTCCTTATCAAAATTTGCTAAAATGCAAGAAATATGCCTCAAGCTCAAAATGACTCCACTACAACTTACCACATGACACACCAGCATCCTGTATATGTGTACAATGAATGTTCCCCCATCGCTGGGACATACAGCTGGAAAGAGACTGCTCATTTCCACTGCAGTCCACTCTGTTAATCCAAATGGGACCATATCCTTGCCCAAAGAAAGCACCTCTGTATGAATATGCCTCTATGTCCTCCCTAGAAAACAAAAATTGTTAATTAATACAATTTTTATAATGTAATACCATCACATTTGTTTTCTCCACAGAATGTCATAAACCTTATAAGGTAGTAAATATAGAAGTGAAAGTTATACTCAAGTGAAGCAATTCCTTACTGTATTGCAGGAATACAAGATAAAATCCAGTAAAAAAAATAGTATACAGCATCATCTATTTATAATAGATAATACTTGAAGAGATGATTTCATTCTGCGGTCTACACATAAAAGAACAATCTACACATAAAGAAAGAATATCTCCTTTGTTCAAAAGTGAAACAGCTTTTGCCTGCTACAGTGTGACCCTGCTATAACACACTCCATTATAACACAAATTTTAATAACACATGACTGTGGTGTAGCTCGTGAAATTTAATTTAAATGTACTTTCTTATGCAAATTTTCTTTTTCTTTCTTAAAATTAAAAAAAAATAACGTGTAAAAAGTTTATCATCATTTTTGGGAAAGAGATCTTGTATGAATTCTAGCATAAGATGATCGTGGCATGGCTCCTGGAAATTTCAGATATATGTATTTTTCTCATACTGGGTTTTTCTTATTAAAATAACGTGTAAATGTTTATACCAGGATCATGCTGGGCTTCGTCAGTGTCAAAAATTGCGGTTTACATCCTTACTGGCAAAAAAATATACAATCTGGCTATTTTTTTCCCCATACTATTGACTGTTTAAACTTGAATATACAACCTTGGATTTCGAGTGAAGAAATTCAGAGGCATAACTAAAAGGAAGCCTCAAACTTGATATAAAATGCACAGGAATTTATGCTGAGTTATTTATAGATATAAAATTCTTTGTTCCTATTGAAAAAACCATCTTAACAGTGCACTGTTATATCATAATCCACTTATTCTGACATCTGGCCTGAGAACTGTATACCATGAAATCTCGTCACTTTTTTTAAATAACATTTCTGGTAGGAGATTAACCGCACGAGGCACATATTATCTCATAATGGATCATTTGGACAAAATAGCTTCAGATTATCTGCCGCTCACTAGTAATTAATATACTTATTTTGACTGACCTCTGTATGTTGATAATAAGTAAAATTCCTCTTCTTTTCACTAATATAATTAAATCCTTCAGAACACACATATCTGCAGCAATTTTTCTCTGAATAGGACAGAACACCTGTGTATTCATTGTCTCTTGGCCTTTCTTTTTTTTAAATTCTGATGCATGCATGGAAGGCAACATTACTCTGACACCAGAAATGTCAAGGGAATAAAAAACAAACAACAACAATTAAAAACCTGGAGATCTACGTGTTGGTCTGTCTAGCTGATATCAACCAACTTCTGAAGGCAGGAAAAGTACACGACTGATACAATCGACCAAACAATGTCTAATTCCCTTTGTTTTTAAAATGTACCCAGGAAAAATCGGTTTGCTGAAATTTCAAAGAAAACTTATCACTTTTGAAGCACCAATCATTTTGTATAAATACTAAGCAAATGAGAAAAAAAATCAGTCTCAATCAATGTTCTTCAGTTATTTGATGTTACTGCCGCAATAAGAAACAGACATCTGTTTGGTCCTCCAAAGCTGTTCTTTTGCAGTAACTTCAATAACACATGCACCCTTCATCAAAGAAAGCTGACAATAATCTTCAATAAAAACAAATAACCTTTCATCAAAGGAAGTCAGCACCAAACTTAAATTAAATCAATGGAATCTTATAGATTGTTTCATTTTCCAAAGTGACAGGAACACATTTATTGTGCCATGAAAGTTTAATTTTTGAGGAAATAAAATTAAGCTTAAGGTCGCTACCAACAGCGGCATAAAACACGAATCAGATGTCCAATCTTTTAAAACCACAGATATATGGCTGTCAAGTTAATTGAAGATGAGGTATCTTGCAAAGATGTTTGTTACACTTTTTAATTTGATAAAGTTTTCATTTCCCTATCAATAGCCTTGGCAAGATGATCCAGATGACCAAAGTGTAGACCAAGTTATGTGCATGTAGCCTTGGCAAGATGATCCAGATGACCAAAGTGTAGACCAAGTTATGTGCATGTAGCCTTGGCAAGATGATCCAGATGACCAAAGTGTAGACCAAGTTATGTGCATGTAGCCTTGGCAAGATGATCCAGATGACCAAAGTGTAGACCAAGTTATGTGCATGTACATGTAGCATGTAAACAGCTATAGCCTTGAGCTATGTGTGACAATTGTTGTGAATTGTTAAGTTATAATTGGATATAGATCAAAATGAGGACTATCATTTTTTAAAAATAAATATGTTTTATTTGTGTTTTCTAATGGGATCCAAGCCATACAGGAAGTTTATAACATGTGATCTATATACTTGAATTCATGGATTTATTATATGCAAGTACAGTACTTAATGGATTAGGGATTGTACTACACAAATTTAAGTTGTCAATATATAAGTGTTTTTCAGACTAGTTTGTCTTGATTTAACCAAAAGCGCATATATTTGCACCTGCTTTTATCACCCACTCCCCAGCTCGTAATATTTTAGGTAAATGCATAATTTTCTTCAGCTAACTGACTTGGTTGTTTATTGCATGGTTTGGTCTATAACACATTCGGGTTCTATGGACCACAACTACCACGTTATAGCGGCATCACATTGTATAAACTTTTAAATGAGTACTTTTACCAATGACATGAACATCTAATGCAAAATTTAATTCATATGAAATTATCAAAGCAATTTGAAAACAGAAAAGTAATGTAAATGATGAATGATAAATAAAAAGACTACATTAAATAAAAATGCATGTATTGGAATATATTTTTATGCAAATTTGGGCTGCCACTATACTTCCATGGTCAAAGGCTCTTCTGCATGATGTGTTTTTACACTGACAATGGCAATTTTCCCTACTTACAAATAGTGAAAATGTTTAAAGAACCACCAAAGATGTGACATCATCACTGTTAATTGTATATTCACAATTTTTATTTGAAAAAAATGAAATAAGAAATCTACATTGCTGACAAATATTTTACAACTATATTTTAACTTTGCAGTCATAGTTATATTTTATTTGTCATAAACTCAATATTTTTGTTTGAATCTAAATAAATTTTTCATTTTATTTAATTACATTTTTAATAAGACAAGATGTAAAAGCAATAAGCTCTCTTGATTTAAAACTACTGAAAATGGAAGCAATGACTTTAGCAAGTGCAATGCAACACAACAGAAACAAAACAAAATAAAATGATAAATGTAAAAATTCAAAAGCAAAATCACACTCCATTTCTGAGACCACTAATGAAAAATGACGAGTTACAATGAATTGTGAACAAAACACAAATAAAATGTAGATTTGAAAAAAATATCACTTTCAGTGAGTGTAGTTGATGACTACACAAAAAGAAACAGTCTACATCTGAAATTTCAGAATGTTTTTAAAAATAAAACAAATGGAAAAATAAATATTCTCTTAAGAAATGCTGGTCCTTGAACTGCTAATTCCATACACATATAAAAAAAAACTTTTTTGATTTCTACTCTCATTCCCAAGACCTAAACAATTTTATATCAATGAATACTTACGGGTAACCAAGATTACGGCATACAACTTTAGCGTCCAGTTCATCCCACATGTCATCACAAATGGTGCCCCATTCATCACTGCTGTTCCTCCGCCGAATTTCAACTCGGCCATAGTTATATGTTTGGTTAGATAACCGGATTTCAAGATCTAAATTAATCAAGATATCATAAAGATGCTCTTGGAATCTGATATTTATAGTTAAGAATAGTTAAGAGCTTTACAGTCTAAAATGTCTAAATGAAACATAGTGATGCATTGCAAATTCAAGACAAAATGAAATCTAATTAATTTTAAACTAAATAGGTATCCACTGACTTGTATGATTTTAATTTATGCAAGTTTCAAGTTAATGCAATATGATAGTTTTTAATTTCATTTTTTAGTGAAGCCACAAAAATTAATTAGACTATTTGTCTACAACCCAAACAATTTCAATTCAAACATGGCTACAATGAATGATTACAGTTAATTGCATGAAATTTTACTGGTATGCATTTCTTCTTTTTGCTGAACCATTTATTATAAGTACTATATGGATTTTCACTAAATATTTAACATTCAAAAACTTGCAAAATATGAGTTAAAGTTAACTCAATTACATATTTTCCAATAAAAATCAAAGGCAGTGCAACCTAAAATTTCAAGCTACATGATTTCAATTTATGCCACCACTATTGGGAATGCAACAAATCATGCCAGTTGTGGGTTAGCTGTACATTTGTCCAGATGCCACATATGCCACCGCCAAAAAAACAGTTGTGGATCCCTCACAATAACAATGTCCAAAGGAGCCAAAAAAGGGTACCATTTTATAATGTGACTTTATATGTATAAACTACATGGCAAAAATAGAATTCAACCAGTATGATGGGAACCATGTCTGAGTGTTATAACAGGGTCCCTGTTACAATGAGACACATTATAGTGAGTGGCCAATGTAGACTGCAGGATTAACATTTCACCTTCATAAACTTCCAATATGTGAGTTAACTGTGCAAAAATGAAAGTTGACATTTTAAACTCAGCTACATTCTATGAAAGACACATTTTCCAATAATGCACAGTAATTAATGGTTCAGCAAAAAACCCCACATAAAACATGCATAATTTCAAAATATTAAATGAAGATGGTTTATAAAACTGGTTCTTTTACAATGAGATCATCTGCCCTTGACATCATAACAGGTCTTTTGTTGATATCTCATATATGTCCATATAACCATCCATTCAGAAAGAGAAGAAAACAAGGATTTTAAGATACTGCAGTCACCATGGTGGCCATACTGGATGGCAGATTGGCACTATGTTTTATTAAGATCAACAATACAGCCCAAGAAATCTTTAGGTGAAGATTCAATGTCACATTGGTTTTTTAGAAACTGCCATACTATCAACTGAAAGTTGGTAAAACTCTACCTTCTAAATCCCACTGGAGATCAATACCAATCAAAGAGTAAAGATGTCAGTAATAAATGATTATCAAACAAGACCAAAAAAAAAATGAAGAAAAAATTTAAATTTAGGCCATAAGACATAATGTTGTTTTTGCTAGATTGTTTTCTTTGACAAATGAAAATCTGACTGATCCTTCCTCATCAAACAAGTTTATTTGCATGCACCCAGCCATCACTGTTAATATGCCCTAATGACCACTTAATGCAGAAGAAGCCATTATTTGTTTAGGAAACACAAGGCATCTGACCATAGAAAGCAGGTATCGATATGTGTTCCTAAAATGAAAATGCCCTGCCACTCACTCTTTTGTAAAACTTAACCAAAGTTTATGAAGCATGAAATAAATACTGGTAGGTCACACTCAGCTACTCTTGGTGGAAGGGTGCTGCTATTAGCTGATGCATCCAAATAACATTATAAGACCCCTGCACCAAATTAAAGATAAACACCAGACAAAAACAGAATGTAACCAAGATGATAGAGAAAAACAGACAGAAGGACAGATGGACAGGGTAACATTATATCCCCATTCAGCCACTGACCAAACAATGTTTGCGGTATGACACAAAAGTTTTTAAAAAATATCTAAAAGAAGCACTCATAGTTGTCAACTTTCAGACTGTATTCTCTGCTATGAAGGTATCTTAAGAATTCAATTTATGGAGAAAATGCATAGTAAGTAGGTTAAATAGGTTATATAAGAAGATAATTTACCCTTCCAGAATGATGTAACACTAAGATTATGATATATAAACTTACCATATTTGACAGGCAATGTTGTTGATGGAGTTGTTGTTACAACTGTAAAATGAGACATGTATATTACTGTTTAATAGACGATTTTGAATGAAAATTCAATAAAAATTTACCAAATCAGTCCAATATCTTCTATCTGTTATAAATAACGGCTAGTAAAAGAACAAATTACTTGACAAGTTTCATAAATTTTGCATGTACACATGTGAGCTTTTATTTACCACATGATAAAACATTTATAGAGGGGGTGGAGGGGCAATATATATATATTTATTATTGTCTTCATACTTATTTTCCATTATTATTATAGTTCCTGCACATTATCCTGATACACAATTATCTTAACATCTTTCCTTCAGAACCTCCTTGCATGACCCTTGACCAGGATTTATTTATCAAATTCCATAGATGGCGTGGATCAGGTGGCAACAATTCCAATCCAGCCCACAATTATGAAAATAAATGGTCAAATTAATATAAATATTCTTATAAAATTAAAATAAAATAAAAATAGTTTACAGTATCACCTACAGATTTCACAATATCTTCCAGTAAAACCAGATGGACAGAGACAGAAGTAACATCCTGTTGAGGAGCGATAAAAACAGCTTGCTCCATTGTAGCAGCTCCATGATGGGCAGTACTGGCCATAGTAAAAATCCATAGATTCTGAAATATAAGACATACAATATGTATGTATACAGTTACAATATTGCTAAAAGAGCATACATTATTGCAAGATTTTATAGTTTTGATACTCCTTCTGCCAAAAGTATAATACAAAACTAACTGAAAACTGTGATGCGCCAGGTTGTGCCACTTCTTAATTTTCTTTGTTTTAAACTTTTGAACAGGAAACTCAAACCTCAAAAACAAAATTATATATATATATATATATATATATATATATATGACAGAGTATGCCAATGTACTGAAATTAAGCATACAAGAGTAGAAGATGGAAATATTCTTAATTTTCTACAATTCTAACTTTATTCCAATTTAGATAATAAAGTATAACAATTTTCAAAATCTTAACTTGATCTTAGTTTCATGCTCAAAGTGTTTCCAGAAAACAGCCAGAAATGCCACTGCATACTGCCTCAACTGATACTCTGCCCATCACTATTCACACAAAATTTTAAGTTGAACCAATGTCATCAATATTCCACATTATGTGACTGAAGATCTAAGTTTATGTTGTAACTAACTCAGTTCATGTTATTAAAAAACAAATATGACTGGCAGCAGAGAAAGCTATTGCCAGACATCACTTGTGGGGTATGTTGGAATGGTGGGATTAATATAAAGCTATTGCCAGACATCACTTATGAGATATGTTGGAATGGTGGGATTAATATAAAGCTATTGCCAGACATCACTTGTGGGGTATGTTGGAATGGTGGGATTAATATAAAGTTATTGCCAGACATCACTTATGGGATATGTTGGAATGGTGGGATTAATATAAAGCTATTGCCAGGCATCACTTATGGAGTATGTTAGAATGGTGGGATTAATATAAAGCTATTACCAGACATCACTCGTGGGATATGTTGGAATGGTGGGATTAATATAAAGCTATTGCCAGACATCACTTGTGGGGTATGTTAGAATGGTGATATTAATATAAAGCTATTACCAGACATCACTCGTGGGATATGTTGGAATGGTGGGATTAATATAAAGCTATTGCCAGACATCACTTGTGGGGTATGTTAGAATGGTGGGATTAATATAAAGCTAATGCCAGACATCACTTATGGGATATGTTGGAATGGTGGGATTAATATAAAGCTACTGCCGGACATCACTTATGGGATATGTTAGAATGGTGGGATTAATATAAAGCTATTGCCAGACATCACTTGTGGGGTATGTTAGAATGGTGGGATTAATATAAAGCTATTGCCAGACATCACTTATGGGATATGTTGGAATGGTGGGATTAATATAAAGCTATTGCCAGACATCACTTATGGGACATGTTGGAATGGTGGGATTAATATAAAGCTACTGCCAGACATCATTTGTGGGGTATGTTAGAATGGTGGGATTAATATAAAGCTATTGCCAGACATCACTTATGGGATATGTTGGAATGGTGGGATTAATATAAAGCTATTGCCAGGCATCACTTATGGGGCATGTTAGAATGGTGGGATTAATATAAAGCTATTACCAGACATCACTCGTGGGATATGTTGGAATGGTGGGATTAATATAAAGCTATTGCCAGACATCACTTATGGGGTATGTTAGAATGGTGGGATTAATATAAAGCTATTGCCAGACATCACTTATGGGATATGTTGGAATGGTGGGATTAATATAAAGCTATTGCCAGACATCACTTATGGGATATGTTAGAATGGTGGGATTAATATAAAGCTATTGCCAGACATCACTTATGGGATATGTTAGAATGGTGGGATTAATATAAAGCTATTGCCAGACATCACTTATGGGATATGTTAGAAGGGTGGGATTAATATAAAGCTATTGCCAGACATCACTTATGGGATAAGTTAGAATGGTGTGATTAATATAAAGCTATTGCCAGACATCACTTATGGGATATGTTAGAAGGGTGGGATTAATATAAAGCTATTGCCAGACATCACTTATGGGATAAGTTAGAATGGTGTGATTAATATAAAGCTATTGCCAGACATCACTTATGGGATATGTTGGAAGGGTGGGATTAATATAAAGCTATTGTTTTTAGGTGAAGTTGTAATCAATATTTGTTATAAAATACTGCCAAAACTTACTTGATTGATGTTTCAAAAACAACAATCATCTAGTATGCATGCAACCTTTGTTTCTTCTTGTAGTAGCAATGGATATAGCTAGTATTACTTTGAGAAATGAACATTTGTGAACAAAAGATTATTCTGATAGAAAACAACTTTACTACCTGTAGTTGAGGATGGTGTTTGATTTGTAGTCCCAATACCTACAGGAAAATTAAAACATAGATTTTAATAAATATATATATTTAACGCCATTTTTCATCACATGATAGGCTCTACATGGCAGCCAGTATTAATGGTGGAGGAAAAACCCCAGACAGAACCACCAACCCATGAGAAGCTACTGGCAAGCTTTCTCACATACCCACATTGGATGAATCTGAGACTCGAACCCATGCAGACAGAGGTGAGATGGCAGTGTTCCGTAACAGACAGCGCTTTAGACCAATCAGACACTCACAACCCCCAGAGTCATCAGTTGATTAGGTTCTCATAAAAATATCCACAAGCATAGCTGTGACAGTAGAGTGACATATTTATATTGGAGTACGAGAGTGCATATTGAATTTATGATGAATACACTGAAACTAAATTAAAATGTACAAATAAAACACAACAAAACCTAATTCAGTGCTATTTTTGTCTGAAAGTGTTACCACTGTCAGGCATTAGTGACATTTTCACTGATCAAAATTTTATCAAAGATCGTTATTTACCATAAGGTGAGATTTGTTTAAGAAATGAAATCGTAAAAAGGCATCCTTATTATAAATTGAGAACTTCATGTTACTGATTCAAATTTCCGATGAAAAAAAAAATCAGGATTTAATAAATAAGTGGTGATTCTTTTGATGTTTACTAGAAAAAATGGGATCTATGCCTGCCCCTATGTTAACAGCAGGTTCACAAGTTATCTGGTTGAGAGTTGCTGAGAGATATGTATATTAAAAAGTAGGAGAGCGTACCCAAACCCATAAAGGGGTCAGATACACAAAGTAACATCAAACAGTAGGACCCTTACAGAACTGAATCTGAAAAGGGGGAAGATTCTAATTAATAACTTAAAAAGGGAGAAATCAAATCCACTCAACACTTGCCACAAGCAAATTTTCTCTGGTGATGGCCTTGTCCTAATGTCCATAGCACTGCACCCTTGAACAAGATGATCATTCTGCACACATAACATGAAGTGCATGAGTAGACTGCATCACACTAAAAAGTCTCCATGAAATGGAAAGCAGCACAATAGCAATGGGTAAGTTACTGCTACTATTTAAAACAAATTTGTGTTAATATATAGATTGCAGATAACATACCACTGCATAAGATCATTCAGGCTATGACAGGCAGTGCTAAACACTGGGGGGAGGGGTTTCACTAAATTAAATAGTCAAAACAATGATCACTGACAGCATTCAAAGTAAATAATAAGTTAGAAGCATTATGGTAATATCTTTACTTTGCCATATGTTTTCCGTTGTAAAAAACATGACACCAGATTTGACCGACCTCAGATATGATTTAGGCTAAGGTAGAACAATTAAGTACCTTTGATCACAGGCAATGAAAGACAATGTATTGAAGGCATTCTATATTCAGCCAATTTGTTAGCCAACAAAGCAATGTCTTGCATTCTCAAGAGACATGAAACTTCCAATATGTCTGCAACTGCAAAATTGTCCTTGGTCCAAATTGCTGAATTGTATGTATGTGAAAAAATCTGATCTGTATTCTAAATGATTTGATTCTATATTTACCTGATGTACTATTTGATGATCTGTTTCCTGAAGAAGAAAATAAACAGTTGATGTTAGTAATTTAATTTACTCAGTAAATGTTCTTATTTCACATACATACATGCATACATACATATACATACATACATACAGTGTGTGTGTGATTTGGTTTTTTAACGTAGCTTTAAAAAAAATTCAGTCATATCGCTATGATGTGTGCAGTGTGGCAGTTTATAGTGATGTCTAGCACTGGGACATCATGCCACAGACACGTAGCATCATGTCCCACCCAGTCACATTATCCTGACACCAGGCTGACCAGTCCTAAGACTAACCTCTTAATGCTGACCGCCAAGCAAGGCAGCTGTTGTACCATTTTTGTAAGTCTTTGGTATGATTCAGCCAGGATCGAACCAACGACCTACCATGCAGTGGACACTCTAACCACTAGGCCAATGGAGCGGTCATATACACAAACATACATACATACATTGACACACACACACACACACACACACACACACATAAATATTGATTCATGATTATGAAAGTGCTTAAATACAACACATGCATTGCATATAAAAAAAAAAACAATTAAGGGTTTATCATCAAAAGATTTCACAGAACCGGTCTTACAAACTTTCTGGAAATGGCCAATGGAGCGGTCATATACACAAGCATAGATACACACACACACACACACACACAAACACACATACATACGTACATATCAATTCAGGATTATACAAGTGCTTAAATACAACACATGCATTGTATATAAAAAATACAATTGAGGGTTTATCATCAGAAGATTTCACAGACTGACAGAACAGGTCTTACAAACTTTCTTGGAAGTTAATGAAGGTAAAAGACAATGCTTATATATTATGCATAGTTCCTTAATGTGATTACCCTCTCTTTTGTATTCTGACAACCCCAACTATTCTTTAGATAAGTAAATAGCTTTAACCTTAAGGTTCATCTAGAGTAGTCACAGATATTGATGGAAAGGCCCTCATATCAGGATACTTAAAACCAGGTGAGAGAATTTTTTTTAATTTCAAGTACTTTAAATATCTTTTTTTCCTAGCTTGCAAATGAATAGTTTTAAACTAATTATGTGAGCCAAAAAGTACCATTCGTTTCAAAACAAAATTGACTCCTAAAAGCTAACTTAAAGTAATAAGAGACAGTACAACTCAATGATTAAAGTGAACATCTGCTTACCATATTCACAGGTTTGTCCATGATAGCCAGGAGCACAGATACAATAGTAACATCCCTCCTGTGTGTAGTGACAGCTCCCCCCACTTAAACATGGCCAATTTGGACAGTAATGGCCATAATACAAAGAGTCCCCTAAAATTGTAAAACTTTAATTAAACCAGATTTTCAAAAACAAAAATGTCATGGACTGCAGATCATCCTCACACTCAAAGCACTGCTGTAAATCTACATTTAATTAAACCTTTAAGGCCTTAACCCTAAAGTAAAAGAATAAGTGAGTGCAACATAATTGTCTCTTTTTAACTTCATAACATGTCATTACTCATGCAGAATTTATCAACTTTAAGGGGTTAAGGAAATATGAATAAATGATTCAGAAAAACCTGAAGCAAAACATCAGCTAACTGTTTGATGATGATGGCATTGCTGCTGGAATAGAGACAACTGTTCCGCTTTTCCACTAAGGTGGGCTCAACAAAAGTGACAACTGTAAACATGGGTTCCACAATTCATAATAGTTTGTATATCGGTTGTGCTTTGATGTATAATGATCCAAAACTATAATATTGTTCAAGTTAGCCAAAAAGCCATAGGATGCTGGCAGATTTTGTGCACCGTACTATGACATAATATGCTAACAATATAAAAATGATCAGAGTGGCATCTAGTTTTTTAACAAAATCTACATGAAGATATTGATATAAATATAAGAAATATGAATCTCATAAAAAGAATAGACTGTTTACATTACCTGAAGATGTGGAAGGAGTCGGATAAGGTGTAGTTGTACTTCCTGAAAGATATAAATAAATGTTTTAAATGAAAGAAATGAAGATATTAGAAAAGAGAAAAACTTTACTTCATCTAGAGTATTTGCAAAAATAAAATATTCCAATTTCTCTAACATAATAAATGAAGATTTGGCTGAATTCACGATCGAATTACATTCTTTGGAATGCCTGGTTCAATTCAATCTGGGATCATCCCAGAATTCACTCTAATGCTCGGGTCAGACTAGCACAGATTTTGCTTAATCTGGGATCAGATCAGTATACAATCTAATACTAGGATGTGGCTAGCGCAGATTCTACTGAATCTGGAATCTGCATGGAAACCGCTCTAAAGCTGAGATCAGCAAAGATCGGGAATGATCATCATGTATCATATTTCGAGTAGATTCTAGGTCATGAGTAGCCATCAAAGAAAGAGTAAAATGTTGATCTTTTTAACCAATGAAATTGTTATTATTGTCACATACTAACTTAGAACATTTGTAATGACTCAACAAGGATCTGTAGTGTGAACTGAGAGAGATGGAGAGTGCAAAATACTCTTGTACATTTTATGTTTTGTTTCTTACAAGGGATATGTATTTTAAAAAAATTAATGCAAGAGTGTATTTTATTGTGTATAAAATCTCTATCAAAGTTGGTCATATCTTTACACAGTAAATTTCACATTTCACTGCCCACAATTAAGTACCTTTGATCAATAACATGATATTATTGTTCATATTAGAAAAATATTATAGCTGTTATAATTCTGAGTAAAATCAGTATAATTACATTAAACAAACATTTGTCACAGCTGTTTGTGGATCAAGAGCTCATTCAAGCGATCACAACAGCGTCACAGTTTGTACATTCAAAAGCCCAGTCTACAGTATAATTCTATAATATTATTTGATTTATATTGAAATATTACAGTGATTAATAAAGTGCTGTATCTTGTATCCATTATTTCATTTGAAACCTTTTGAAATGCCTAATATTTTCAAAAGATCTCACCGAAAATGCCATGGAAATCTCCTATTTTTTAACCAAAACTTTCAGTGACATTTCAGTCACATTTTCACTGGAGTCCATGCTAATGTTTCCCTTAACACATTAACCCCTGGAGGTTTTTGCCATTTTTGCCTGAAAATCGAGTAGGAAACACATTTTGAAAACTATTTCTGAATAGACTCGAAAACAACAAATCCCCGGTCATCTTTCAATAACATACTGCCAAGTTGTGTTAGAAACATCGTTTTTCGTTAGCTATTTGACTCACGCATGAGCATAAGGGTAAAAGTTGGACTTGTTTTGTTTTTTTTTTTTTGCTAAATGGAGCCATTATTTTTGTATGGAGACCACTCTTTATTCCAAATGCCCATCTTATCCTACTTTTTGCAAAGGCTCATCTGTCTGTTTGCAGTTCATGCCGGTTTGCCTTAGATCTGAGACCAAAAAGTCTAAAATCTGGACACAAAACGGGATTCCAACCACGGGCGAATTTTGCATTAAAAAAAGTCGGGTCCAAAAAATGAGGTTTTTCTATCTGTATTTTGTAGTGCAACTAGATATTCCAGATTATTTGGTATCATTGTAGAGCTACATCTGTCTACCTTTCTATAATACCATCCATTTTAGTGTATCATGCATGACCATGACACTACAGAGCTCGGTAGTAGGCTACTACCTCCTGCCCCGTAAAGTCGTCGCTAGGGGTTAATGTGTTAACTCATTCATCCCCAGCAATGTCTAGCTGCTTGTGCCCCAGAGAGTTTTTACCTGTTTGGAAAATTTTGTAAACATCATGCACATGCATTCACTCTTACCTTTATTTCTCTTCTAATATCTTTAATAAAACTCCATAAAATTTTCACCAAGTATTCCAAATGAATTTGTCTACACAGTGATGTATTTTTTTTTCCTATTTGTCCAAGCCTTTTACAACTTATTTACACACTATTTACAAAATTATGTGTAATATTTTTAGAAATATGTCATCAGCCCTATCATCATCACTATCAGCAGCCTCTTGTGATGATGGATGAATATCAGAAACTTCTATGTCCAAATCTAAATCTCGCAAAATATCCAATTGCCAAACATATATTTCCTCTGCTTGCTCAATATTTACAATATCAAACCAGAGAAACTCCTCACTTTTGCTCTCATTGTCATCAAAAATCACTCTTATGTCCTCCATCATTCAAGATTTTGCATGAACAGAACACGTGTAGTGAAATTGCTCTCAATTAGTAACCCTTTGCTTCTGAACAATACAATTTGCACAAACGAAAGTAAAATCATTTCTGACTGGTTTAATACTGGTCTGATTCTTGGAGAAAAAAACACCATTTGTAACCAATCAGAGACACTGTACCTAACACATTCACCACGACTGGAGACTGGATCGGCCAATGAATGCAGTAAACAAACCATGACTACAAGTGGAATCTGCCATTGAATGCAGAAACCAGATCATGTGTACAGTCAGGATCGGGGCCAATGAATTAACAAGACATCCTCAGAATGCAGCCACCTTTTGCATCCTGATCTACCAAATGATCAATAATGATAATCCTAACCTCAATAAAAAAAACAGGTCGCATCAACTTAGTCTGCACTCATTAAGTTTTAAATGTATAACCACAACAGTTTTGGAGAAATCACTTCAATATACAACAGCTTAACCCTTTACCTCATAGAGTGTATGGCTTTTTAGAGTTTCAATGTACATGTAGCAAAGTTACCCAGTGCAGTGCACTCTAAATAGAATACCTGTTACCTGTTCAACTCCATACACACATGCATGCCTGTTAACTGTTGGGCAGTGTAGCATATGTTACGTTTAACAGCAATTTTAACCATTTTACATTTTTGGTAAACTTATATTATGTTTGGAAAGATCTAAGAGTAAAATCCAATCGTTATAACTGTATTAATGTTTTCCATGGAAGAACTTATGTGCTATAAAATCTTGAGAGAACTTGTTCACCGTCAAGTCAGTGCAGCCGCATAACCAGCCATAGCTGTCATTTCTCATACTCGAAATTTACAAGTTCTTTGTCTACATCATTAAATAATCTGAATTTGAAAATTTATAAAAACTAATTACTGCTATGTCAATATCAGTGCCTTAAGCTAAGTTATTGAAGCTTTCGTAGTTGTGATTCTAATCGTGAAAAATCAAGTACTGAACAAAATCCGTGGCCTTCATTCTGGAGAGTGGAGAATATGACCCAGTTACTTTAAACATCATATGTTGAACAGAGCGTAAGCAGCGACCACATTATCAGGCATAATGGTCATTCAGACCAATGAATATAGTATCTAATAGGGTTTTTCCCTGAAGGTGGCACTATGAAATCCTGCGCAAATTGGCTAAAGTTTACAGAAGGCATTGAAAGGCACTTCCATCAGAATGGTGTAGAGGCGTCAAATGGCGCTTCCATGCAAACTGGGTAGAGATGTCCAAAGACGCTTCCATGTGAATGGAGTAGAGGCATCAAAAGGCGCTTGCATGAGGTAAAGCGTTAACACTAACATCAGTGTTTAACTCTTTACCTTCTGCAAGTACCTGCTGCCCTGGCTACTAAGCCTGATTAGCAGCCTGCCTTCTAGCAGCAGTTTGTAGGTTGAACCCCAGAGCATCATAATAGCTGCCTGAGTGAGAACTTCTTGAATTATTTACATGCTGTCTACATTTTCTGTATCAATTTTGTCCCATGCAAACTATGTAATTTAATGAAAAATAAAATTTTAAATACTTACCAATGTTTTGTGCCACTTATTTCCACCAAGTACATATAATCCACAGGAATCAATGTTTATATTCACATATTTATAATAAAAAAATATATCTCAATATATCTGTTTAAAATGTATATTAGATTACTTTTCTCACCACTATTTTGCACACCAATGTGTCCACTATTTTATTGCAGATTTAGTAATTTTTTATGATACTGCCTGAAGCACATAAAAAGAAATCTATTTCCTTTGCATTTTCTTCTAAAATATATGCTGGCCCTGAAACTGCTCTCAAGTCGTCCACATTTACTGGTCTCACGTGTTCCGACCAGACTTGATTGTCTCGCGTTTCATATAAATCTGAAATGTCAGGTGTCGAAACAGGACTTATACTAATATCCAATCCTTCATCTTGAATCTGGTTAAAATCAATATCATCACTTTCAAATCCTTCAAAATTTCCATCAGAATCGTCATCAGAATACATGAATGTTGACATTTTGTTTTACTGTCACCATTTACCTCGTTTTCAATAGAATTTCCCGCTTATATGCTGTAAAACTACTAATAGAATATGTTCATCATTTTATGTAAGGACTATTTTCATTGGCTAAATATTATAAAAGAGAACGGATGTTTGTAATTTCATCCAATACAAAGCTTTAATATGAAACGTGTATATGCGTATCTGGGGTTTCCCAACCCTTGGCCAGAAATGCATGTATGAGCCAGCCGGGACAGAGAGAGTATTATTAGCAGCTTGTATATGCGTCTCTGGGGTTACAAGGCTATTTTTAGGGTCGCATATATGCGTTAGCAGAAGGTAAAGAGTTAACCTGTGAACATCATAATGAGGATACAGGTATGATACCCGAATGTTCAGAACACCTCTGATTAACTCAAGAAGAGAATATCACATTGGATGTGTTTATCCAAACTGATCATACCAAATAGATTTTTCTGGTTTAAATCATCTTCTTCCAGTCCATACAGGGTGGTAATAACAGTTTTTACCAAAAATATCTCCCATTTATATGTGCCTGACAAACTGTTATATGATGTCACTATAACTACGCAAGGTCACGTCAAACAGAGGTCATTGTTTAAAATTCTAACCCCAAAGTTTTCATTCCCTATCCAGGTTTTAACTCTTATTGATACTGTAAAATATTACATACTTAACAATTCATTAAAGCAAACAATAATAACTTCACAGTGGAAGTATTACCAGTGTATTATTTAAGCTTTGCTGACAAGACAAATAGACAGGCATAGATATGGTCTTTCACTTACCATTGCAGCCAGATAGGTAAACATTGTCAAGAGCTGCTTGAAAGTTATAACCACTGACATAAAATATCAGATAGAAGTCTCCTGGAGAAATGTAAAAGGCCTGTTCAACCCATCCTGTCCAAAGGTTGCCAGAGTAAGTTTGATAAATCAATGTCCTGTCATAGCCAGAGTTGTTGAACAGGTACAGTTGAGTGTTCAAATTCCCACCAAATCCAACAGCCAAAGCAGCAGAGAAGTGCAGATAGCAATTATATCCAGCGCTGGTAAAGTTTGGTGAGTACAGGTATGCCCATCCTTGTGTCAATGATTCATTCACAACAAGAATGTATCCTGGAAAAAAAATTATGGACAATGAATTAAGATAGCATATGATGACCAATGTTCAGCAAAACAGCTGTACAATTTTTTTCTTTCAATAGTACGTCAATCCACATTCATCACCATGTCTCAAACCCTAATCATGCCATATGCCACAACTTGGGTATGACTGGTAACTTAGAAATTTATGTTGACCCAAAAGAATTTTAGAAATGGAATGAAAGCCAGGTACTGGTAAAATATGCAATGGCTTCTAGAAATTATGTTGTTCATCATGGTGTTTTCTGAAAGATGCTACTCATACATGCTATAAATATTTTATTTAAATCAAAATCTTTCCTCTCTGATAAAAATAAATCAATCTACATGTTGTTACTGAAACATTAAATTTAATTTGTTGTAAACTATTTGTATAAAATTCATTGATGTCCCAGCATAACCAATTAGACATCTGGTGAAAGTAAGTCTTCAAGATTCATATTAACATATTTCCCACTTTCAAACTGCCCTCAAATGAATGTCTGTAAACTGGGTCTATCAGCCTGTCTCTTTCAGTCAAACCTGTATTGGACAGTCACCTCTGTGAAGGGAAAAAGTACCCTCCTAAGACATGTGAATGCTTAAAAGCAGTTTATTTTTCCTGCAGATTGGTGCCTTGAAAAAAATGACTGCTTATGAGACCATTATATAATAGAAATAACCTGTAAAGCAGGTTTGTCATTGCAACTTTTTTTTTACCCAAATAATAAATCTCGATTTATCTCAACTCTAATTATCAAACCTCCCTCTGTTCCAAACCTAGTATCAATCAGAAGACCAAACATCTTTGTCTGATGTCAAATAGCATGACTTCCTGAAGGATAGGTAGTTGGAGGTAATCAAAGTAATACTTTTCAAACTGGTCATTTCTGGCATATGAATATCCAGCTAAATATGCAAAAAATACATCATCATAACAATGGACAGGACTGTTGAAATAATATTCAACACCAATTTAACAATCACTGAAATATGTGCCAAATTATTAAAGAGTAAATTTAATTATTTTTGCTTTTGTCGCTCATATGTTTGAAGGCAATAATGAATCCACTCAGATTAAAAGAGAAGCACTGTTGTTATATTGTTTTGCCACAGCAAATCATACCATTACTCAAAATTGTTCAAGTCTCATTTCTTCAAAGAAATTTTTAAAAATAAAACTCAAGCTCAATTCTGTAGACAAACAAATGCCCAATTATGCAGGTATATCAACATTTCCCAAAAAATCTGTAATATTTTGAGTACGATTACGTTGTTTAAATTTGGCATTTTAATAGAGTAATTGTAGGCTCTTAAAATTCTATAAACAAACTTACAGAATGTCAAAGATTTTAGACTTTGAGCTGCTGAAGCTTGAGTTTTACATCTGAAAGTAGAGACTACAAGGTCTTACTTCCCCTTACACATTAATATTAATACTTGCAACATAAACTTTCTGAGTTAAGTTCTCTTTCATGATACTAGTTACCATTTGACACAGTTGATGTTGTCAAGCCCATGGTGTTCAGACCAGTGGTTGAGTATCTCCAAGGTGTCTCTGTTGCTTTTGTCCCTGTTCCTTCGGGTGGCATTGTTCCATAAGTTTGCACTGGGGTTGGAGTGGTTGACCCATCAGAACCAGGCACTAAAATTTAAAAGGTATCAAAGAATTGAATAATCTGTTTATATCACAGAGATATCTCTGCAAATATGGTGCAATGGAAGAAAGCTTGGTTTAGTATGCAAAAGCTAAGTCCTAAGTCAAATAGACCCAGAACAATGTAAAAATGTTATAGTAAAAAATGTAAAAGTATAAAGTGTCAAACGTCTCATCATGGTTTCAATATGTGATCTTCTTCAAAAGCTATTGTGTGGAAATAAATATCATGATGGACATAATATAATGTGACAGGATAGGATGTACAGTGAAATATAAGTAGCATAATATTCCATCTCCACAGAATATGGCATGGATACAAAAAGAATGTGTTAGGCTCTGTTGTTCCAATTGTTTCTGATACCTTATGTCAGGGATTCTCAAACTGTGTGCCGCGAGAGGTTTGCAGGTGTGCCGTGGGAGTTTTGAAAAATATTTAAAATTGCTAGCGTTTTGTAACCTTGAACATATCGAAAAATTAAATGGTAAATCAATATCGCAAAAGTTAAAAAAAGTAACATATATAAAGATGCAAACTCTGCAAATTCTGTGTGTCTGTCATTCATTGGTTCCTTTCATAATGCGAGACTTATGCGAGATCTCGGGAGAACTCGATCACTCTAATTATAGTAATAGTCTAATAATAAATAATGCAGCCCATTATACAGGTGTGCTGTGAATATTTTTAGATCTTTTTGGTGCGCCGCAAGACAAAATATTTTGAGAAACACTACCTTATGTACAAGAATAAGGAGTCAATAAAAATACTAAATTACTTCCATACCAGTGGTGCCTGATATATGACACTATCTGATACCATTTACATTTGAGGAAGTTCAATCTCATCAATGCATCACTATATCACAAAATTTCTCTGCCAATCCTGATACAGGCTCAAATTATCACTACCTGAAGACAGAAGAACACGACACTTTGGAGCAGGGAGACCATATTATTGTTGCATACAGCATGGATACAAAATATGAATATACTACACCAAACATTACCGAGAAAAACCGTGAATATCGATCTACTACTATCTTATAATTACATCAATGATTTGAATTCTCCCACAGATCCTAAACGAGAATAGCATGCACATTTGATTTCCACAGAACACAAGAATCAATATCCAAAATGAATGCACTTCAATATGGGTAACATAAATATGTACAGTCCAGAAGTCTCAATTAGAGGATACACAAAACAGCATGCTGCATTGCAGAGTTTACATGGATACACATTTTATAGTCCAGAATGATATGTCTTGCTTGTTCCACCCGGGCATTTTCCAATTAATTATCAGTAACTGAATGCTAAAAAATATGTCAATGTCATCTACTTATGCCTACGATGAGCATTACCCTCTACTATCAATGTTTTGTGACTGTACATGTAAGATTGTCAGTGACACAGTTAAATTCAAAACCCTAATGCTGACACCAGTGCCAACAATGGCAACAGTACTGGAAAAAGGATATGCATAATTTTTACCTGTTTCTCTTGGAAGAACAAAATGAATTTCAGACCATTTATTATAGTAAGGATTATTACTGTGAAATTGTACTTACAAGGTCCACGGTCAAATAAGAAATATCCTCCCATATTGAAGGGGGTTGCTTCTCTTTTCCACTGTATGCTGGATCGAATGTCGTTTTGGTAGCCACACATATCTTCATTAAAGTCACATTCAAGACTGTAAGCTAAAACAAGAAAACAAAAAGCCGAAAATAAAAGAATCAGGAATCAGACTTTGACCCTACTCATGAAAGATCAATATGCAAACTTTATATCTTTGTTCCACAGGATGCACTATTCTGCCATTAAATGATTTAAATTTTAACTAGTTCAAATTATTTTTAAGTGAACAATTTGCATATTCAGGGAACTTTTTACTTCTTAGTTTCATTTTTCGATTCACAGTGATTCAGTTTATTTAAACCCTTATAGGTCTAAATAATTTTGTAACAAAAGATACTGAATGGCTAAACTGTTTGAAAATAGAAATTAAAGTTGCAGTCTAGAATTTATCTGAATTTAGCTTGGATTGGTTCTACCTTTAATGCATTTAATTTCAAAATATTAAGCGAGTCTGACCACAATGCTGTCTATTTTTGTCTATCCAGTATGTATATCGGACTTGTGCTTAATACCATCGTCTTGCTCAAATCACTCAAAGGTATATCTATGAATAGAAAGCTTCCCTACCAGATTAAAGAATAAATACCAGAATGAAGAGCAAAGACCAGAAGGCACAGAGTGTTGCTGAACAAGTCAACTCCATCCAACAAGCTTAACATTGAATCTGGAGTGAGTGGCCAGTAATCACACAATTAAGTTCAAATGCTCACTCAGTTTTATGATGAAATTTGTCATATCTCTGTATATTCCATTCATTAATTTCGTATTTTTGATTATTCACTTGATCTAGGTTATAACACAGAGGTCAATCATCCTCTAGACAGAATGCTTGTAACAGGGCCAAATGTGCCAATCAAATTTAGTTTGACAACCAATCATATTAAGCTGATGAAACCAAATGCCAACCTGAGAAAATACAGATGTCACAACAAGTACTACCAAGCCTCTATAGGTGTGACTTATGTCATGACAAGCACTTTGAGGGTGAAGTTATATTTTAATATGCATGACTTTAAAATAATCTGTATTTCTCGTAAATCACTGCTCTCCAAATGCACAAATTTGTAAAATGTGTGTGCAATTCACACAACTGCATGCCATCATAGCATATCTGCTGCAACTACTTACAAACTGGGACCAGTCTGCTCTCCCTCTGAGGTAAGCATTTATTAAGCACTGAAGACAGCAAAATGCTTATATGACCTTGATTAAAACAAATGGAATATGAACTTCCAGGAGAACTGTAAAATTCTTTTAGCCAGAAATTAGGGCAAGTGAAATTTAAATTTAAATGAAGTAAGTAATTTAAAGATGAGGGCTGAAAATTGCCAAGTTTATGTCTACACCATGGAATGAAAAAAGTTTATAATTCTCACTCACAGTGAGATAAACCCAATTTGCACATCTCACCATAAACTGAAAGTTGTATCCATTTATACAGCAACTTCATCTTTTGTAGGGGGAGAGGGCAATGCTACAATGAATGTGATTCCCTATATGCAAAAGTGCAAAAAGTAAGGAAAGTGTGGTTCAGCAGGTAGGCATGTAGTCAGGACTAAGATATGATAATGTTCTCAAAAATGACTGATGCAATGAACAGATTGTAAGTAACTAGCAGCACCAGTGTATTACACCCTCCACTGAATCCTGTAAAATAGTTTGCTATCAGTTGTGTTTGTTTCTCCCCATCTTAAACCTCTAAATGGGTTTTAAGTCATGATATAAACACATCAATAATTGTCGGATCCTACAACACTTATTGATTAATCTACAATAAAAAATGTCCTCCCCCCCATAACATTCAGATCAATAACGACTGAATTTAATAGATTCACCCAATTATTTTGGTCAGGCAGAAAGTATTTATGTTTGGAATTATAAAAAACAACATACTAAAATTCTTCACCATAGGTTTGACTTGTATCTTGCTGGTTTGACTAGTTCATAGGGCTATCCATTTTAATATACATGGTGAAGGGGATAGGGTCTAAAACTATTTTCCATATTTATTCTGAAGAATTATAATTCATTTCTAGTGCTGAAACCCTTTCAAAAATGGCATACCCCAGCAAATTAAATAAATTTACTTCTATAAAATCATACAGTTTTGAAAAAATAACTGGGTCCAATTTGTACTTGCAATAATTATCTGCAGAAAATATTGCATATTCACTATTTTTTATATGGCAAAGATTTTTTCATTCAATGGCTGCTACAAAATGCAGATTTAAATATCCCAAAAATATAATGATTCTCTTGTGAAAACAACAGAACCCCATCACAAATCCATGAATTAAAAAACTGATGATAATAACATTTTTGTCAGAAAACCCAACAATTAAAACCCATCAAAATAAATGAATTCTGAGAATGGTAATAATATATCATTTTCCTGCAGACCTGGATACAATTGGACACATTCCCCATCTCCAACTAAGCAAGGGTTAGCTCTTACTAACTGGAACAGGGTTGGGCAAAATTTCTGTATTTCTGGAAAAAAGGAATAAAAAAGAAATCAACTAATATATCAGAAGCTAATTCCAAAAATCATAATATTAGTCAGAGGCCTACAGTGTCAGAATATGTGAAAAAACTTTACCTTTATGGAGAATGAATAAAACAAGGGTTCAGCAGAAGGTAAGGAGTCTTTGTTATGAACAGAATTATACTTCTGCTTATACAGGTGAGATGGGGCCCAGCATGGCAGAGTGGTCTAAGGTGCTCACCTTTACAGATCACCAACATCTCACCTCTGTCCATGTTAGTTCAAGTCTCAGGCTCAGCCACTATATGTATGCGAGAAATCTTGCCAAGAGCTTCACCTGGTTCAGTGGTTCTTCCAGGGATATTTTGCTGGTTATTCCTCTACCAGTTTTCCTGGCCGCTATGTATAGCCTATCATACAAAAGTTTGTAAAATTCAAACTTTATTAGACTTTGAGGGAAGCCCCATTGGAATAAGGTTGATTGCACAACAACTCTGTCCTATCTGAAAGCAGTTCAGCGTGGTCCACAGATGATGTGGAAGGTTGAAGCCAAGAAGGAAGACTGGTGGCTTAGCTACAAGGGAGTAGTTTACAACATCTGTTGAAGACCACTCGACACTTCATGCTGAAATACCTGTCATATCCTCCGGCAAAGAACCTAACCAGATCAGAACATCAGCACAGAAATGGCTATATGGTGCCAATCAAAAGTAAAGTTCTAACAAGTGACCTAAGTGAGCCTGATATTGCTCGCCTGACTTACAAAAATATCAGTTGAGCATTTCACTAAGCAGACTTATGTAATATTGTAAAAACATTACCTAGGTGAACTATATATTAAACATAATATCATGCAATAAAAATGTGCTCTAAAGATAATGGCATAATATTTAAAGTCTCTAATCGTTCCTTATGGAATCTATCAAGATATTGATCATATAAACCCATTCACCAAGTTCTATAGAAATTGTATGAGATATCTCCAGATCTAGTAAGATACCAAGCCAATCAGATGCAAGATCACTTCATTATTATGCACATCGAACTTGCTCACTATCAAAATTGTCAAAGATCTTGATACAAGTATATATTTCAAGTTTGATCAAAACTGGATCAGAAATATGACCTCCAGAATGGTCACAAGCTAAGCTAATCAGATGCATGATAACTTTCTCATTATGCATGGATCAGCCCTTTATCAAACCTATCTAAAGATCTTGATGATACAAGTTCAAATCGGACCACAAATGTAGCTCCAGAGGGGTAATCAGTGTATCCACTCTGATGTAAGATCACTTAATTAGTATCCATGAATTTTGCTCATTATGTAACTCATCTGAGATCTTAATAATACAAACATATCATCTACATTTAATCAAAATGGGATCTGAAATAATGGCCTCCATTGAGGTAACAAGTTTATCAAGATTATCAAGGTTATCTCGCACATTATCAAGATTCTGATGATATAAACAAATATTCTATATACAGTGTGACCCCGCTATAGTGCGCTCCATTATAACGCGAATTCGGATATAACAGGGTCACACTGTATATGAAATCTGATCAGAATATCAGAAGTTAAAATAAGCAATCGCTGCCAAAAAGGCGAAATGATGCATGACAGATGATGCACAATTCATGACAGACACACAACAGATGCAGGGCCATACCATAAGCTTATTTGGTTTTAAGGCTTAGTGAGCCAAAATTGTAAAAATGATAAATTGTACTCAAAATTTTATGGAAGATAGACCCTTTCAAACAAATGTAAATACATGTATAAAGTATTACAAGATAAAAAGTAAACTTAATGAAATTCTGTAAAGTGTATATAAAAAATATAATGTATATGTAAAAATGATCAGACATAAAAATCCTTAAAATATGGAATCAAAATTAATAATACAAATCACATTCACTCCATAAGTTCAAACTTTTCTCTGGCGGTACATGATCATAAGATTCTTGATTGAGTTCACATCAAAAACCATTTGTCTCACAATATACAAGGTGGAGATCTACACACTAAGCAAAAATGTGTTCCTCTGTCAGTGGACACTGGCATAATACACATTTAGATCCTGCATGAATGAATAGGTTCACATGAGTCAATTGAGTCAAGAAAAAAATTGACAGCAATTCCATGATATTTCTGTTACACAGATGCATCAAACTTATACCACAAAAGTGCATCCAATTATATAAAACTTATGTCATCTTGCCTTTGATCCAAAGAATGTACATTAAAATTGCAAGATGTTCAATTTATCTACCTTTATGATCTCAACCTGATTGTATGATACATATGCAAGAGATAAATAATCAATCATACTTGCTGATTAAAGACAGAATAATCTCACCAAAGGGATCATAACTTCCAAGGATGAACTGGCAGAGCCTCATTTCTGCCTTCAAATTCTGACTCTCCTGTGCTGGTGGCAATGGTTATTAGTATTACCCCAGTGCTAATGACTGATTCAATCTATTATTCTTACCTAGACAGTTTCGACGACAAATGGGCAGTAGACTTGAGCTACCAGATGGACCACACTTGGGATAATATGAATCACACAGTGCAAATGTTATCATCTCCAGGGTACATGAATCTGTTAAATAGCTGGATAATGCATTAGTTAAATTACTACTGAACTCGGCAACAAATGATGTTTGTGAGTGAGTAAATCCCATGGCATAGCATTCTGCTTGCTGAACCACATCACAGCCTGGAGGGATTTCTGGAAATAAAATGAGACATTTTACTTACATAAATCATTCATTAAAATCATTCATTCTGAATTAAATTTTGGCTGAAAAAAAAAGAGGTAGATATAACTTGATCAAAACATGTCATACCTTTTATAAACTGTCAACCTCTTACAAGAATGATCTTCCTTAAATGGCAAAATTTGTTTCATCACAGTCCGGCATCTGGCATTAAGGGAAATTGCAGAGTGATAGTGTACATTTCAAAATTGATATCTATCAAACTTGGCTACTCATTTAGCTTGACAAAATGTACCTGAGTGATAATATTTATCAATTTGAAATTATATTTAGTTGCTAGAAAGAAATGCAAAGACTATTACCCAGTCAAGATGACAGAACTCCAAACATCTTGATGCAGACAGCAAAGTTATGGAACCTATGGCTGTATGAAATCAGAAAATGTATGACTGTTCTGCAAACGCTGAAGGTAACCCAGAAAGGCAGTTAATATATCTCTGTAAATGAGACAAATCTTCAGCAAGGAAAAGGAAATAAAATGTACTAATTTTGTCAACTTCCCTGAAATGGATGCCCCACATCCTGTAAGGATTATAGGGAACATAGAAAAGTAGAGGATGTTGATCCAATCCCTTTCCCTAGTCAGATGCTTATAAGCTGACTCTCCCCAACATGACTGATTGGTAGCATAGATTTTGGGGTAGGGGTGGTATTGACCCTATCTCCTCTGTACCTGTACTTATGATGGGGTATTTAATGACCAGTGACTGGTATTTAAAGACCAGTGACCAGTCAGGCAAACCTGATCAAATGGTTAAGCACTCCTCAGAACTTACAGAACAAGATTGTTGCTCTCTCTCCTATCAGGATGGCCCAATCTGCTATTTGTTTTCACACATCTAAGGGCCTTGAGAGAATGCTGCTCACACACACTAACATGGAAATAAACTCTCTTCTGGTCTTAATTCTGTTTAGGGAGGGTCCTTGAATCAAACCCACACTGGAACTGGCTGCATCAACTTGCATGCCAGGGATCTTTGGGCTTTATAATTCTCCAAAGAGAAAAATCCCATTCCCGACCAGAATCTATGTGTCTTCTAAGCCCTTAAGGACCCACATAAGAATCCTATACTTACGGATCAAGGAGTTTTCTTTATTCAAGCCTTGAGGGAAACAGACAAGGATGTGATCCACTCCTGTGATCAAGTAAACGAAGAAGGGCCTTTCTTCTACCCCTTATAAGTGTGCTGACTTTTGGCAAGGTCCTAGACCTCATGAGGCCAAATACTTGTAGCACTGGACTGTTGTTAAGGGACGAACCATGGCAGGTCAAGGATACTAGTAACAACAGTAATCATTTGTAGACTTTAAGTCTATTTATGAAAGTTACTGTAGATATGTAGCCTAGTTAAACTTAAAGTGAGACTGTTATGCATAAATAATTCATCAATTTCTTTTTGGTTTGTATACTCTTGTATTAACTACTTATCCACATGGATTTAGCCTATTGGAGACAAAAAATTTAACTGCAGATCCAGGTAAGTAGCAAAATTAAATGTACATAAAAAAAAAAAATGTTTTTCATACAGTTTTCTGTAATTATGGCATGTAATATATAGATTGCTCTTTTATGATCAGATTATGCTATTATGCCACTTACATTAGTAATAAATTATGATTATACCTCTCTTGGGGGTAGGCTTCTATGAAGCTACAACAAAGCAGTTCAGGTTCACAGTTAACCCTTTCACCACTAAGTAACTATTAGGGAAAGACTACCATTCAGCACTAAGTAACTTTTAAGATCTTAATAAATGTAGGCAACACATTTTCAATGACTTGTATAAATATCATTTCTTGTGACAGGAATATATATTTGGTACCAGTGCAATGATGATAAATTCAGGTTTCTAAAAATAATGAATAAAGTGTTTGAAGAGTAATATGTGGTCTGTTTTTGATCCATTGTGGTGTTCTTATAAATCATGGCTTGAATAAATGCAATGTTAACTCAAAATTCAAGCAAATCCAAAGGTGTCTTAATGATATTTCTACACGTATTTAAAGACTGATGTATACAAGGTTTTATGTTCATTTCAGTGGAAACAAATATGAAATAAAACACGTTTTTACTGTGAACCAGATTAATTTAGCAAAAATCCAAGTCAGTTTTATGGCAAACACATCATTTACATGTACATGCACACCTGTGCAGGCATAAATATCATTGCCAGATGCATACTTTTGTGTGATAGTCATGGAAGCAAGGACTGAGAGCAATTGCAACACAGGTGAACATCACACTTCTCACAAGCCATTGTTGTTTTGGTCCTTTTGTAAGGGATGCTCAGGTGGCCTAGTGGTTATAGTGTCCGCCTCGGAAGTGGGAGGTCGTAAGTTCGAACCCCGACCGAGTCATACCAAAGACTTACAAAAATGGTACTAACAGTTGCCTTGCTTGGTGTTCAGCATTAAGAGTTTAGTGTTTAAGGACTGGTTGGCCTGGTGTCAGGATAAAGTGACTGGGTAAAACATGATGCTACATGTCTGCGACATGATGCCCCAGTGCTAGAAATGACTATAAACAACTTTGGAAATTGTTTATTGTTGATATCACATGACTATAAGACAGCTGATGTCACTGATGTGTAGGTTGCGAGATTTGTATAGTCATGTCAATCAGAATGCAAATGGTGAGATCCAGGTCAAATTTCTGGAATGATGTACTTTTATCTTGTCTGTCAGTGGATTAAAGATCTAACATGCACTATGCTCACAATTTCTGAGAAAATAAATCGTATTCCTATCAATTAGATGCAGGTATATCTTGACGAAAGGTTGTTCAATCTTGCTAGGCCAGCTACTAAGCATCTACCCTATGCCGACACCAAATGGTATCAGAAAATTCCAACTTTTTGATAGGGAGTGGATTCTGACCCTACACCCCAACATCAATGTCCAAATATCAAAAATGAGGTGGCAAAGGTCAGAGGAAACTCAGACTAGTAAAGAACCTACCTTAAAGTCCAAATATATCCAAAAAGTATGCAAAAAGAATCAATGTATGATTTAAATATTTACTATAGGGGAATCCCAGACACTGACCAATCAGAATTTATCACCAAAACAAGACAGGTGAGACCGGAATACCAGTCTACAGTGTTGAGCGGGAGTTACTGTTCATGGACTGCTGTACCGGTCTGTAGTGCTGAAAGGGTTAATACAATTTCCCTTTGATCAGGTACCTGGGTAAGCGATCATTAGGATTGATGGGCACCTAGTAGAAATTTCCCAAAGTTCTGACATCTCTATGTGAGGGGTCAATTCACATGGGCCCAACAATTATTTCTTCTGCCTTAAGCAATATTAAAATCAACATGACATGATAGCCAATAAATGTAGTTGTCTCTCCTGCTTTTTGCAAGCATGAACAAGTATCTGATTATCGTTTTTTTTTTTTTAATACTTCTGTGCAAAGTTATTGGATATTTCAACAGACTGATTATCCCTAACACCTTCAGCATTTTCATTTGACTGACAATTCCAGATTAGTGTACAAAAAAAAAGCAAAATCTTGATGATGTGAGTTTTTATGAACAACATAGTAAATTAAAGCCTCTGAGATGGCCCCTGTAAAGTTAATATGGTTCCTGTCCAACTCCACTGAGTCTACTATGAAAACCTAGATCTGGACCTAACAAACCAAAATATGCCTACATCTGGATTTTATGACAATAATTTTATTTTTGTACTTTTCTGCTATTGTTTGGCCAAGTACATAATTTAATGGTCATATCATTATGCCTTATGGTAAAAATTATAAGGACTGGATAGTCCGAGATACTAGCACATAATATTTAGCACAACAAGCAATTTTCTCTTATTCTTCTGTCATTGTATCCTTAACATTTGACCTTTTGAACAAATTATGAAGTTCCATTGGAATCAATTGTTTGCTCAGTACTTGAGACAGAGATGCTGCCATTATTTTATCTAAAGTGGAGAGCTCAGGCCCCAACCCGCTTCCCATCATCAAAATAAGGGGTGGAATTGATAAAAAAGAATGGGAAAGACCATAGTTCAATATTTATCTTACACTAAAAATTTAAATCTTTTTTCTTCCTGCATGTCTTTGTTAGGGCTCTACTTAAATAAAACTTTAAAAAAAGATGACTCCCCAAGCTGCATATAGATTATTCTGTTGTTTTCTGAGCTTTATCTGTTTCATATCCATGTGTGAATATTGTTCTCTGCTGAGAACCCCTGTCTGAGGAGGCATAGCTAGCTTAGTCAGCTTGAACTAGATGGGAAACTGTCTTTTGTTCTTGTTATGTCCTATTTTCCACATTGGTACTGTCTCTTGGATATCTCTATTCCAAACTAAGATTTTTGACTAACATGAGCTCTACCAATGATAAACTTTTCTGAAACAGTGCTATGCCAGATTTCCTATCTGTTCCACAAAACTGTTTTAGAGTTTCAAGTCGAGCAATATCATAGCCTGCTGGCTCAGAGAGAGATATTTTCATCCAATAAATATCCTTATTTTTAATTTCATTTTAGGTTTTTAGTTATACCTTTAATCTTAAACCTTAGAGTGCTATGTGGTTTCATTGCACAAAGACACCTCAGGACTGAATTGTCTGAGACAAGACAAGAAAACTGCACTTTTTAAACTGCCTTTATTTTAATTAGGCTTGGTAATCTTCCTTTTCTTTATTTAATTTTGAAATTTGTCCATCCAGTATATGTATATCAGACTCGTATTCAACATCATTTTCAGATTCAAACGACAAGGCAATAATTCCTGAAATAATTACCAAGCTCCAGCAATCTTATATACCTCAAAGCTTTAAAAATCATTGTCATCATTGCTATCATCAGCCAGTACTTTCTGAATGAAATTGTCATCTGAAGATGAACCATACTGGACATCAGCCAGTTGAAATTTTCTAGGTAGCTTTATTTTAAACAAGCATTTGTAAACTTGTTTGATGAATGCTGGGTTAAACCTAGAACAGAATGCTTGTTCTAGGGCCAAATGTGCCAATCAAACTTAGTTTAAGAACCATTCATTTCAAGCCAAAGTACCCTGATGTTGCCTGCATGAAAAAAGACTTGTTGCAACAAGTGATATTATAAGACCCCCTACTGGTGGTATGACTTATGTCGCAACAAACAATTTTAAAGTCAACAGTTACATAAAAATTTTATTCTGCACATAGCACATTTTATTTGCATGGCTTTAAACTGTCATGGTCATTCTCATGCAAACTGCTTTCCAAGTCTACAAATTCATACACCCTGGCAGCATTTTTTAAGAGTTTGGTTATTAAGGGAATTTTCAAGGATTTCTTTAAATTTTTTAAAAGTATTTTTTCTTGTGGAAATGTAAATTTCTCTTTCTTAAACTAATTAGTTTAACACTACATAAAAACAAAAGTAGAAGACAAATATATAATTATGTGCCACTACAAAAGGGATCCCACTCAATCTGGTAACTACCAGTATCAGGTGTCTTTTGATCCACCCAACCCAATTTTATCCTAATGTTTACAAAATTATTCCCCTCCAAAAATAAAAAAAATTTAAAGTATAAAACATGATAAATTTTATTCAATTTGAACTTTCTGTGTTTATTTAAATGTAAAAAAAATAAAGTTTTTGGACAGCTTAAGGAGTTCCAACAAACTGGCAATAAATTGTGGAACTTTTCAAAGGATAAAAAAAGTTTTAATTCAAGAAGTTTTTAAGGCTGTAAAAGCCATAGATTACAAGCCAATGACAGAACAACAAACAATAATGTTTCAATAATCTTCTGCTTTTTTGCCTTTTCTGCAACATCTTGTCTTTGACATAATGACTTTGGAAGGCCTAAAAAAAAGGAAAAGAACATTCAATGTTGAGAAATAAAAAAGTACCTTCAGCTTTGACATTAGCTGCATCTAACTGCATTCTTGCTAGCTTCTCGTTGCTGACATTTCTGAAAAATTCTTGCACACCAACTGCTGATACATATGAATTGGCCAAAACTACAACTTTCCCTATAACCCTGGTACTTCCATTCCTAAAATGAGGAAGAAAACATTTTAAGATAGGTTTTTCACAAATTAAGGAAATAAAGATAAGTTTTTAACAAATTAAGGAAATTACAAATCAAACTGAGAAATATTTATCTCATTTCTCTACTGGTAAAATACATATTTAGGAGTCTGAAACTGTTTCTTGATACAAATAGTTGATACATGTGGACTGCAAGGCAGGTTTAACACTACATGTCTATCCATAAATGTATGGGGGAATAATATAATATAATCATGCATATACATTGGTGTAGGATATGAAATTCCACCTGAGGATCAGAATTTTGCATCAGTCACAAAGTTTTGCTGAGTGTCTAATGCAACCTTTCAACCCAGGGGTGAAATTATGCTATCCTAGACTGAAGAATATTATGAAGTATTCTTTTTTCTCATTTTTCTGAATGAAAAATGAAGGTTACAGTCAAAATGACATATTGTGAATACTGATAAGTTTCAAACATTAAAAGACCCAATGAAAAGTTGGGCTTTCAAAGAACAATGGTTGAAGCAGCTATATTAATAGCAATCCACAGTATCTGAATTGTGTACATCAGACAGCTTGTGCAATGGTAAAAGTGTGAATAAGTCAAATAGCAAAGTCCACATTTATCCATAAGAGTAATCCAGGCAAAAAATAATGAAATAGTCCTCAATTCAACTTTAATCTGGAACTGTTTTACCCTTCAGAAATAGTGATGAAAATATGAATTTTTAAGAAAATAACACTTAAAACAATAGCTTTATCAACCTGATATTGGAGTAAAAACTGTACAGTGTAGCTGAGGTCAATCAGTACAGTGTAGCTAGGTCAATCAGTGCAAAACAGTCTGTTTATGAAAACTTAACTTGAATGAAATTGGGAAGTTTTTTCTATTTTGTATGCATTATGCTTAAAGTAGAAGGAAAAACAGTCCAAAAACAGGATAAAGGTCACATATGCATTAGGAGAGAGCTATCTTGCATTGGTATTCAACATTAGAAATATATTCAATACATATAAAGGAATATGAGAAAAGAAAGTACTGTCTTCTGAGTTTATCGTGTACATAAGTTTACAAACACAACTAAAGCAATATTGGTCTTAATGACTAATGCTATGGTCAGGTCCATCAAGTTAAATGTACACTGAAATTAAAACACAATAACGATAAATGCATAATGAATGCATGTTTATATGCTCAGCATGCAATTATGTGTTCATATAAACTTTAAATGCATATTCAGTAAGTATCTGTCATTCTTCCTAGTTTCAGGCTGCAAAAATAAATAACCAACAAAGGAAATTAAGGGAGAGAGAGAGAGAGAGTGTGTGTGTGTGTGTGTGTGTG